>VZRS01014025.1:81537-119650 GCA_013398055.1 Ifrita kowaldi
GCAGTTTCCATGGCAACGCCCAAAAAAAGGGGGGTGGGGAGAATTAAAAAAAAAAAAAAAAGGGAAGAAGAAGAGGAGCCTCATAGAGATTTAGGTTTCACACATCAGTGAATGAGCTTTGACGCTGGCTTGCCCAATGCAGGAAGATGCTGCTTTATTCACTCTGTGCCTCCTCCTACATGAGGAGCAGTATGCAGGAGACTCCCTCAGAGCCCTTTCTGGCTTCAGCACCTCCCTTTAGCCAGCAGAGACAGGACTAGGGCACCAGAGCCCTTCAGCACACTCCTACTTCAGGGCCTGCAATGTCCCAGACAGGATGAGCAGGCTGAGACCTTCCGGTTACTCCAGTCCCTGTCTCTTCCTGTGAAGAGTGTGTTAGGAAATGAAGTGGGAGAGGCAGCTGGGGGACATTTCAGAGCTGCTCCAAGTCTGGCTGCTTGGTGAAGTGGGCAGATCAGGGCTTAGGGCATGTTCCCAGGCACAGGAGAGCTCCCAGCTGCTCTGGCAGACTGCGGAGGAGCCGAGGGTAGCTGTACTCCCAGCCTTTCCCAGCAGGAGGCATAGGGAAAAATGGTAAAACGGAGCCGGCTTTGTGAAAGGCTTTCATCTCCTCAGAAATTCTCCTTTCTGTGATTTCCATGCATGCCCACTTATCCCATTATCTGTGTCAGGAGGAAAACAGAATCATCAGCAGTCGTGATTTGTATCTCTTAAGATTTTCTTCTCCATGCTTAAGCGAAATCCCCTCTTAACCACTTCTTGTCCTTGCCTTCATAGGTTAAAGCATTTCAGTTCATGGTTTTTCTTATATTCTTTCCTTACTTTAGAGTTCAATCCTGTTGCTGCCTCTTACAGCTGCTTTTCTTAGGCTCACAGATATGACCTAACATACAGTCCAATAATACGGTATACTCAGACCTGGATCAATAAAGCTTTTAGGCACCTAACTCCTCTCTTTGGTGCTTTACTCCTTCACATCTTCCCTGTGGAGCTGTAAAATTCCCATTTTACAGAGTGGCACACTCAAGTAGGAGTTTGCTGATGCTAGCAGAGGAAACTGTGAAAGCTGCAAATATCGTTCAGCAGCTACTACGTCTGTTTTGAAAACCTTAAACTGTCTCCCCATGTGTCACAAGTTACTAATCATAACTGCATAGGGATCTTGCGGGACTTTCCTGTTATCCCATAGCTGTAGCTGTGATCCCTGCCTCTGGAGCTCACTCTTTCCTGAAGAGGACCTGCTGAAGTAGGACCTTCTGAGGAGAGTGACATGTTACATCCAGTGGTTACTTCAAATACAAAATCTAGACCTCACTGCTGTCACATTTTAGAAGTCTTCAAAGCTAAGTCAAGGTTTACAGCACAGCCATGGTCTATAATGGCTGCTGTTGATGATGCCAGATGTCTGCTCTGACATTGGGAGTTTGGGCCAGCTGCTTGCTCTGGCTCTTTCATCCTCTGAAAGGGTTGGGTTGTAGCATTCATTGCAGCATCAAGCATGTGGTGGGTGGCCTGAGCCGTACCAAACCTGTAAAGAGAGGGCAGGAAGGTTGGGCTCTTCAATTTATGGTGTTGCAGTGAGGTGCTTGCTTTGAAACGTGCAAGTTAAGAATAGGCAGGTATAAATATATGTACAAAGTGATTACTGAATATGAATGTATTTGCAAAGATCGGATCAAAATCCAAGGTGCCAGTAAGGTTTCTAGGTCTACTCCTATTGGAAGTAGGCTTTGCTTATAAAACTGCTGCACTTGAGAACGGCAGCGAAGCACCAGCTTAGCATTTATTCTCAATAAACAATACCTAGGTAATAGAGTTTTTCTTTCCTTCTTTTATTTTGCAAAAACCCTTACCTCCTGTTTAGAAGAGATGAGGTCTTATCGCTTCTTACTTGTGTGTGTTTCTGGTGTTCCCTGCAGCAGAACTGGCCTTACTCAAAGTTGTGCTGTCTATGTGGAAAAGGGCTGTCCCTCTGGCTGGAGGTGTAGTTTGTTCGATGGTGCTACCGTGCAATTATGCATTTCTTTTCTAATGAGATCGTTAGGAGTGCAGTGCTTGTCGCTGATTAGAAGTTCCTAGAATAGAACTTGCTATTTTCTTCTAATTACATTATATAACAGTGTAATTCACAAGGATAGTAGTTAAGACAAAGTATATGGATTTAGGAGATTGGTTTCTGGTTCTGTTGTGATTTTTTTTTTTTTTTAAAGACACTACCGCAACCTTTTTGTATGACATTTGGGTAAGTCGCTTAATATTCTCTGCAGCTGAGATCCTCAAAAAGTAAATAGACACGTAGATCATTAAGTATCTAATTATCTTAGAGGATATGGACTTCTTTTCCCTAGATGCCAAATGGGGGGATAACTTCAGAGATGCATGTAAAGCCCTTTCGGATACCACAGTAAATATTAGAAAAGCCAGTAAATAGTAGCGTGTGTATTATAAATCTATTTTACTGAAACTCAGCCTGTTGACATAATATTGGTTGTTCATGGAAATTAAGTTTGATATAGTTTAGAAAGAGACAGATCTAAGTCACAACCAAGTCATAAGCATGTGTAGTGTAGGGAATGCAAAGACTGCATAAAATGGGGTGAAGCTGGGACCAGGTTTGCACCTTTTTTTTTTCCTGTAGCTGGAAACAATGTTTCCTATCAAAGCCTATACATTTGAAGAATTTGGGCCGTTATCATAATTTTCTAAAGAAGCAGATAGGATATGGGGGAAGTAGACTGTGAAAGATCTAAAATATGAAACAAATAGATAAAAATAAAATAAAGGAAAATAGAAGAGAAACAGTATGAGCTAGGAAGCACTGATTTTATATATATATACATATAAAAAAATCAGTCTTCTATTTATCTTTGTTCATGTATTTTTACACACATATAAAAAGAACACTGGAAAACCTTCTGATACTAGCTGAGGTATTTGTTACAATGGAAAATGTGCCCAGTTGGTATGATAACATCAAGGTCGTTTGTTAATTATGTGGCTTTATCAAAAATCTTGTTGAAAGTACTGACTTTCCAATGACATCCAGCTTAACTTGTATCCTCCTTAAGAGGAAATCATAGCAGACAGTCTAAGGCCTTTGGACAAAACTGTATTGCTTATTCAGGATGTAATACTTTTTCAAGCAGAGCTGCTTTAACCTTGAACTTGAAGAAAGCCAGTAGAATTTACCTTCACCTGCTCAAAGAAGTAAACAATAAGATTAGAACCAATAGTAATAGTAGAAACAATACACAAGTGATTGGGGATACAGGGCTCCAAAGGACTTCTTTGGGTCGTCAAATCCAGTCCTCTGGTATTACTGGCAGTCATGTCATAACCCTTTCCATAAGCCTTGAGGGCACAAAGGAACATTGGCACACACTTAAAATAATCAATGCTCTCTGTTCTGAAGGGTTCAACACATAAACCCCCCCTGTTGTAAAGAGACTGAAGACACCGAGAGAGGCCCAGGGGACAGAGAGGACAGAGGTGATGATAGGTAGGTCTGCTTAGCTGTGGTAGTTGTGAGATGGAGCAAGTTACATGTTGGCAACACTATTCCTAACTTAAAAATTGTGTCTCAGATGGCAGATTTCTGAGTACAGGTTTTTGCAAATGAAATAGAAGAACAATATGGTGGCAATGTGATCCAGGGACTCATATGGATAGACAGGACTGGTGAAAAACATCTTGGCTTGGTAATGTATCATGCATTGTTTTTCCAGAGCAAAATTACGAGACCAAAGTTGCATCCTACCTCTTAATTTCCAGACTCTTTCTGGTGTAGAACATTAGGACATTGAATAACAGCTGAATATTCCTAAGATGTTTTCTTGCCTACTAGCTGTCCACTATGGCTTCTTAGCCACCTCAGATGCCAGGTAACAACTTACTGTACTCAGTCCTGCTTTTGCTGTGGCTTTGTCTCAGTGGGAGTGGATCAGACCCATCGTGTGTGTTCACAGTCTCCAGACTGGATCATGTCCCAGGATGGGTGTCTGCAGACCCTTGCTGAATACATCCTACAGAAGAACTTAGTCCAGAGTGCCTTGATTTCTCTCGCTTGAAGCCCTGACCGTCAGGACTCTACGGTTGTGCTGTACTTTCATTTTGCAAAATAGTTATTCCTTACTGATGAGCTTTCCTCTTCTTGACTGGCCTGACCTACACCATCTTCCCTTCAAAGGGTGTTAAATAATTAAATAAATGCCAGGCAACACTTCTACCCAACTATTGTTCTTAAGCACTAAATCACTTGCACATTAATTGAAACTTCCTCTTCCTTCTCTTTCTTCTCTTTTCCCTCCAACCCCCAGCAAGGTATTTGCCTTAATTTGCTTTCATGGGTCTTTTTTTCTCTGCCTTTTCTTTCACTTCAGGCGTTCTCAGAGGGCACCTAAAGTTCTTTGGCTATGCAGTTTTGAAATGTGCAATTTGGCAGCAGCATGAGCCTAGGATTGAATTAAATTAACTCGAGGCACTCTGAATTTTTTTTTTATTAAATTACTTCTTTCAAAGTTACTACAGAACATTCCACTTATTAATTTTTTTTATTATTAAATGAAAGGAAGAAAGGGGGAAAAAAAAGACATAAAACTCAGGAAAAGTCTGGAGTCAGGACTTGTTTAGTTTTTAGGGTTTTAGTCTTGCAAACTTCTCTGTGGCTTTATAACAAGCTTCTTCATTTAGAAAGGTTATGGGCCTTCACAGATCTCCTTCACTTTTGACGTGTATTTAATAGCACACTAGTTTAATATTTGTCAGAACAGCCAAAGCTTATTTGAGCATCACTATCATCTGTTAAGGATCCTTCAAATTCACATGCTTGATTGTCATGGAAAGTACATGTACCAGTCAGGCGGCCATTTATATTGTCAAAGAACTCAGAGGCATTGCAAGACAAGACAGACCATAGCAAGAGTCCAGTATTTCGTGCTTGTGGTCAAAACACAAAGAATTCCTATAAAGGACTAAAGAGGCAGATCATAGGTGTTGGGGAAGAGCGTTTTGGTTGTGATGATGATGACAGTCTGCTATTGAAACCCGTATCAATTGGCAACACCTGAGGGGTGGTGATGGTGGAGAAAGCTGGGATTTGGTAGTTGTTTCTTGTTCTCTCTCTCTCTCATTCTGCTCCAGCCCTTCTTTCAGGTATTCCCTCATAGCCATTTTGGAATCCAACCTCCGTGCTACTGGCTTTCTGATTAAAAAGTTTTCATCAGCTTGATTTGATATTCTTTCCATGTGCACCTAATCCTTTCTCTTGAAGTGAACCAAAACCTGAAGTAAATAAATATGAGTTGCAAGAAATGGATTTAGATTTTTGTATCTCTAATCCTGTTTGTATCAATACCTGGTATTGTTTCTCACCAAGAAATGCCATTTTCCGTAGGAGTTATTAAATTGGAGGAATGTGACTATGGTTGTGTTTAAAGAGAAAATAACAAATTGACCCATTTCAGCTCCTGTTTTGCTTGGAAGTAGAAGGACATCTCTGCGTGTGTGAGAGAGAGAGAGAAAGGAGACTGACTGGCTAGAAAACACGTTCCTGGTTTGTTTACTATAATTGATGGGGAACAGTTTGACCCAGAGAATCAATCTTGTGTCTTACTCCTGATAACTCTAAAGGACAGGAGAAATCAGAAATAAGCCACTGAAGCAGATGGAGGGAGGAACAAACAAGGGGCAAGAACAGGAGAGGCAGGAGAGGAACAAGCATGCAGATTGTCCCAGCTCACTGCATTTCTAGAAAGATGCAGCAGTGCAAAACTGGATTTCCAAGAACATAATTTGAGAATTGACCATCAGACTTTACCTGAAACTTATTTCAGAAACAAAACGAGTTTTATTAACTAGAACTTGTGTTTTCTTCGTCCTTTCTAATTTTCCATTTTATACTTGAGCATTAGGAAGTGGTAAATGTATTAGTTGTGTTGGCTTTTTGTTGTGTATTTCTTCCAGTACAGATACATTGATGAGGGTATTATTTTGCTGTATCTTTCCCTTTTTATCAGCCCAGTATTTTCAGAACCACCTGCCTAGCTAGGAGGGTTTCTACAGGGAAGAGAAGGACATGGCGAGTGCCCTACAGATGGTGGGAAAACCAATATAATCTTGGTATTGAGGACAGCTCTTGTCTTGGGGATAGCCATGCCCCACAGATTTTTATTACCTTCAGTAAAAGCTTCAGACATATTTCCCTACAGTGCTAAGTGTGGACAGTGTGAATGCTGTCCCCGAGCATGGTACCACAACGTGCTGGAACAGAAAGCACCCTGCACCTGTCCAGTAGCCATTGGGGGGAATTCCAGTGCCTGTCCCCAGTTTTGCAGAGACAGGCATGCAGAAACTTATGCTGAGGACAAAATGGGGAATATTAGGAGAAAAGACATAAGGTCTTTTGTGAGGTAATAGTCTCTCTGTTCTCCAACATACAATGCCAAAGTCATCTCTTCTTAGCAGTATCATCTGGATAACAAACATCCCAAACTGCTCTTGTTCTGTATGACATCACTTGAAATCCCTGTTGTGTTATATACCTGCACGTGCACACAGGTCTTCTGCAAAATTTGATCCTGGGATCCTCACCAGCTGAGAAGGGACAGAGCTGCCACTGTATCATGTTGCATCATCCCCCTGTGGATAACATGTGCCTCATGTAAGAAACATTCTTGTATGACTTTTTTAGGTGAAGTATTAATTTTTGCCTTGCTGTGTCCACAGGTTCAAACAGACTGCAAAATGTGCAGTGGCTGCATCCCTAATGGAGTCTCTGTTAGATCAGGAGGCAGAGTTAGTTTCTTCAAATGAAGTGAAATAGATTTGGGTTGGGACAAAGATTGATTGAGTAGGGGAAGCAGAGAAATGCCGGTGGAATACATTTACAAAGGTTTCCAGGAAACGGTAAAGAACAAAACAAAATCTACTTGAAGTAATACTTTGGAACGAGTCCTAGGAAAGGCAGGCTTGTGGGCAGGGTGCAGGGGAAGCAGTCAAAGATGTATAATGAAACATGCATTTGTTCCGTGTTGAGATTTTTTACTTTGTCGCTTCAGTATCCCTTCTGGAACATGCTGTGCGGGAATATGCTGTTGCTTTCTGCTAATTAAAACATCTGGCACTAGTTTATAGAACTCTGGCCTTTAAAATAGCGGGAAGCAGGGTAATGCATTTAATCTTGAATAGCTTGATTTGTTATCTGGTTTGAGCTCAGGAGCCTCTGCACAGATTAGTTGCTGCCAACATTGATTCAAAAAAAGAGATGGGTAAAAATGTTTCACGTGTAAAGAGCTAATCAGGGACAGTGTACTGAAATCCTGATCTTGGGTGAAAAACAGAAAAAAAATTGAACATTTTTTCAAATCCCTTTGCTATTCAGTGGAGTTGAGGTTTTATTTATTCTTGTTAATTTAAGCAACCTTCAGCCTGGTCGATAGAGAGAATGGGTTACCTTCAAAAGCAGGGTGCTGCAGGAAGTGGAGTGCGTGTTTCCTCTGGATCGATGTTGAATTAATAATCCAGCATAGTGTAAGAGGGTGCTGTAGCAGTGCTTTAAGCACAGTTCTTTCTAGTGAGAAATAAAGCCAGATGGGGAGCGGTTCTTAGTGAGTCAGTCCTGAACTTCTGCCCCACCTTAATAATAAGCTGGGTCTGGAGCAAAACCTTCCCCCGAGGAGGTATGTTGTGGTGAGCGTCAGCTGAGGAACTTAAGGGGCATTTATCTCCATAGTGGCAGCATTTGACTCTTTGTGGTTTCCACAAATCTCCTTTAAAGGCATTGATCGCCCCTGTCGGCAGGATTAGTGGAAGCGGTCATGCAGAACATGTTTGTAAAAATGTTTTTTAAAAATTCTTCTTGAATGTACAAAATCTTGTAAGGGATCTAACTATGCTGGGGAAAGGGAAAGGTCAGCTTTAAAGAACAAGGGATGGCTTTCTCTTCAGCTGCTTTGCCAGAGTAGAGTTCTGATTTTTATTAAAGGAAGGACTTGCATCAGGGACTGCATCCAGGCATGTTCTGTGTAAAACAAACAAGCTTTGCCCATCTACACAAGTCTGCCAATGCTCCCCCATCTGCCCTGCAGCCCTCCTGGTATTTCAGTTCAGAGCTCCCCAGACACAGCTCTGTCAATGCCCTCAACTTTTGACCAGCAATGCTCCTCCTGCCTCTTCTCTATTCCAGTGCAGGTGTCAAACCCCACCTCGAGTCTGACCTTTTGAGCTTCAAAGCAGGAGGTAGATTTAGTTGAAAACTTAAAATGCTTCCTGCACTGTGCCTGTATGCGTGTTACAGAACCCAGCAGGAAAACAGACCTTTTGCCTGGATGGCTAGAGCTAAGTAAAGTTGACCTTAATACAGAACTGTGCCAGATATCCCAAATTTAGTTCAATGTGGATGCTCCCAGAGTGCCCTATAAGACTGGCTTCCAGTACTGAGGGAAAAGCTCTGCACAGATTATAAGGACCTGCAGAGCATGTCCAAAACACATAATGCCACATGATATCAAAAGATCTGGCTCCAGATGAGTTGCTTTATCCACATGGAAGAGTGTAGTTCTGGTCTTAAGTACTACAAATGAAAAAGAAAAAACAAAAAACAACAACAAACCAAAAATGCAAAACCAAACCAAGAACATCCAGCAAACCAAAAACCCCAACCACCACCATCAAAACTGCTAACACGGGGGCTGTTTTGCTAATAACTAGTTATTAGCAAAACAGCTAATGCTGCTTTGCTTATAACTAGTTCACAGGCCCATCCAGGATATGTGCTGTGTTTTTACACCCCGGCCATCAAAGCGTATGCAGGTTTACAGGAAGCAGCACGGAGAAGTGGTGATGGTTTTGTGCGGAGCATTGCCACGTCCTGATATTCTTCCTGGAGGGCAAATGCCAATAGGTGGCAGTGATAAACCTCACTCCCCCTTCCTGTAAATGGTGTCTGTAAAGGCAGGAACAGGGACGAAGATATTAGATAAGGGAAAAGGGTGGTGCAGACAGGTGCTGTGATGGGAGATTAATTATCTGCCTTCAGTGTCACACGACACGTTAGTTAGAGCAGAGACCCCGTGGGCCATGGAGAGATGTTTGCTTTTCGCAAGCCGCATCCCTTGTAAATAGCAGTGCTGGCTCCAACTGCTGCCCTGCATAACACCAGGATAATTCTGTTTCTCATTTTCAGACAGTCCTCCTCTGCTTTGTCCTTTGAGCTGCTAAGAAGTTGTGAAGTGTCTGGGCCCACTGGGGAAATAGCTGTTGCAGGGTTGTGAGGGCAGCAGATGTGCTGCAAGAATCAGGGCAACAACATGGTGGGAGTACTGGAAACAGGACACATGCAGCTGCTTGGGATGGTCTGCCATGGTCCCTCTGTGTCACGTGTGTGTCTTTCTCCCCTCTCCTTGCCCTTTTCATCTGCAAAATGAATGCTCATTACTCAGTATTTTGAAGATCAATGAAGTTCAAATCCTTGCAGGCATATTGTAGTTTTCTCATGCTGGGTTCCAGGAGGATCAACCGGCCCAGCTTAAGCACCGTGCTGCTGGATAAAGACTGCTTCCCATAGTTGAGTTAGATCCTTTACAGCTGAGCTGAGTGGGTCTCCACTCAGTGTGGCACTGATCTTTGTGTGGCAGAGTTGCTGCTACCAGAAACAATGAGTTTATGTGTGGCAAGCGGGGAGAGAAATCAGATTTCCACTGGTTTCCTCCTGCCTTTTCAGCCAAGCGCTGTGGCAGCTCTCACATAGGAGCTTCCAAGGACCCAGACCCTCGCTGCTCCAAGGAATGCACCATGGTTTTATCTTTCTCCAGTGTTTTTTCCATGTTTTTTGTTGTGTGTCAAGTGCAGGATGGCCCTTCTGGGAATACCTGAAGCTCCAGTTGCTGAGCTACGGTGGAATATAATGTGTTTTTCTAGTTGATGTGGCAGACTAAAGGAGCATGTGTGTCTAGGGCTGTTTATTTAGTCCTGATCTTTGCATAGTTAAGGAATGGACTTCATTTTTTCTGTGGATAGATCTGCCCCATCTCCTGTGAGTTCTTGTAGGGTGGATCTCCCATCTGTGTCAGTGTGCATTGACTTCAGCCTGGTAAAACTGGATCAGCTATCCTAGCACTCAGTGCTCATAGTGATTTAAATGTGCTCAATGGGATATGGCTGAAGGCCACAAAACTTCCTTCACACAGAGACCACCACAGAGTGGTCAGATGCAAATGGTAATGATTTTAATGTGCCACCAGAATGCATGGGAGTCAAACTCATAATCTAGTGGTAAAAGGTTTTGTAAGGTAATGTCTTTTCAGCAATTACTTTTATAGCTCTATCTAAGCAGTTCTCATTCTGCAACACTGTGAGGCTCATCCAAACCCCTTCTGCAAAGCCAAGTCCCAGCCCTTTGATCTCACAACATAAAAAAGCCCCTCAATGCAGTTTTGGTTTCTGTGAGTTGTGTCCAAGTAGGAGGTTGCACTTCTGTTTTTGAGACCAAGAGGACCAGGAACATATTCCTGCTTGCAGCAGACAGATGTTCTCACCATGCCATCCATCCTGCAAAAGGACTCCACTGCGTTCTTGTCCATCTGCTAACTCCGCAAACCCAGCCAGTGGCCTTAATCCACCAAATAATTAGTTCCCTTTTTGGATAATGTTCCTTCCACCTGAGACTTTTAGGCCCAACTGTATTTCTCTAATGCTTTTTGAACTGCTGGTTTTGCACCCTTTTCAAGAGTCCCCTGAGAGAGCAGAAGTCCTACAGAGAGAGAGAGAGAAAGCTGAAAGGAGGTGCAATACTGGCATTTTACACACGCTCCATGCCCTCAGCCAAAGGGAAAATACAGGACTGTTAGCTGGAAATCCATGAAACAGAAACATCCCCTCATTGGCAGCAAAAATTCTGTTGTGCAGCTGCATAGTAGAGCTAAAATCAAAGGTTTTCAACAGGACTTTCTACATCTTTCTATATCTCTCTGTATCTGCCTCATTTCCTACTACCTCAATTTTCTACAGCCTGCCTTCCCTACTACTCTTTCCTCTCCTTCTAATCTCTCTTCTTGTTTTTTCCATTATACCCCCATCTGCTTTTAAATAAATAAATAAATGGAATTTTGCTCTAGATTTTTCAATTTTTTTTTCCTCTTGTTTCTTGCTTCCCACCTCCATTCTTGGTGCAGGATAAAAGCAATGCTTTCTAGCATGAAAATCATGGGCAACTGGAAACACCAGAATTCTTATCAGCCTTCTGATTATCTTTTGTGCTCAGTATGTGGGTAAGCCTGACTAATGTCAGCCCTGTTTTACTTATGTGCAATGGGCCAACAGAGAGGACTCATATTAATTGGTGATGCTACATTAGAGTCCCTTGCTCAGGTCTCTTCCTCTACAGCTTTTTGCAAGGCTGTCGTGTGGCAGAGACTGCCAGTTTTATGTTGTTATTTTGCACTGGGTCAAAGCTTATGCTTCTATTCCTTTTCCCTGTTTGTCTGAAGAGCTCACCTCAGTCACAAAGGGTGGTTTATTTCAGAAGAGTTTGTGGTCATTATGTGCTAGTTAGGCAGCTTGCTAGTGAGGGGAGAAGTAAGAAACCTGAGGAACTCAGCTGAGGTCTAGGAAACATTCACACTTCCTATGTTTCTTGGGAAAGAGGACGTGACATACCAAGATATGCTGCACAGTCATCACTCAGAGGTGATGCCTCTGCCAGCGGAGGGGCTTGTTCAGTGCCCAGGTTCTTTGTGAAGACTTCACTGTGTCTGCACTGCATCACAACTCTCTCCTGCAGGAGCCTTTTTAAGGCACATCTCCCACAGGGGGACCTTAGCAAGAAAAGAGCAGCAATAAAGTTATAGAATGATGAAGCCAAGTTCTCCTAATGTTACAGTCCTCACCTTGTTTCCCACAGGTTGGTTCAGAAAGATGGGTGTTCAATACCAGTCTCCATACTGAATAAAAAGGGAGAGAGATTTTAAATTTCTAGACAATCTCTGAAGCCTTCCACTTTAACCCTCAGTGTGTGATTACTTTTACAAGCATGGACACTGTATCACTTTGGGTCAGTTAGCATTTCTGTCCTCTGTATTTTAATGACAGGTAAATTGAGGTGCAGCGTGTCTTGCTAATAGCATGGCAGTCCACAAACACCGTATCTAGGAACATAACTCATGTCTCCTGAGCCTTGCTTTTTAATCTGAGGCAGAGCCAAAATGTTATTATTGGATTAGGATCCGTGGTCTTTATATCTGATAGATTTGATCTGAAGGACTTCTGGAGTCCAGGTTCCTCATGTTTTTGCTCATGAAAACAACACTGTAATTGTATTTTCATATGGTGTACTTGATCTGGGTCTTATGTGAGAGGGGAATTGGGGAGAAAGGGAGCAGTAGTAAGAGTGCATAAATGCAAAGAGGCAACATGAGAAAAAGGCATCGGAAATGAAGAAGAGGAAAGAAAAAGAAGGATGTTGGGACAAGAGGCAAAGAGAGAAAATGAGAGAAAGCAACCTGACAGAAGGGAGAGAGATTAGAGGCCAGGGTGGCAGGGGCAGGAAGAGGTCAGGAAGCAAGGAACAGCAAGATATTTAATCTCAGAGCAACTGCAGCTCTTTAGCCAGGTGGCTGGTGGGATAACCGGCAGGAAGCTGGCATTTACCTGTATGCTAATTCCTCCCTTCCTGCCAGTCTGGCAGGATGAGTGCCTGCTCTCCCGGTGAGATGAGATCATTTGAAAAGCCCCCCTGGCTGCTATTATGAGGATCGACTGAACGCAGGCTCCAGTGTTGTGGTGTGTGATAAAGCATGGTAGCTGGGAGAGGAGGGGGCTGGTGGCAGTGGGAGCACTGGAGACAGGCTGCTCATTTAGTGCTGCCAAGCTCTGCGTCTGATTAATTATGGAGCAGTTGATAAATAACATTGCAGAGATACGTAAATCAACGGGAGAGACGCAGGGAAGTGAGCAGGATGGAGGGACTGGCAGTGCCTGGGCAGCTCTGCTCGGAGGATCGTTGTTCTTGGCACAGGCGGTGCCACGTTCGGCAGCGGCAGCTGGCAAGGGTGGCAGGCATAGGGGGTGGCAGCGAGAGGCGCGGGAACAGGGAGGCAGGCGTGCTGCTCCGGCCCACGTCACGGCTTTCCAGGGAACTGTCCAAGATACGTAGGTGGTCCCTGCTAATACTGCAACCAAAAAACTCTTTGTAGTCTCTGAGACATTCATCTGCCTCATCCTCATAGAAAAAGGGGAATGCTCTCCTCGCTGCTGCACAGACAAAACGTGGGGAAGCCAAGGGTTTGGCAGGGAAGGGCGCTGAACCCAGCTGCCTTCTCTTCTTGCTCTTTCCCAGCTGCAGGTTTGTGTTTTAGTCCCTGCACTCTCTCCTTCCTCCAGATAAGGGAGGAAATCTGTTTTTCAGAAGATCTGTGTAGCTCCCTGAAAACACATTGTTCAAGCACTGCACACAGGGTTGTTCCCTTTGGCTGCTACAGTGGGTGCCCAGTGGGTGTTTGATATGCCTTGGGTACCTTTGGGTGGAGTTGTCCTGAGGGACTCGTGGCTCGAGTTTGTCCATGAAACCATAGAATGGTTTGGGTTGAAAGGGACCTTAAAGATCTTCTCATTTCAACTAGAAATGGACATGCCATGGACAAGGAACCTTCCACTAAACCAGGTTTCTCGAAGCCCAGTCCAACCTGGCCTCGAACACTTCCAGGAATTGAGCATTAATCTCATTGTTATGACCTTCACCCTGTACCTTTGGTGTCACCTGGTTCATCCCTGCCTTTCTTCATCCTTTGCTAGTATGTTTAAGTTGACTTATGAGAAAACAGGATGAGGAATGTAAACAGGTGACACCTCTCGGTCAGTGAATGCAGCCATAGTTTAAAATGACCCAAGGACTCTTTCAGGATTCAGGCCTAACCACCAGCATGTGGTAAAACACCAATACTTACACTGGGGAGCAAACATCTGGGTTGTGTCTCTACACTAATTTTTTTACATATTTGGGTAGGACAAAACAAATGGTTAATTAGAGATTAGAGAGGGACAGCAATCTACTGTCGGTGCAGCCCAGCTCACCCTAACTCTGAGCAAGGAGGAGCAGTCTTCTGAAAAAAGGACTGGAATGTGGCAAATATTGACTTGATATCAAATTGAGGTGTCTACCAAGTCCTACATCTGAGGTGCAACGAAGCAGCCAGCTGATGGTCTAATACTCAAATGTGGTCCGTAACTTAATGCAGGCCTTTTGTTTCAAGCAGGGGATGAGCACTGAAAGGTTAGTGGGATGAAACAGCATCTTGGTGAGGTGGGCATGAAAAGAGTCCTGCAATTTTCTTCTGTACAAGTAACTCCCTTCACAGCCAAGGCTCCTTGCCAGAGCTCTGCATATGAGTGTATGTTTGTGCCTGTAGATGTAAAAAGTGGGTTCAACCAGTGAAATTCCAGCATTATTGAAATGTGGAGTTATTCTGGAGTGCACGGCAGTGTAACAGCAGAGACTCAGGGTATTGGTTTAACCCTGGCCATTAACCAAGCCCCAGGCAGCCGTTTGCTCACTTCCCCACGAGTGGGATCAGGGAGAGAATCGGAAGGGTAAAAGCTGGAAAACTCGTGGGTTGAGATAAAGATGGTTTAACGGGGAAAGCAAAAGCTGAGCACACAAGCCAAGCAAAGCAAAGCATTAATTCCTCACCTCCCATGGGCAGGCAGGTGTTCAGCCATCCCCAGGAGAGCAGAGCCCCATCATGTGCAAGAGTTACTTGGGAACACAAACATCATCACTCCAAATGTCCTCCCCTTCCTCCAGCTTTATATACTGAGTATGATGTCATAGGGAATGGAATGTCCCTCTGGTCAGTTTGGGCCACCTGTCCTGGCTGTGTCTCCTCCCCATTTCCAAAGCATCCCCAGTCTCCATGCCAGTGTAGCAGTTTGTAAAGCAGAAAAGGCCATGTAAGCCCTGCTCAGCAGTAATAAAACCACCACTATATTATCATGACTCTACTCTGCACAAATTCAAAACACAGCCCCGTACTGGCCACTGTGAAGAAAATTAACTCTCCCCCAGCCAAAACCAGGACATGGATAAAGAGACAGAAGCAAAGGGAGCCGAACCCATTTTGCAGAGACTGAACACATTTTCCCTCATGAGAAAGTGAGGCAGTATTTTGAATGGAACAGGCAGAGTAGAAGAAAACTGGCTTAAAAAGTTTATAAAACATGAAAATACTGTTCCCATAGGGAAATTAATTTCTTTGTACTGTGAAAAGCAGGAGATGCTGGTGCAAAAAAAATACACTCAGTGCTTCTGCATGTGCTCTTGATCTGCTTCAGGAAAGTGGACACAGGATGCTGAACGTAGAGCATCATGAACTGTGAAGCAGCAGCTGCCTTTATTGTGGCGTTTTTTTATCGGTGCAGATAGTTAAGTAGTTGGATGAGCATCAAAACAAGCAGACGTCTTCCAGGGAAAGCAACCACATGGGACTTCTCAGCTTTTAGATCTCCCTATCCCCTATTTTAAATTTTCTATTGATTGTACCTTTGAGCTATCCCTGGAACACATGAAGGCGATACTCACTCTTTAAGTCAAAGAGGAGCCACTTCCATTCTTGGCCCAAAGTTCAGTGCCAAAGCTTTTGTAACAAAGCTACATGGTAAATTTTAGAGCTTGGCTGAAGATAAAGCACCTGATGATGACTATCCAATGCTCCAGGTCTTTCTTGCACTGTCTTTCCTTCCTTATAGTGGGGCAGATCTGAGGACAGACAAGTTTAGGGAATGTTGCTATTGTAAATGCAACTCAAGACTAACTCTGAGACTTGGATGGTCTTTGAATATTTCTAGCTTCAATACAATGGCAAAATGGGGGAATGGAAAATTGGTGTAAAAACACACCTAAAAAACCCCAGACTGCCTATCTTGTTAGTATGCTGCCCCTTTAAAAAACAACTTAAAAAAACCCCCACTCTGTTGCCTAGATTTACAGCAAAATACTCCAAAATTTGAATCCATCAATTAAAATAATTTTTTATTAGGATTGAGTAGTGTCACTAACAACCCAACCAAGCCAGCTTCCTACAAGTATTTGTAAATCTAGAAATGGAAAAGAAATATCTGACCAAACTAGCCTGAAAACTCCAGACGAATAAAAAGGAAAAGAGATAACTCAGGTAAGGCAAAAGTCACAAGTAATTTAAATCTGTGAAGTGTGTTCTTTCCGATAATCTATTTTAAAGAGCTAATAGCACAGTGCAGAAAAAATGTTATAACAATCTAATGAGGTCCCATTAAGCTTCCCTTCCATTAAGTTCTTTTGGGTCCTATCTAGGCTAGTCAAATAGGTAATTTAAAACAAAACCTCCTTCTTTAGTCTAAACATGTGCTTGGTTAAGAAGGAAACTTGGGAGTTGATGCTGCCTGGGTTCTGTTACCTGCTCTGCCATCAAACTCTGAGTGTTTGACCGAAAGAGCTCCCTCCTCTGGGCCATCACTTCCCAGGTTGTAAGACCCAGATAATTATTTTCACACACATCTGACTGGGTAGGGGAAAATATGATACCCAGGGGAGAGCCTGGGATCCTGTGAAAACATAAGGGTGTTTTGGAGACATGTATATGTGCAGACATATATATTTATGTGTGTGTGTATTTGACCCCCAACGCTCAATGTAGGACACCTGGAGCTTGTCAGGGTTTGTTGCATGCTGGATATAAAGCTGCTAGATATTTATTTGTAGCTTTCGTTCACAGGTGCTAGAGAAAGCACCAGGCCTTGGGATTTAATTCATCCAGGAGCAGCTTTGACCTACTCAGGCTGTCAGTCAGGGGACGCTCATGGTTGGGAGAAAGTGGACAGACGGGTCTGCCTTCCCATGAGCCTGTTTGCCTTCCACCAGTTTTAATTACCAGCCTTTGCAAAGGTTCCTCTGGGAGAAAATTAGCCATCAGCTGCAACAGCAGCAGGCAAGACACCAGTTCACTCATGAGCTGTCAGCTAACTTTAGCCCCCATCTTGCTGAGCCATCCTTTATTTAATCAGGGTCGGAGGAGCATCCGTGCCCGGCACTCAGCTCTGCAGGTGGGGAATGATTTACTGCCCTGCTATCAGAGAGCTCTTTAATCTTGTCTTTATGAACACTTAGCACCTACAAATCACCTGTTTGGCTTGAAATACATCGCCTGCTTCATGCCTTGGTGCCCTGAAGGGGAGGATGTCAAAGGTACATCTTGTTTACACGACAAGATGCTTTATGGAACGGGCCCTACTGCCTGTGTGGCAAACCCTACTTCAGCCCTCTCCTTCATCTCCCTCTTGCAGTGCTTGAAGTGCATGGTTTTATCCCCTGGACACCTTCTAGAGGGTCTTCACACCCCTCAACCCCGCCTTTCACCTCTTCCATTTCTTTACCCAAGAAGCCAGGCAGAGTGTTTAATTTCTGCTGCACTCCCTTAACTCTCCGGTTCAAACCATGAGTTTGAAATTTCCCTTAAGTTTTCCTGGTTCAAATTGTGCTCCTCCAGATGCAAAATGAAGGTCAGAGTAGTTCAGGATCAATGTTTGACATTTCTTCAGATGCATTTTATCCCTGGGGGCTTCAAACTGCTTTCTATTCAGCCATCCCACTAGGACAGTGCAGGCAGCTTTGGGGTGGAGCAGGATAACCGTGACTGTTAGCCATGCTGAATGCCAGTTTGGGACAAGAATTAAGGAGTTTAATTGAAGTGAGACATGTAATTGAAACTGCAGGGGAAACTTTAGGATAGACAGCAATTATACAAATTAGGGCATCATGACACCGTAGCTGCACTTTAAGAAAGAAAAGACCTCTGATTTTAGAAAAGAACAATAACTGAAGAGAAAAACCCCAGGCTCTTAAATGTCTAGAGATGAGCAGCATTAGAAATCTTACTGGGAAGGCACATCTCCAGTGGCCTGGAGCCCCTGAATACCACAAAGGGGCAAGCTTTGTTACAAGCTCAGAGAGCAGACATCTGCTACTTGATTAGCAGAACAAATTCCTTGTACGTACTTTTGCTAAAGCTCCTTTCTTCCCTGCAAGTGTGTGCTTACTGTCTGGAAAGGAAGAGCTGTCAGTCAGGCTTTCAAACAGAGACGGACCATGCACGTGGGGGATGCCCAACTCCTGGTGCAAACTTCATGGGGCCCTAAAATGAAGGCGCAGAACTTTTCTTTGGGCTTTGGTGTCCTTTCTCCAATAAGCTACACATTAAACCCTCTCAACAGCCTTTGATCACACCACAGAGAAGATAGGAGCCTGGAACGCCTCAAAGGGTCAATCTGTCCCTTGACCTGCATTGCTGAAAAGATTTTAATACAGATAGTGGACAATCTCCTCAAGTTTGGGACTTTTCCCCCCAATTTCCAGAGTCAGGAATGAAGTTCCTCAAATAGAGACGATCCAGGCTTGCAGTAGAAGGTGGTAAGTATGGCCATGAGTCTTTAAGTCAGCAAGTTTTCCTCTCTCTGGCGCCCATCTCTTCCATAGTCATGAATCTTGATGTTATTTTTAGCATGAACAGTCCAAATGGAGTCGGGGGAGGAGGGAGTAAAAGTGAAGCTGACAGTATAATGTGAGCCAACATACAGGCACTCTGCATTACAAAGAGATGAAGGATGGCATGTCATACATCAGCAGGAACAATAAAACATGATAGATTTCTTAACCTCAGCATCAATCCTAGATGAGCTCGTCCAGTTTCTCCAGAAACAGCCAGGCTGAGATAGCCTGAAAAGCTTCTAGGTCTTTCCAGAACCAGAAGCTTGCATTTCATGGATCTGTCGTGTTCAGAAATTACCTTCACAGTGTACCGAGACACTACCAGCACAAGATAAGATACTGTGGGCCAGGCTGAGATCACGGTTTTGGTTCTTTCTCTGCCAAGAAAGCAGCTAGAGACAATAATTTCCAAACCTGAAAGGGTTCAAAGGTAGCTGAAGGACTTGCTTGAAGCCCAAACCTCATAATATCTGTTAGTTTAAAAGCCCAGGACATCTTCAAGCTTGTATTAGCCTTGGGAGAAAGTGCTGACTGTTTCCAATTTCTTTAAAAGAATTTAAGAAGAATTTAAAAAGAATTCTTAAAGCGTTTGGTATTTTAGGATTAGATAGACTCGAAAGATCTCAGGCAGATTGGCAATTAGAATAAAACAAGCCTTCAAGTGAGATTCGTTTCATCAACAGAAGAATAAGCCAAATTTCCTCCTTTTTTTACTTCCAAATATTAAATGAATTAATGAAAAAAAAAATTACTGAGGAACTGTTTAACACAGTGAGGCAGAGTATGAGTCACAGGGCATTTGGGAATGAGGGAAGCTTGAATGCTTATTGTGTTCTGGTTGCTGTCAGAGATAGGATAATGACTGGACTGTTATGTAGTCTGACCCTACACAGCGGCAGTGGCTCCATCTTTATCTAGATCTCTATTTATCTGGAGATGAATAAAAATTGTACTTGAATGTCTAGACTAGCTTCAATAAAAATAACCATAATGGAGCTTAATGGATATTTTTATTGTGGAAAGCACAGTTTGTTGTCTGGATCTCTTTGAAAAATGTTCTTCCCATCAGATTCAGCATACCTTTCAGAAAGTCTTCACAATGGAAATGCCTCTTCAGTATCATTTCACCTTGCGGACAGTCAGTGTGTGCATGACTGCCTGCTCACTGCAGGCTTTAGTTCTGCTCTGAACGCTCCATCTACAAGGTGGCAGAGGACACTTTATTCCATGCAGCTCCTCCTTTCCCTCTCTCAGAGCAATTTTTCTTGTCTTTTTCCTGTTGTCAGTGAGCCACTGTTCCTCTGTGGGACATCCTCTAGTCTAGTGGTGAATGGAGCATGTGTTGGTATTTCAAGTGGTTCTTGTCAGCTGAGAACTGAGATCCATTTTCCACGTGCTTTCAGAAACATAAGTACTTCCTTGTACCCTGCATAGCTGCTTCATGGCTGTCTCTTTGTAACAGTTTCTTTTGGTGTGAATTAAATCATAAGTCGAGTTTGACTAAGAAAGTTCTGCAGAAAAGTAACCTATAGGGTGGTAGGGAAGGATTTAAAGTGGCGAGAAGCTCAAGTAGCAGGAAAGGATATATGGTGATGATGAACATTGGGAAGGGTTTTAAAAACATTTGCAACTGGTCTATGTGTGCTCACAGTGAAGTCAAAGATAAGCCAGTGCTGTGCGCTCCTGAATATCCTACCTGTACAACTCTGCATCTTGGGAAAGGAAAGAGCATGGATTAAAAAGAGAGGATTTCAAGCGAACACCAAGGGGTCCATTATGATGACCCAGTGCTGAGAATTAAAGTGTGCTGTCAGAAGCACATATGTCTTGGTCTTTGAACTTGATTCCATTTTTAGTGCCTCTGCAGTTCTTGTTTCTACACAACTGGAAAAGCCAGTCGACCAAAAAAAAATATATACAGTTTGTTATGTTTATACACTGCATTTTGCTATAAATGGGGGAAATGTCCTCTCTTTTGCTGTCGATAAGTATGGAAAAGTGGTTGACTGCCTGTGAAAATGAGTCCTAAAAGCTAATATGCATCTCTGGCCAAAACGCTTGCTCATTAGAAAAACCACCCACAACATAATGAAATGACTTGACATTTTCTGTTTTGTTTAAAGCATCAGTCATCCAATAAGGGGGCAGTGCAAATACCATGTGACTTAAGTGCCTAATGACCTACTACATCAGACGGCATCATAAACTGATAGACTTAAAAGGATGTCAACACTTAAGACTGGTCCAAGCACAGCACTGAGTCAGCCTGGCATTTTGTGAACAGCTCAGGCCCTCGCAGATACACTGAGCAAGGAGAGAGAGGGACAGGGAAACGCTGCTGTGTTTGTGGGGCTTTTACTTCCTGTGATGTTTTACCTTTATAGTTAAAAAAAAAAAAAAATCTAATTGCTTGGCAGATTTTCTTTTGTCTATGCAAAAAAACCCCCAAACCCCAACCATACTAGAAGCAAGCTGTCTTTATGCGTGCCGTGGGCTGATATGTGTTCAGAGTAGGCTACTTGGTAAAAAAATGGTTGGATGATTCTTTGAGAAATACGTTGTACTTTGTAAGTAGCATAAAAAATGAGGAAATGGCTAAGTTCCTGCTCTGATTTTTCTAAAAAAGATTTTGGCTGACCCCTGCACTGGGGCAGTGAAGGAATCAGACTGTCTTGCAGTTTCTTAGCTGGCTGTAGGATGTCTTCCCAAGGAAGGCATCACTGTGAAGGCAGTGGTGGCTGTGGAGTGGTCAGGAAGTCATTATGCTGATGGGAGAAGGCACGCTGGGGCTGGCAGTCAGACCAGCATCCAAGTGGGAGTACAGCTAAGGTGGGAGCACCCATTTCATGTGTTGGAATGTAGTACTTTCTGTATTTTTTGTTGGGAACATGTTAGGACCTCTAGTTAGCTCAGCACCTTGCAATATCTGTGCAAGTCTATCGGCCTCCTACTTTCCCAAGTCTGTTTTGTTTCCAAAGTACAACACTGTATGCTTCGTGGCTCTGCTTAGAGGAGGACAAGGAGGGTACCTCATATGGAAGAGCTGAGTTTGGTTTGTCAAGTCATGAACATTTTAAAAAGTACTGCAAGTTGAGTAGATCTACAACAGATAAGATAATGCTTTCCATATGTTGTGATTTCCTTTCGTTCCTACCCTGACCGTTTCTGTGGTCACCATTTTGCGATCAGCTCAGCTGTGACCAACTGCAGAAACATCTTTTGTTTTTTTCCTAGTGAGAAGGAAGCTACAGTGATTGTTTCCTTTCTTCTATAAAATTATGTCCACTTAAAATCATATGCATTCTCTTTGCTTAAAACAGAGAAGTCCTGAGGGGACAAATCAACAGGTGCTAAGTAAATAACATGCAATCAAGACTAGTAAGTGAAGCGAAGAGCTGGCAGCAGTGGGGGAAACAGGGAATAGAAATAAAAGATGAATATAAAAAACAGGTATTGGAGAGGGAAGTACTGTGGAAAAAATGGGAAGCAGAAAAAGGCATTCAAGCAAGTTATTTGTATTATCATTTGGGACTTCTCACAAAAAAATCTTCTCTTCTGTCCAGTACCCTTTTCCCATAATCATGCTCAGATAGTGCAAAGAAGGACAAGGAGAATGTGGGGGAATCTATAGACTTCTTCCCCTACTTAAACACCAAGTGTGTCTTGCCTTTCATTTTAGTGCATGGTGCCAGATCTTTACCTGCTCTTTGCTAGAAAAATATTTCAGAAACTCTCTTCTGAGCCTGCTGGTGGGAAGGGCTAGGTCAAGCAGGTATCAACAGAAAGAAGGACTCCCTTGTCCTTGCTCCCAATAACATCTAACAACCACCCTACACTAAAACCCCAGCTTGCTTTTTGGAAGCAGTGTTAGGTGCTTGAGTCTCTTGCTTTAGAAGCTTTCTGGTGTCCTGCCTGGCTTCCTGCCACTGGTGCAGATGGGCACAGGTTTCCTGTAGTCCTGGCTCCTATCTGCCATTTCTGTGCAGATGTCTTGTGCACCCCAAGGCATCCCAAATGGCACCAAAAACCTATGTTTAGGCAAGTGAAGGGAGCCGCAGGGAAATGTCCTGCTTGGCAGAGTGTGGCCACAGATGGACGCAGAGAAAGGAGAAAGCCATCTGGGCCCATGGTTTAATGGAGTCACTTCATTGCTGCCAGTCTGGAGGGAGGGAGGTGGCAAAGGTCACATGGGAAGGTGTGTTGGGGAGGAGGGAAGGGGCAGATGTGACAACCAAGTTCCACGTGGCTTGGTTCCATGTGGTTCCAAGTTCTGTGTGGCTTGATGTGTTGCTGTTGTGGCAGAGTGAATGCTCTCTTAACTCTGCTTGAAAGTTGCCATGCACCACCAGAGAACACAGACAATGCCACTTCAGTGCAGGGTGCAAGCTGCCTGGGCTACATCTTCATAGTCCTGCCACAGCCCTCCAGAACAACTGGCACCACACACTGGTCACTGAACCCGCCTGCTGTCACATCGATGTCCTGCGGCAGTGGCTGGACAGCTAGTATAGAAAACTTGTGTGCTTTTGGAAAGAGGGGTGTCAGAAGAGTTTTCCATTAAAGAGGCGAGGAAATGGAGAGAAACAAAAGGTCAGGGCATTGATAGCCATGAAATTGCTGTATGGCAACAACAGACCTTCAAATAAAGTGTTGAGTCTTGAAAAGGGGTAAAGTGAAGAGTTGTGCTTTAATGGTGGTTGTTTTTTGAAACTGTTGTGTCCTCTTAAGTCCCTGTTGGTTATCTGGATTTGCATTGCCAGGACATGTCTCATAAACATCAGGAGCATGCTTATTTTTATTCTCTGGAAAGCAGATGAACCAATCAAGCATGCTTTTAAATTCTGAGTAGGCATTGAACAAGTCTGGTCCTGTAGCCTTGTCAGAGTCCCTGGCTCCAGCCTTCAACATTGCTATCCCTGTGCCGAGCTCCCTGAACAAAGCTCCAGTGGTTCCCATCAGAACTCCAGAGCTGCTCCATGCTGTTAGCCTCCAAGGAGGCAGTGCACAGCCTGCTGGAAGGTGGGCCAACCTTAAGGTGGAAACTGGGAGCAAGTCTTTGAGATACATAAATAGGAAATCCATCAGTTATCTAATCAAAATTTTATTTCTTTTCTTCCTAAATGGTAGACCAAGACTTATTTGATAATGATGGACTATCTTTTGTCATGTAGTTAAATGAATAATCTTTCACTACTATTCCTATTCCACATTTATGTTCTTCCTAGGAGCTCCAGATGACTTTGCAAAGCCACTAGAAGTGAGAAAGTAGTTTGCAGGTGGAGGGGAAAAGAAGTTAAATTTTTTCATGAAAAATGGGATTCTGTGGTTAATGAAGCAGGTTTTAAATAGAATTTTCCCAAAGAAAGCAATTAGAATAAAACATTTCAGAGAAAATGTTGATTTTTTTAAAATAAAGCTTATTTCTAATTTAATGTAGAAAGTATACCTCTTCTGCCCTTCAACTTCTACACTCTATCTTTTTTTTCTGTAGGGATTTTCTTTATCTATTTTTTTTTCCTTTTCCAGTTATGCTGCAAGAAATAGTAACAGTTTCTCACTTTCAGAAAGATTTGCAGGCCATCTGCCCTTTCCTTTGGCACACCCTCAAGGGAACAGCAGTGGAGGTGGGTTAAGGGACCCTGCGTCTCTCCTGAAGGGCCATGCATCCAGCCTCCTTGGTTTTCCATGGACCTGGGCACAGGATTGGTCTGAAACGAGCAGCCAAAACAATCCTCCTTTCTCTGAGCCGGAGTCCTTCCCCAGGGCACTGGCATTCTCAGCTGATCAATTCTCCCCAGGATCCCTCCCCAGTGTGAATGCTAATAGGAAGGGTACAGGCAACTGATTTATAATATTCTTGAAAATCTGAATAGATTGCTGTAACGATCAGAATTAATTACTCTTTTCAAGATTTTATGTTTCCAAGCTTCCTTTTTCCTCCTCCTCCCTCCCCCCTACCCCCTCCCCGCCAGCTCAGTCGTCCTCTTTTCCCTCTGGAGTCCTTCCACCTTGGCTCCTGGCCAGCTCCCGACAATAAAGTCACATGCTAATCAATAACACTTTTATTGAGAGTGACAGACAGGAGCTAACTGCACCGAAACAGTAACAAGTTCAGCCAGTAGTAAATGCGCTCTCCTCAAATCCCAGGCCTTGTGCTTTGCTTGCTGCCTCTTCAGCTTCCCTTCAATATCTCAGGCCTTCCCTCCTCCCTTCAGACCTCATGACACAGTGTTTTTTTGACGACCCTGTCTAAAGTGACGGTCGCCTTCAGGCCTTCTGACAGGAAGCATTTGGTCCCTCGGATTTCAATACCCTTTGGCCTTGGCTGCGCTGCTTCAGCAAACTGGTGCTCAGGGCGTATAGCTATTCCTATTTTGGCTGAATGCAAGCCTGTTCCTGTGAGCAAGGCTGAAATATCGTGGGGTAAGAGCAGAAGTCTGCAGAGTCAGTCACAAAACAGGTGTATCCTGCAGCAGTACGTTCATTTCCCAGCACCCTTGAAATCTTGTGCTAACCCCAGACCCATCTGATGCTAAAACAAGGGTCCATGCAGAGCTCTGCACTGATGCAACTACACCAGTCTATACCTGCACTCGAAAAGAACTGAGACTGCTGTGGGTGGGAGCGAGTGCAGCTTGTGGTAGAGCTCTGAAGGTCACCTCTTTGGCCAGAATAGTGCTGGTACTTTCTCACAGAACTTAGGACCCTCACTTGTTTCGCTTCTAACTTGGTCTTGCAGCTGCTCATAGTCAGGAGCTGCTGGTCTGGGAAATGACTGTCTTTCCTGCATTTGGAGATGCTCTGGCAGGGCACAGGAGCGCAGTGCTGAGAAGCAGCCTCTAATGTGCCCTTCCAGCACAACTGACTGACTGTCACTCCGGAGAGCAGGCCCTTTGTGCTCAAGCATGCCACCGCACCAGCAGAGCTCCTGTTGTTTGCCATGACTCATTCAAGAGGACATGAAAGCAGGTCTCAGACGAACAGAGAGGCTAATGGCTCCCATGAGAAGATAGAAGGTACCATAAAATAAACATTGCTGGTCGTTGCTATTGCTGCTTTACCCATCCAGACAAAGCTTGGTTGGAGTAAAGGATCAATGCAGTAGGGGCAGGTGTCAAACTATCTGATGTGCCTCCAAGAATGACACATCATCTTCTTCCATGCCACCTAGACAGCCCCTTGCTTTGCCAGAGATGTGATCAGCTGTATCCATGCCTCCGTCCTATCACACTCTCTGTTGAGCAGGGAGAGAAGTCTCATCTTCTGGTGCTAACTCTCCTCATCCACTGGGCTCTGCAGGGACACCCCACACCTCTTACCTCACTCATTCACAAACACCACTTTTGCTTCATCTAAAGTAGATGCTGGTCCCCACCTTCCATCATGTGCCACCTGATACCCTCATAGTCTGATGCAGGCATGCCAATGGATATGAAATGTTGTGCTTGCCTTGCATAATATAAAACCCAAAACAGACAGAAGGTTAACAGAGACAACTTTCCATGTTTAGAAAACCGCCTGCCTTCTCTGTACCACCTACTTACAGTGAGTCTGATCTATCAGCAGTCCTGCAAATCCTAGCTCAGGGGTGTTTGGAAGGGAGTAGGATTAGCTGAGGTCTTCTAAAGGAAACCTCTAAGGCTATAAAATATTCCTAAGCTTAAGAAATAATACTTCTAATTACTTTTTATAATTATTTCTTCTGTCAGAAATATGAAAATCAAATACGTGTGATGTTAAAAAATTATTTTTCATTAGAAAGCTGTAATTTCTTTTATGGACTTCTCAAATGTTCTCTATCAGTTTTTGAAAAATTACTTCATTTCTGGCAGAAAACTATCTCATACCAATTGAAAAAGAACCAGTAGGAAAGTTTTAAAAACCAAGTCAGGCTTGATAAGGGTTTTGGATTTTTTTCAGTTTTAAAGTGCATCAGTGTATTTTGGGGGGATGGCGTTGTAACACAGAGATGAGGATCTTTGGCCTTCTAAGGAATGAGCTGAGATCAGTTTGCTGGATCCTTTATGAGTTGGTAAATCATTTATTGTGATGTGCTGTTGTACAAAACACAGCAATAGCACTTCATAAAATATAAATAGTACAAAATACTTTCGTTCTATTAACAACCTGTAACTGACGCACTTGAACTCTTTCTCATTTTCCTTTTTAATTTCTCTGTCTTGTAAAGTGAAGCTTGGTTTATGACTGCAAATAAAAATGAATTTGGTAGATCTCATCTTAATTTTATCATCCCAAACCCATAGTTTCACCTTCTGGCTTGTACTTTATAGTCTCTACTCAAGGAAGACTTGAGGGCAGGAGAGAGAGGAAATAGCTGAGGGGAGTGCTGGGGTGGCTCTGGCGTAGGAGGGGCAGTGGCCAAAGGGAAGCCAGACCCTGTTGGGAGGTCAGGTCTGAGGTGTGCCATCAGTCACAAAATCCCGTGACCACTCTTGCTCAGAGCTGTTCTTGGCTCAAGATAGGGATATCGATCCCCGACTTCCAAGAATCACTAAATCCTCTTTCAAATTAAAATAAGTGAATAAATAAGCACAGGCAGAAATGCAGGAAGCAGTCCTTCTCAGATTACTTTGCAGATCAGGAGCCAAGTGAAAAAATCGGTAAGTCACTGGGATTAACTTGCTTGCAACAGCAGGACCTACAGGGAGTTGCTTCCGATGACAGTGGACACAGTCCCTTGGTGGCTTCCTCCGGTGGAAGGCTGGCCACGCTTATCCAGTGAATCCCTTCTTTGGCTTGTCTTCCGAAATCCATTGTGCTGAATGTGGTTGCTGGCCAACCCCCAAACCACTTCTTCCTCTTCTTTACCTACTTCCCCGTGATGAGGGAAAGCCTCAACTCTTCCTTTACCACTAGAGTATGCTTCAGTGGGTTTAATCTGGGAAATCTCAAGACAGAATAATTTTTTGTTCTCTATTTGGACTATGGAGGTATGACAGGATGGTGGAATGGTGGGGAAGACAGTGAGAACTGGATATTTTAAACCAAACTTAGCATTTTTGGAGACTCCTTCAGCAGGCTTTGTTCTGAAGGTCTCCCTCTGAAGTACAGTCCCTTTTGGTCTGGGATGTGACAACTCTTTGCAAGTATTTTCTGGCAGAGAACTTGTAGCACTTGTCCTTGTGAAGGGCTTCAGATGCAGCCTGAGAGGGACTTACAAGGGTTGTCTCTGAGTTTCAGCTGTTTTTTATCCAGAGCACTGAGCAAAGACAAGGATCATCCGAGGATAGAAAAACAGAATTAGAGATAAATAACCTTTCTTCTCTGCTCTCATTGTCCTGCAGTTTACCTCTCAGGGAGTGGAGGATTGAAGCCAAATCATCCCAGCTTCTTGGTGCATCTCCACCATGTTCACCCATTGCTTGCTAATCACCCACATTGACTGTTTTATTCTTAGACGCGTAAGAATATGGCCATATGAATGGAGGAATAAAATGGCACTTTCCTCCTGTTCTTACTAGAATAAAATACAAATGGATGCTTCAACATCCCCTGTACTTTCAGTCCTGAGACAGCCTTTCCCCAAGGAACTGAGTGGACACAGTCTGCCATAAAAAATAGCAGGCTCAGTCCAACCAGTAATTTTGCCTCACAGTAGTGCATATGGGAACAAATTGATGGGAGGGGATACACCATAGCACTGTGGGAATGGGAGGGAGCAGATAAATTATAACCCAGCATCACAGGGAAGTGCAATTATCATTTAGCTGCAACCTGCTGATCCCACTGCTTTACCTCTCCCTTGGCTTTCTGGACTGGAGGAAGAGTAAAATGGTGCTCAGCCACCCATAAGTGTGCTGATACACCAGTCCTACCTTAGCCCTTGCCCCTCAAAAGCTGTACATCCCTAGTTCTTCAGATGATCACTCTCATACCACACTCCTTCACTCCTCTCTGTCTGTACACGAGTAGTTTTGATGTCCTGGGGGATCTGTGAGCAATGCCCTAACGATCTCCTTCGACAAATGAGTGATGGGCAGTCTTGTGGATCCCCGAAAGCAGTTTGTCATGCTTTGTATTAGCCAAATCTCTCAGATTTTAGTATTCTTCCACCAGCCCCAGCAGGGTACGTGTGCACGCATGCCTCTGTGTGTGCATGTGAAAATCCTTGCCAACATGTCATCCCTTATTGAGCAAAATATTGACAGGTTTGGATGTGGAGAGAAGACAGGAGAGAACATTGTGTCTTTCTGGAGAACTAAAAGGCCTCTGCCTTCTGCATTCAGTGCCTTCCTTCATCTCGCGTGCACATGCATGCACAAACATCCCCCGTCACTCCTACAACCACTTCCTAGCATAGAGTCAGAGCCAAGGAGAGTATATATTTTCTCATCATAGAACAAAATCTTTTTTAGAAAAATAATAAAACTTCATTAGAGTATTAATTCAAAGCTTTTATTTTTTATAGTCCCCGTTTTATCATTTTTATTGCTAGGTTTAAAAGGAGGAGATTCCCTACATTAGGGAGGCAGCGAGCTGTTTTACATGGAGTATCCAAGTGCCATTTACTAGTATCAACTTTGGGATGCAGGCTGGTTGCTTTTGTGCCTGACTTGCTCTTAGTACCACTTTTTGCTTTGCTTTGGTGCTATCTGAGGCATCATTGTGCGTTTACCCTGGTATCCTGTGTGTGTATCCTGTCTGTCACAGGGAGCTGGAACTGGAGTACATGATGAAATTCTACCTGTGTAATGCATGTTAATTGTTTCCTTCTGTACTTTCTGTGATGGAGGCTGAAGCTCACAGTAGTTCTGAGCCAGTTTTTCCTCACCTTGTCCCTGTGTTGTGAATCTTGTAAGGTAGAAGTTACACATGTCAACATCTACCTAACAACAACACATGAATTGTGCAGAGCCCTGAGCTCTCTGTGAGGGAGACATGACCTTCATTATAATGATACAGTTGACATTTTCCCTGTGACACTTATTGTAACATCATTGCTTCCTGTTGGCATCTGTGGGCTTATCAGGCAGCTTGTTCAAGCAATCTGGAGTTGTGATGAAACCNGAACTAAAAGGCCTCTGCCTTCTGCATTCAGTGCCTTCCTTCATCTCGCGTGCACATGCATGCACAAACATCCCCCGTCACTCCTACAACCACTTCCTAGCATAGAGTCAGAGCCAAGGAGAGTATATATTTTCTCATCATGGAACAAAATCTTTTTTAAAAAAATAATAAAACTTCATTAGAGTATTAATTCAAAGCTTTTATTTTTTATAGTCCCCTTTTTATCATTTTTATTGCTAGGTTTAAAAGGAGGAGATTCCCTACATTAGGGAGGCAGCGAGCTGTTTTACATGGAGTATCCAAGTGCCATTTACTAGTATCAACTTTGGGATGCAGGCTGGTTGCTTTTGTGCCTGACTTGCTCTTAGTACCACTTTTTGCTTTGCTTTGCTTTGTTGCTATCTGAGGCTGCTTACAGCATTATTGTGCATTTACCCTGGTATCCTGTGTGTGTATCCTGTCTGTCACAGGGAGCTGGAACTGGAGTACATGGTGAAATTCTACCTGTGTAATGCATGTTAATTGTTTCCTTCTGTACTTTCTGTGATGGAGGCTGAAGCTCACAGTAGTTCTGAGCCAGTTTTTCCTCACCTTGTCCCTGTGTTGTGAATCTTGTAAGGTAGAAGTTACACATGTCAACATCTACCTAACAACAACACATGAATTGTGCAGAGCCCTGAGCTCTCTGTGAGGGAGACATGACCTTCATTATAATGATACAGTTGACATTTTCCCTGTGACACTTATTGTAACATCATTGCTTCCTGTTGGCATCTGTGGGCTTATCAGGCAGCTTGTTCAAGCAATCTGGAGTTGTGATGAAACCAGGCAGGAGGGAAGAGGCTGAGAGGGGGAAGAAGAGGGAGTGGGGAAAAAAGGAGGATTCATAGAGTATCAGAGCATACAGAACATTAATGAATGTGAGCTCATCTAATCCTCTCCCCCTTGCATCCATCTCCCTGCCCGTGGATTCACAAACACACTGCACTGCAGAACCCAGCATCCCTACAGCTCACCACTTACCATTGGCATTCCTGCTACTGGTGGCAGTGGTGCTCCCAGCAATAGGAGCCCAGGCTTCCTGGGCAGTCAAACCCACGAGAGAAGGAGTTCCAGGGGCCCCTTTTTCATTTTGCAAACCCCTTGCAAGCAAGGCTGGCTCAGGCTCCCCACATATATCCTGAGGCTAACATTATGGCACACTAAGTGATGTTTGTGTGGGGATAATCCAGGAGATCTGGTCTACGTTCAGAATGTCTGCAGGCTCATCTGCTGATGTGTTGAAGCTGGCTAGGATTTGACTGATCTTGAGGGGAAAATTAGGCCCCAGAGCGGTCAAAATGTGGAATCAAGTGTGCTGACTGAGTCTTTCCTCTTCTTGCACACACTTTTTTTCTGTCTTTTACCAGAAGTCCTGAATTTATCATCACAGCAAGGAAATCAATGATTGCAATAGCTAGGGCTTCGGGTTGGTACCCGGTATGGAAATCAACCACCCCTTGGCCACCTAATACCTGCTCAAAATGAGGCAGGCACATGTTAAGAGCTTCTTGTCACCTTTGGTGGAGGTTGGTAAAAGCTAGCTTAATGCACAGAAGAAAAGGTTTGTATCCATTATTCCCCAAGCATTTCAGTTTCTTGTTGAAACTCCTGAACTTAAGCCTTGGGTCCAAACACTTCATCTATGCTAGGCGAGGCTACTGTGAAGTCCTGCACTTTTGTTCCTAATCTACAATCTGTAAGCGTCACATGCACCATTAACTCATTACGACTTAACTGATGCTACAATTTTTATGTCAGGGCTGATGAGAGGCCTAAAATTAAAATTCTCAACAGTTTCAGTTGGCAAGTAGGCACATGTATTTCCTGCCCCTTTTCTGCTTTCCAATTGCTCCTCTATGCTACTTTTGGGTACAGCTGTTGCCAGGGCAAAGCAAGCCCTGCACTGTGTTTTACTTTTGACAGCATTCTTGGCTGGTTAGCTGGGAGAAGAGAAGAGTAGAGTAGAGCAAAGTGGCTCCTTCATTTTTCATGGGAACATAGGACTTGACATACAAGATCAGACTCTGCCTTCCCTAATGGCCAAATATGTGATATTTCAGAGGAGAGCAATATCCTGCCAATAGAAAATATATTTATTGGCACAGCTTCCAGCCAAGGGTTTTGGATTGAGCTGCCTGATAGACAAGAGGCGGAGGGAGAGCCGCTGCAAAGAGGCAGGTTGTAGGCCCCTCACGTCTCAGGGTAATGCTGCAGGCAGGGGACTCCCTTCCTGAGCCCTATGGAAAGCACTCTGCTTCCTGAGGCATGAGATTCATTTGCCTTAGTAATTACTGTGGCTCCCACAGCTACATATGTTATTAGCAGGTATCATATGTTTCAGGCATAAAATGAGGTCTGGCGGGGGGGAAACCCCAAAATTCTTAGTCATTGTTCACCTGAGTTGATCTGCTCCTGTGGGAGGGAATCTCCCAAGTTGCTAATATGTAGCTTTACAGGCTATGATATTTGCGTGCAGTGGAGATGATGGGATATATCTTTCATTTCATCTGGAGGAAAAATAGCTCAGGATTACGAGAGATAAGTAGAGGTAAAACTCCCTGTTATTTTAGCATTATATGGCACTTTGGGCCCTTTTAGCTTCAGTAACACTGCATTCTGCCTCCAGGGGAGAGGACACTTTGTTCCCTCACACACAAAGAACATGCAGAGGTTTCCCCCGTGGATGTCTTTAACAAGGAGAGGAGAGCAGCATGGGAGAATTCAAGTACAGCACAATAAAGCATTTTCCATTTCAAATACAGCATTACCACAGCCTCAACACTGGGACAGGGATTTTGGAAATTTTGCACTGTTGACGCTCACAACTTTAGCAGCAATTCTTAGTTCTTCCATATTTAATTTCGAGCTCAGCTGCCTCTTACGTATCTGAGAAGACAAATTTTCCTTTCACTGCTTTTGGGGGAAGTGAGGAGGGCTTGAAGGCTTTTTACTATTAATGTCACCTGATGAAAAGCTTGAAAATACAGCCCTAAATGTCACCTGATTATTCAAAACCAAGAAATGTAGAAAACTCATTTTCACGGTTTTGGGAGGCTACACTCAGGATTTCTGATTGTTTGAACTGCCAATACCTGGAAACAAAGACAGACTATTTAGAAACAAAGGTTCCTTGATTTCAGAGCTGTTTTACACAACAGAAATAAGACATCACTCCTTTTCACTACTACCTCAAAGACTCCCAGCAAGCGTGTTTCTCACGGCCAGTGAAGGGTGGATGTATCTCCCTTCATAGTGTGTCAGTACCTGCAACAATCCGCACATTGTATGACAGGCATTTGCCTGCTCCTCTGTGCTCAGACCCTTGGTCCTTCAGATGTGCCTGCTAAATCACAATTTTGCTTCCTCTCAGGATTCATGGAGAGGAGGATGGGCCAGAGTGAGAGAGAAGTTTTTCCTCTGTTCATTAGAGGGCAAGATTAAGCCTTATTATTAATTATTCCTGCATTTTGGCCACTGGTGGCCTGTAGTATCCCAGAAGTCAGACTGCCAGCAGCACTAAATCATTGCTGCTGCTGGTACTATGTTATCAGTCTGTAGGCACACAGACATTTGGTATGTTATAAAATCAGAGTAACGCTTCATAATTGCCTTGCAAAAGTGGGGCATTAGTGTTTTCTAAGTGACAAGCCTATCTGGAAATGCAATCGGGTCTTTAGCTATAATGCTACAGCAGTCACAGCAAAGTCATACTCAGGGCAGAAATTAGCTAAAAATTAACCGTACAATTGCAAATGGGCAAAGCAATTAAGTGCAACCCATCCTCCAGGCTGCACGGGCCTTAGTGCTCGTCACTGAGGAACTCTCCAGGCTGAACGCGTGTTAAAAACCTGTCTTCTTCCTCAGTATCCACAGACAGTTCATCCTAGACAAAGTGGTATTTACCTAGCTCTTTCTGGCTCTTAAAGCAATGTTTGAGAGCAGATCAGGACCCTCCCTCTTGTTACAGAAGAAAAAGTGGCCCTGAGAAGCATTCAGATAAAGCACTGAAGAAATCTCTAAGCTACCGTTAAACAAAGGTTGTTCTTCACCTGGGCTCTGGGCACATTAACTTGGGTCTGTCCCAGTACCAAGCCAGCTATGTTGCTCTGGGAGGTGAGCTCATGGCTCCCTGTGCAGCAGGGGCTCCAGCCTGCATGCAGCCAGCCCCAGGACCTCGGATGTATTACTTCATAAAGGTGTGTAAAATTAGAGAAGCTACAGAAAAAATACTTCACATGCCCTTGAATCCTTGGGCTGGGCTCTAAATACGAAAGCCATCTGTTCCTCCTTCCATCTCCCTCAGACCTAAGACCATGAGGGAAAGATGACTACTCTCAATGTTAAGATCCTCTTGGCTGGCTGATGCTCTTTTCCAAACTTTGGCATCCCTCTGCCCAGTTTGGCCAGGGGATAATTTCCTCTGTGGTTCAGCTGGCTTGGCGTCTGCTTGCAGGACTTGGACATGGTGCTGTGAGCCTCAGCCATGGAAACACGCTGGCCACGCACACACAGAAGCCTGGTTTGCCAGGCTGAAAGACTGCGGCCAGTTGGTCACATCCACTGTAGCGTCTGGCCACCAGCTGGGAGACATGACACCCAGAATGTTGCTCCGTATGCTAAATGAATTGCGAATGATTACAAAACCTGTTTCTGTAAAGGCTTCGCCTTGATTCTTGGAATAGTTGCATGCTGTGTCCCTCTCAGAACTGATAAAGCTTTGGGAAGGATCGGGTCTGTGATATGCGAAGGACAACTTGGCATCAAATTCAGTATGCCCTTTTTGTATTATAATTTTTTAAATTGTTTTGTATTTAATGAAACATAACAGAGACTTTACATTTCTTAGAAGCTGTTTATCTCTAGAGAGCAAGTTCGTTCTGTGGTGCCAAGCTTGGGCCAGGCCATGGTGTAATCAGTGTTATCAGCTGACAAATATTTACCATGCCACGTATTCCTCTGTATGTATGTATGAAGTTAAACCCGTGTAAGATCCAAGAGAGAAGAGAGAGGTATTTCAGAGTACTTGTAAAAAGTTATCTCTGCATGTCTTTAATTAATCCAGGATTTGCTTGAGAAAGAGCAGTAGTCACCATACTTTGTCTTTGGTAGGATCTACTTTTATACCCCTCTAAGACTACCAGAACTAGGATTCTGGTTATGTGTGCAAATTTCAAGCCCATTTGGTGAAAGTGTATAAAGTTTCAGTTCTGGTATTAAGCTGAGCAAAGGCTGCACAGGGGTTTTTGAACAAGCTGGGAGCCCTTTGTGTAGTTCCTAAGCCTCTTCTTGATTCACTGGGCAACCTTGCATGTGTCAGCCTCCCTGCTCAGTGTCTCTGTGGAAATGAGTGTAATGATATCAATCGATTAAAGATCTTTAAACTTCACAAGTAAAAATGCCAAAAAGGTGCTAAATGTTATGTATCTTTATTTAAAGTTTAGGGTCAGGATGATTTTTAATGAGGATTATGTGCATTTATAAGCTTAAGCCATGTAAAACGTACTTAGTGGCAGCAAAAGTGGTTGTTAAAATGCGATCATCGTGTGGCCCAGAACTGACACTTCTGGATCCTAGTCCACTGTGATGCCAGATCCAGTCCAGGTTTCATGTGTCCATGTCGACTTTTCTTGGAATAAAATACATAATGGATCAAGCTGCCATATTAAATTTAGTTGTTTGCTGTCACATCACCCAGTACACAGTCTGCTCCCTGAATCCCATACTAATCCAGTTGTCTGTATCTTCTTTGGTATAAAAGCACATTAGCCTCAAAAGAAGCAGCAGAGACAATATTCATAGAAAAATAAAACAGTGATGAGAGGGTTAATATCAAGCTTCAGTCCTAACCTGATATAGCATTTATATGTTCTCAGGAATAGCACTTCACCCCCAATACCTATATTCTTGATGCTTCACTGAGAAGACGATGATTTGTGATTTCTCTTTATCCTCTCTCACACCCATCTTCTTTCATTTGCTTATGGTAACCCCAATGTGTAGTGTAGTTTCAGCAATGTCAATAGTGTACCTTTTACCTGGAGTGAGTTTAATAGGATTTGACAGTGACAGAGGATGAGAAAATTCTGTGATTCTATTATTCATCCCATTTCTGCCGCAGTCTTGTGTAGATTGTATACTATTAGGAGAAAATGTTTGTACTGAAGGTTTCCTGTCTCTCTCTCTATCCTTATAGCTTGCTCCCATCATCACACTGTGGGTACCTCTGGTCATTAAAACCTTTTGTAGGAGAAAATTGGAGAGAGGGGCAGGAGGAAGGCCAAGGAACCACTTAGATATCAAGTATGATAAATTCACATATTAAAGGACAGACCTTCTCCCAGAACACTTATGAGCAACAATGCAAGCAGTGCCAGAGCCACCTTTGTCACTCATGTGACTTGCAAGCACTGTGTCTGACAATTGGATCTGTGTCTTGAAAGGATAGCTAAAACTAGTTGATGTTTTTACAGCATCTCTCTGTGTACAGGCATGCCAGTGTCTTCATATTATCCCTTGCCAGGCTGCTGTTATGGGGCATGTGTCTTTGGCCTATTTGAACTGTATTCATTGCAGTTTTTTACTGACCTTGGTTTGCTCCCTGACCATTGCTCTACTTCCTGATCTCTAGGGCTCCTGCTCACACAGTGCTGGACATCACTGAAAGAACTGGGAGGCAAAGTCTCAGCATGATGCTGGCCTCTTGACTTTGATTCCATCATCTCTGCAGTGCAGAAATATATAACTGACTCCTACAGTTAGGAAAGGTAAAATATCCTTTCCGAAGTCCTTCCCAAAAAGGTTAAGAATTTAATTTTGGATGAACATCCTTGCCCTCTGAGCAAGTCTTTGTATTAATGATCTCATGACAGATTGCTCCTTAAACTGGCCCTAGCGCAGGTCAAGACAGAGTGAGAATATTCTCTATTTAATGAGGCAGAGATCAGAGCCTCTAATATTTCATCATTCGTGCTCTGGGGAGGAAAGGAGTTATGAGCTTGGAGAGCTGCTGGCAGAAGGGGCCCTCATGAGCAGCTGTGATGGCAACTCGCTCACTGCATGGCTCTTAGCCCCCAAGAACTTACTGCTGTAGGTTTCCAGCTTCCTCTTGGAAAAACTAACCTTTGTCATTAAACTCATTTAAATGATTGAGTTCAGTGTTGGTGAAAGATCTGAGGCTAATAACCCTCGGGGCAGAAGAGACAAATTTAGTCTGCAGAGAGGCATAGTATGAGGAACATGGATGCCAGTGGTATATGGACAACCACAGTCTACAGGACTATGTGGAGGATTTAGTTTTGTTCCTCATCAGCTTTTGCCTAGGAAGGGTGGGCAATCTGATACTCAGATGCTAGTAAATTAGAAAGGCAACTTGCAGATCCAGTGGTTTACAAGTGTCTTAATTTATTAATGAGTGGAGGCCATCTCAGTGTGTGTAAATATAGATTTTAAATCACTTGACATGATGTACATAAACAATCAAACTTGTAGTGTTGAGATGCTAATGTTAAATCCACCCCTGACTTGAGTGCCACTTTTCAGTAGCACTGTGTTCCCTGGGAAGCAGTGATATACAGTGCTGTGCAAATCACTGGTGCCCTTAAATTGCAGCTCTGAAATATTTACACATCCAAAGTGTGTGTGTAAATTGGGAGTATCGCAACGTTCCCATAAGGTGACAGAGATTTGTAAATTTTGCTTCTGTGCAGTCCAGCAGTTCCCTGCTAGTGACCGGGAGCCAGGACCCAAGAGCATAAATTCCCCAAATAATTCTTGCAATACTTAGGGTGAGCTCAGCTCCTGCACTTAGCTACTAGAAGCAAATCTTTCCAAGGTGCCACAGTTATGATTTGCCCTTTGAAATGGACTGGAAGTGTCTCCAAAGCAACAGCTCCTGTAGGAACTCTAATAGCTATGCAAGGTAGCTATTCCATGGTGTTGAGTAAGGACGTCCTGCTGGCTCTAAGACTAATCGTATTGGTCAAGGATGGACTTTGAATCCTGTGTTCAGTTTCGGGCCACTCACCACAGGTAAGCCATTGAGGTGCTGGAGAGTGTTCAGAGAAGGGCAAGGGAGCTGGTGAAGGGTCTGGAACAGAAGTCTTACGAAGAGTGTCTGAGGAAGCTGGGGTTGTTTAGTCTGGAGGAATGGAGGCTCAGGAGTCAAGGGGACCTTATTGCTCTTTACAGCTCCCTGAAAGGTGTTTGTGGTGAGGTGGGGGCCGGTCTCTTCTTCCACGTAACAAGTGATAAGAGGAAATAACCTCAGGTTGTGCCAGACAAGTTTTACGTTGGATATTGGGAAACATTTCTTCACAGAAAGGGTCTTCAAGCACTGGAACAGCTGTCCTGGGAAGTGGTGGATTCACCATCCCTGGAGACATTTAAAAGNAGGAGCCTGAGGGCTCGGTGAAGGCTGGCACTGGGCCGCCTTCCTCAGCCTCTCGTCCCATGTGTTGTTGTGAGCGATGCTCCTCCGTGGTCTGCAATGGGCGCTCTCTGCAGCTGCTTGGGGAGGGGAAGTGGAGAGGGAGGTGC
>VZRS01014025.1:120454-131016 GCA_013398055.1 Ifrita kowaldi
CAAAAAAAAATCCACCCAAAAATCCACCAGAAAAACAAATGGAAACAAAAAAAACAAATAAGAGAAAGTATCTGGACCACTTGTAGTTGTCACTGTATGATATATTTTATAAGAGGACCTTTGCCTTGTTACCCAATTTTAACCAGTTTCTAATCTGGATAATTATGTTCTGTCTAATCTTGTACTCTTTTAGCACTTGTTATTCTTCTTCATTTGCTGCCTTAAACTATTGTTGCCTTTAAACAGCTGCTATGTTCCATCACAGAGAAAGCTGCACTTCAGGGGAGGGCAAGCTCTTGTCAAATAATATTAGTTCAATAATTTATATAGTGTTTTCCCCCCATATTTTGTAATAAATTATTCACCTTGTATCATTTTGCATTATTCATCTGGTTAACTGAGGTAGCCTAACAATTTTAAAATGTGTTTGTCAAAAGAAATTGTTGAATTGCTTTTGTCAGTTTGGGGCCTTTTTTTCTGAAATAAAAGCTTTGACAAATAATCACAGTCCTTAGCTGCCCGGCCCATGTGGTCAGTGAAGTGGTTTAGATAGATTGATGGTGAATAGTTTTGTAAAACCAAACAAAGCAGCAAAGCAAAAAGCAAAAGGAGCACAGCTGAAGCCCATTTTCTGAGATTTTGTACACTGTGAAATGTAAAATATAAGTGTCAGCTCTGTTTGTTAGCTGATCGTCTCTTGGATGGCAGAATCTCTGAGGCCATCAACTTGCCAATGGAATTACAGCATGGGGATTAGAGAAACACAGGTTGAAAATATGTTGGAAGGACCTGTTTGCTGTCTTCCACATTCCTGAGGCAGCTTATGGGCCTTCAGAATATTAGATCTTAAGTTTCTTTACATTCACTGTGAGATTGATGAAATGGTTGTCTTCAAGATTGCTTTAAACTTGGCCTATTTGGCATAAAATGAAGCCTGCTATAGGGTAGAAATGTGTGTGCAGGTGGGGGCACGTTATGGATTTCCTACAAATTTTAAATGGTAAAGTGTACAACCCCCTGAAATATTTGTGCTGGATCATCTGGGGATAGAAGTAGGTGGCGCAGGACTGCCTCACTTTGTCTTATTCCCTGGTTTTGTAAACTGAATGCTCCTGTGCTGTTCTGCACCAGGTTGCTACACATATCAGTGTGTTACCACTGGTTTCCTGTTCAGATACTGCAGACATTAGGACTGCAGAGCTACTTTAACTGTATCCTAAAAGTCTTTATGAAGCATTGATTGGCCAAGAAATGAGAAGCAGCAGGAAGCCACAGCTTTCTGACTTAGGAACTTGCAAGTCTTTCATACAGCTCATCTCGAGCTTTGCTGACATGATCTCACTTGCTAATGTTTTTTTGCAGAGCATCCTATGTAATGACATAATTAGTGTAAATTGCATTTTATTTTTAAATCATCCCCTTTCCTTCCTGATTTTTTCATATCTAAATGTCAACTTTTATGGTAAAGAGTGGTGTGCTGCAGAGGCTGAACAGCAAAACACTTGTGCAGGTGGAAATCTGCTGGTGGAGCTTCTGAGACGATGTTGAACAGGAGCTCAGCTGGTTGAGGTCAATGTTTTTTTCAGGGCATTGCAAGTTGTGCTTGATTTTGTTTTCTTCTTGCAGCCCAAGTCATCCTGCCATATCAGGTATTAAAGGCTTTAAATTATGAGTAGTACTGGCAAATTGCAAACACATATTTTACAGATCAGAGGTAAATGATAATGTTAGAGCACCAAGCCTGTTCAAACATGGTAGAGTAAAAATCCCTCTCCCTTAATATGGTGGGAATTACTTTCCATACAATGCTTACCTTTCTCTGGAAGATTAAATTCACAGCAGTTGGAGCTCTGGGAAGGGATGCTGTTAACTTTCTTCACCCATTATTTCTAATTTCTGGTCATTCCACTCTGCCTTACTAACTCTAGGTGGCATTATTATTATTATGGAATTATTAAGAATTCTAATACACTTTCCATTTTGCTTTTTCTTGTCATTATGGTAAGCTTTTTGGAAGCAGGCATGGCTTCATTATTGAATATATATGCAAATCTGGCACCAGAATTTGGTTCTTGAGTCCCTCTTGACAAAAAGAATATACTTAAAAAAAAAAAAAAAAGTTGTTTAGCTGATTAGGAATTTTGGAATCAGTACAAATCCCAGTCCTGTTTTTCAAAGCAAAGAAGATTCAGTAAAGTTCAGAAATCAAAATATTTACCTAAAAGTTGTTTAACCACAATAATAAACTATTGATACTATCAGTTATAATAGAATCTCATTGTACTCTTGAACATCCATGAGCTGAGCCATCCCATCTGCATTGCAGGGTAGGACTATCACTATTACCATTTTATGCGTTGGAAAACTGAGGTATATGTAATAAGTAGAGGTTTGCTAAAAGTCAGAGGTTTCTGCAACTCATTCACACGTTTTCTGCCTCCTGTTCATCTGAGTTGTTTAAAGTTTGCTCCTTAATTTTCTTCACGATATTCATCAGGACAGAATGAAAGCCTGTTCTCAAAGCTAAGGGAAGTGGAGAAGACAATGAAGGACTTGGAAAGATGTAGACTCTAGAAACTGGATTCTGGGCATGCACTGCCAGGACGGAGGATTTTTATTTAATTTTATAGAAAAATGTTCTGGTTATTTTACACTGAGATGCAAAATCTCATTTGCAGCCAAGCCCCGGAGGGAGTAAAAGGAACTTGGAGAGCTCATAAAGACAAGTGTAATAGGATTAATAAGAAAAAGGCCTAAGACATAAGCCTTCATTGTACACATTTCTTGCTAAATTTTAGTATTGATGAAGGTGAAATGCCAAAACATAACCACATGCTCAGGTCCTTGAGGCAGTAACAGAATATCAGCATTCATATGAGCTGCTTCTGCCACCATTTTAAGAGCAAACACGTGGGGGTGCTGCCTTTTGGGGTAGATAGTGAAGGGAAAGGGGCAGGAAAGCTGGTCGTGAATGGAGACAGCTCTCCTAGCAGGATAAAGATTTACGTGGTATTGAACATGCATGTGGGATGGAGGGTGTGCAAGGGAAGGGTTGGGGACCCTTTGACAAATGAGAGGGAACACAGGTGAATGCCCAGAGAAGGGAGCAAAGGTTAACTTCCATCCCCACTGATTAGATCCAGAGAGAGACACAGACAGATCAAAGACAATGAATGGGTCCTAAAGGGGGTCAGTTCATTGTCACATGGTGCCTTCAGTGCATGAGTTATCTCAGCATCTTCAAGGTAGCTGAGGAATCTTTGCTGACTGCCACCCAGCAGACCTCTGTGGCTGCACAGGGCACTCAAGCACTACAGCAACCTGTCCTTTGCTCACACAGACTTTTAACAGAAGAAAATGGAAGAAGGAGAGATAGGGCCAGGCCCATCACATTTTCTTGTCTGTTTGTTTTGCCCATCTGTCTATCTGCTGCTGCCAGTGCCCATGTAGTGGGAGAGGGATGATTGCATCATTTCCATATAGCTTGCTGTTCCAGCCCCCTGATTTAGGGTAAAATTTGGTTGTGCTGCTGGGTGTTCGAATGTTTGCCAGGTAGGTGCTACCAAGAACATTTATTAAAATAGACAGATGGGCACTAGGGTAGGAAGCAGCCATTAGAATGCTTGAAATCAACCAACTGTGAAATAGAAAAATCAAAAAACTGTATTCCTGGAGCCTTTAATACTAGCCTTCCCTTTTGGGGCTGTCCTTCTTACCTTTTTTACATGTACACACCCACAAACAGCTACCTGTGAAAATGCCAGAGCTAGGTTTTTGTCCTTTTTGGGCATTTCAGTTTAGCCAGGATTTGGAGGGAACCTGAGAATGGCTCCCTGAGCCAAAACCGGTGCATGCAAAATCAAAATGCAGTTTTTCTTGCAAATAAGCACTCACGTTTCTCTGGGAGCTGGAGCACCTCAAGCTCAGGCAAGGTCTGCCCTGTCCCTGCTTGAGTGCAGTAGGAGGAACAAAGCTGCTGACTGTTGGTAGGTAGGAGGTGAGATTCCTAATCACTTGTCTAGATGCGTTTGCAACTTATTCTGATTCCTTAACAGCTCTTTCTGTCTGCTCGAGTTCCTTTGGCATTGTGATCACTCTCCATTAGCTCTCGCAAGCAGTGGCATGAGATGCCAGGATAGATACTGTCAAAATCAAACATCTTCGTTTTGTTCCTTTTCTTTCTTCCCTAACTTACTACTGGAAAAAACAAGATGTGTACATTTGCCTTTCATAGCTATGTCTAGAAGGGGGAGTCCAAGGCTATTAAAGAAAGTACATGTCAGTCAGTGATATCAGATTAGTAGGGAGATCTCTACTCTTAGGTATAAAAACATTGTCGAATCAGTCACTGTCTCGAGATAAACTGCTGTGGCATCAGTATTAGCAGCTTATTTTGGGTTTGTGTTAAATTCTCAGGGGATGAAGGGCAGTCCCCAGTACTGTGACTTTCTTGTAGCTGTGATCTTGGCTGAGTCACTTGCTGGCATCTCTTGCAGGACCAGCCTGCGAGAACTGTGAATTTTCTTTGAGCTTTTATGTTTCAAAACTTGACCTTGGTCTTACAGTATTTCTGCTTATCTGTCACTAACCTGAAGGGAGTAAGGACAGTGTCAGTGGGTGCTCAGGTATGACAGCAATGATTGGGGTAGAATATTTATCCTCCAGTTAGATGCATAGTAAGAGCTTGTTTGTGAAAGGAACAGACCAAATTCAGAAGATCTTTCTTAGTGCCTGTCCTTCATTATGCTGATGCTGATGACACCATCCCAGGGAAAAACCTAAAGTAGGATAAGAGATTTGTACTGAGGCAGTGGAGACTGGCTCTCCACTGTTTTCTCAAGTGGGTCTGTACAAAGCCAGCTCCAGATCCTTGTATCACTTCAAGGGAGTGATGTCATAGACAGAGATTTTTTGTTTCTTTGTGCTTTACCTCAGGTTTGGGCACAGGGGAATGACAATCCTGGTCTCCAGATGGTGTCAACTGGTGTAACCATCTGGGAGTGGGGCTTGTGAATGCAGGATCAGACATTCAAAGTATTTATTTTTCCTGTTTCTTTTTTCTGTTTACTGTGAAGCTCTTTGAGATCTTCTAAGGGAAGGTGCTATAAAATACAAACCATTAGTCAAGAATACCTAAGTGCACATATTTGTCCTGTTTCTCTTAGTGCTGCACAACATTCCTTTCCATTGGCTGATTTATAACCCCGAGATCTGCAAGGTCATTTCCATTTGATTCTGCAGTGTTGCACTTTTAAATGATGCTAAAACCTCCCCTTTATTGTCAGGATAAAATTAATACAAACCAAGCAGACCTTGACCAAAGGAGTAGCCCAATAAAACTGTAAGTTGCCCACACTAGGCCAGTAACCAGGAAGCAATTTGCAAAGTTCAGTGATGCTTTCAGTTCCCTTTTTTGGCCTCATTAGCACTGTATACAGCCACCTACAAGGGTCAGAAAGCACGTTTACCTCTCAAACACAGCACATCCTCTGTTTCCCTCATTTTCCAAGCACCTAAGCCCTGTCTCCTCTTGCACCCTGTACAAGTTCAGATGAGCCAAGAGGGTTATTTTAGCTGAAGGCATTCCATTCATTTAAGGTCCCATCTGCAGCATCTTGTGATTTTCCAGCTGTGAATGTTGCTGCCTCTGGAATCACAGGAGTCTGAAACAAGACATGTCTTTGGTCATTAGATGTACTGTATTGGATAGATCTGGGTTTGAAGGAAGCATGTTCAGGTCTTGAGCATTGTTTGGTGAGGAAATGATGCATCTCTTTTCCATTGCTCCTGCCTCATACAGCGAACCCAGAATATAGGGCCAAGGACATGATTGCTGTAGCTCCCTCAATTGTGAGTCATATTCTTCTGGCCAATGTGTTTCCGCATTTCCATTGTCCCCCAAAGTGACAAGTACAAAAGAGAAGAAACAGTAGGGGGGGAAAAAAGGCTTTTTGTTTTTTTAATCTCACCATGATACAGAATTAATCAAGCATCCTAGGAGCATCATAGGAAACTGTTAAGCAAGTGGACTTGCTCTAAGCTGGGGAGAATACAGGACAAGCAACCTACTGGTTGCAGTATGAGGCAATCTTCTAGAAATAACATTCAGACCAAAGTGGGGTTGGTGAAAACTTCCAGAGTTCTGACTGGAACCTGGGACCACACTCCGACACTACTCTGACTGAAGTCCAATTCTAGCTCCCCTAGACTGAGATGGAAGCATTTAAAATGAAAACAAATCCATAAAATACTGCTGTTAAGCTGCTTGAGAGATGTCAACAATACCATTATTCTTTTTTGGGGTGGACGTGGAGGCAAAGTCACGCTCTCCCCATTAAGAGCCCTCACATCTCTACAATGCTTTGATACTTTCACACTTGGCTTTGTCTTTCGGTGTCTCCTCCCTTCTTTGTGTGTGCCTCCTATGACAAGGCAGGCACCATTATGCAGTAGGATAGAAAGCAGTCCTGGAGCTGGCAGACTAGACACTTTTTTCCCTGGAGGATGATGGTGAAGGGAAATCACTTCTGCTGGGCTTCATTTTGCCGTAACTGGTGTTCTGCCATCAGCCTTGACCTCCAGCCAGCTTTACACCTGCCAGAGATCAGTCCTCTCATCTGTGTCTACACATGTATGTCACTCCATGCTGATTCCTTTCCTGCCTTTTCCTTTGGTCCCATGGGAGACAGAAGGAACAGGTCTGTGTGATCTGGTCTTGCAATTTTCATGTGTTTACATTTTACCTTCCTCACCAGTGTCCTTAATTGCCCTTGCTCCAACCTTCTGTGCTGCCTTTTCCCACTTTGCTACTTCCTTCCCATTGCCCCTCCTCTGCTGTGCTTTCATGCACTGCCCCCACATGGACTCTTCTCCTTTTTGCTATGCAGCCCCTCCTCGCTGGCGTGCAATGAAGTCACAATTGCCTCCAGTTAGTCAATTAAGAGATCAAGTTTTATGGCTGTGCTAGGTTGTTGGGGTTTCTTTTACCTACTTAGTATTATTTTTCCAGCTCCATCTTGGCACCTACATTTATTTGAAACAAATTGCAGGATAATTTGTTTTTCTAATTTTCAAGAAGTGAACTCCTGGTTCCAGGGGGGTTGGTGTTTTGGGCGCCCGGTGCCAGCGATGTGGGACTGCACACAGAGATTTGTGCTATGTGAGGAAATACTTCATTAGACTTGTATTCCACGAAGACACTCTTGCTTCTTAACGCCTATGATTTTAATTAAAACCTGGAAAGTGAAGAATCCTTGGGTTGTATTAATGTTTTCATTTCCATTAGGACAGGAGAGTTTATAAACACGAGCTGGGTTTATAAATTAGACCTTGTAAGAATATTATGTGCACAGTGCAGCAAAGGCAGACGAGAACTGGAGTGGAGCTGGCCCCATCTGTCTCTTTCCTTGGCTGTCTCTCGCTTTCCAGTGTCCTCCCCTTGGCACAGGCTTTTCTGAGCTGTTCAAGGGTTCCCCCTTGGAGACTAAGCTAATGGCTTCTTCCACTTCTTTCTGTGGATGTTCTCCTCACTCAGCAAAGCAGGAAGAGAAGCAGATGTTTTAATCAGGGCCTTGCAAAACAACTTGCAAAGGTGACATTGGGTGTAGGGATTTTGTGATGAGTTACATGAAAGGGGAGAGATTCTCCTGACCCAGTTCTTGTATGCATGTGTACACAGAGATACACTCAGAGATAGTCAGGTCTAAATATGCATCCCACTTACAGTCATCCACATCCAGAGTGTGAATATGTATCGCTGAGCATGCAGGGGAATGTGACAGAAGATGCAATCTCCTCCAGAGATGATGTGACAGCTGCACACAGCTGTGCACAGGCTGCCCCGGGGGATGCAGGCAGGCATTGCCCAGCAGGCACTGCCCAGCAGGCACTGCCTGGCACAAACACTGATGCAGGGAACCACGGGCCCCATGCAGCCCGACTGTACTCAGCTGTGCGAACTGCACACGGGCCATCAGTGTGACACCAATGACAATAACAAGCACTTGCGTGCTGCGTTCTGCTCAAGGACAGACATCCACAATTTTATGCAAGGGAAAGCAAAACGTGGATAGATGAAGTGCCCAGATTCACACAGTTTGTCAGCAGCAGAGCTGAGAGTAAAATCTGGATCTCATGTGTAGGGATCCTGAGTTTCCATTCATAATTCCCACAGGGTAAACTTCCCATTCCTAACTGTAATTATGTAACATCCTTGGAAATTACTTTCCCTTGGAAGTGTAATGGTACAGAACAGCTACATTTATTTGCATGTCTGACCTTTGTCTGTGATATCTCAGGTTGGCTCAAGACTTTCTAGCAGTGGTCATCAGTAGGGTCAGCTCAGACCCATCTACACTGTGTGCAGTGCAGCGTCATGCAGGAATGATACCTGAGCTTATCTTCTCAGGCAGTGTGTGGTGTAGCCCACACCCTGCTAGCATTTGCTTTTTGGAGGGTGGGTACACAACTTTCATTCTAAAGTCTGGCTTCTCTTCAATATGCAGAAGGATGGACCCTGTGCTAAAACCATGCAGTCCCCCAAAGGATCTGCAGAAGTGAGTTTGAAGGCATTTTGTATGGGCATCTGTGCATGAGCGTAAATGTTTCTGCTCTGCAGTCTAGGCTATGTGAGTGGAGTAGGCCGTGTCTTCAGCCCTTGATGACATTGGTTTAGCACCACAACTGCTGAGCTGTCTGAGCTGGTTTGCAAGGTAGCATCTGGGATTCACAAACAGCTCAGTTTCCATCAATGGCTGAGGTGGTACAGGGGGTGTAGGAAGTTGGGAAGAGTGCTCATGGGCATGCCTGCCTCTCCCCATTTCCCTCACAGTATGACTGGATGTTTTGACATGAGGGTGATGTTCAGGAGAAAGGAGGGAGGCGTACTCACTGTCAGCCTCTGTCTCCTTGAGCCCAGTAGGGCTGTTATTGAGATATCCTTCCAAGCAGCTTAAATGGAAACGTCTGGTGACAAAATGAAAACAAATGGAGAAGCCGGCGAGGCTGGCTGGCGGGGGTTCCCTTCCCTGGTGCTGCCAGTCCCTGAAGGAGAGGAGGGGCTTGCTGGCACTTCCAGTCCTGATAATGCATCTGAGTTAGTGGAAGGGGCAGTGGCAGGGGAGGAGGAGGGAGTGGATAGCTTCCTGGGGAATTTTTCAGGCTCTTAAAACACTGCTGAACCCACTAGAGGCCATTATTTAGGCTGCCTGGCAACATGGGCTCTCACACTCTGTTGAGACTTGGAGGGTTCTGGGTGACTGCATCCCTGCAGAGAGGGGAGAGCGGAAGTCCCTCAGGGTGATGCCAGGAGCCTCCCCGCTGGCATCTCCTCTGCTGCCCCTGCTGCCACTGCTTAGGTTCAAGGGGACACCAGTGGTAGTTCAGAAACATTCCCTGCTTTTTGAAAAACCTTTCTGCTTTCTGTGTTTCACTTTCCTTCCCTGTATTTCTGTAGGGGAGTGTTGGTCACCTCATTTGCAAAACAGTCTTTGTTTAATCCCTTTACGTACCCAGTCCTGCTCACCTCCCTGTGGCCCAATCCCCTTCTTTGAGGAAGGGTTGAAAAGGAGATAGCTATTCACCAGGAATGAATTCGCCAGGAAAAAGTCTTACCCGACCCACTGCCTGCTTAGGGGGGCAGTAAATCATTGGCATGGCATAACCCCTTGGGCTGAGTGGGCAGGGCTGGATGTGAAGGGTGTCAGGGAGTCTGAAAACCTTCTGAGAACATGGCACATTGAGCTCCATCCAACAGTGCTGCTCCAAGGGGCTCTTGCAGAGACTTCACCTTTTCAGTGAGTGGGAATAAGCAGGGTGGGAGGGGAGAAGGGGATTGGGAACTGCATAGAAATGCCGTGGTAACACCCGCACGTTAATGGCAACACTTCTCCAAGAAATTCCTCTTGAGAGTTCCTCATTATGCAAACAAGTCTGGCAAATGATAATGCCTCCTGTACTTCCAAGGATTAATGTATGTAAATGGCAGAGCTGCTGCTTGTTCCCAAAAGCAACGTTCAGTTTCCCACACCGGAGCCAGCGCCTGAGCCAAGGGCACCGAGTCCCAGAGTACACGCAGACTGCTCTTTCCACTCCCCTTTCATACCAGCTGGCCCCTGAATTTTCTAAGATCACTGGAATAAATGCTTCCTTCCTTAAAACATCTACACTGAGTACAGCGTTGTGGCCTTCCATGTATGTGGGGTCAGTATATGTCACCTGCAGCCTGCTGAGGACACTGTCACGTGTCCTGGTGATCTGCCAGAGAATCCAGCAGAATAGATCCTGGTGTTGATTCAGGCAATATATTGCTTCATAACAATGCTAGAATGCAGGGGGTAGATGGGGGGGGGGGGGGTATGTGGCTGAATTCTTAGTTACAGGCTTCAATTTGATGTGGAAAAGGAGTTGTTTCTTATAATCAGAAAAGAATTTTGTCACCCTTGTGAAATGCACCTTTGGTGCATTTTAGGTCTTTTTTACTTTAGTGTAATGTGGTTAACAAGCAGAAAACCACAGAAAAATCAGTTGGTTTTTTGTTTTTTTTTTTTTTTTTAAATAATCTA
>VZRS01014025.1:131089-181757 GCA_013398055.1 Ifrita kowaldi
AAATAATCTAGGTCAGGTCAGTCTGAGTTAGCTGAGCCTGAGGCTGACATCACCAAGTTTATCTTGTGGTAAAACCAAAGTATGCTATCAGTGTGATATTTTTCCACTTGAGATAACTTCTGACAGTTGCCATGAGGTTAAAAACGCTATTTTTTTTTCCCCTTCCTTCCTTTCTTTCTTTGTTTTTTTTTTTTAGTTGGTTTTTTTTGTTGTTGTTTTTTTGTTTTTTGTTTTTTTTTTTTACTTTTGACAGTAGGCTCTGCCTACGACTTTACTTTGCTTGACTGTGCATGCATGCAGAGTCCCATCATGACTGGCACTACTACCCAGCATCCTCAGCAGGAGCAAGGCAGGGCAGTGCTGACTACCAACATCCACAGCTTACTTGCCAAGTGGCAAGCAGAAGCCTGACCTCTTCGAGGTGCTCTGACTGCCATCTTCCCTTAACACCAAACAACTGCAAATGAACTAAGTGATTTCTGATTGCTAAAGCTGGTGTGTGCAGCCAAGCACATCTCAGCTAAAGATCATTCGCTCAAAACACAGGTGAGCTGCTTTGCTAAGCACCTGGAGACAGCTGAAACTAAAGTAGGTTTGGAATTTTTAGTGCACAACCAATTTTTCAACATTTTTGGTTTTTGCCCCCATGCTATTATTAATAAAATGGAAGTGGATGATTTTGAGTCAAGTTTTGACCCAGGAAAAATCATACTCATTTTTAGTAGGTTTGAACTTTGGATTTCTATTTAGTTCCAAAAAAGCATGAAGCTGATTTTCTTTTCCTTTATTAGGCTGGGGGGAGTTGTCATTTTCACCCTCTTCTCTAGTCAGCTGATCTTGAAGAAAAGAGTAAAATGGTACATGATGGTGGTTCCCTTCTGTCAAAGCAGAGTTAAATCACAGGAGATATGATCTACATAGCACAGCCTGTAGCAAAGAACAGAGGCGTTTAACCTTCCTCAGACTTTTATAAGACAAAAGGAAAATGCATCTTAACACTAAAACAGCTTGAAATTGAGCAGTTTGGGGCATTTCAAGAAATAAGACTGAAGCATTGGATGATAACGAATTTTAAGATTCTTTCTCTCTTTCAGACCCAGAAGAAAAACGTTATAAAATTTCTGTGAATAATTTTGAAATTTGCTGGTGNCTCTAGTCAGCTGATCTTGAAGAAAAGAGTAAAATGGTACATGATGGTGGTTCCCTTCTGTCAAAGCAGAGTTAAATCACAGGAGATATGATCTACATAGCACAGCCTGTAGCAAAGAACAGAGGCGTTTAACCTTCCTCAGACTTTTATAAGACAAAAGGAAAATGCATCTTAACACTAAAACAGCTTGAAATTGAGCAGTTTGGGGCATTTCAAGAAATAAGACCGAAGCATTGGATGATACGAATTTTAAGATTCTTTTTCAGAGCCAGAAGAAAAACGTTATAAAATTTCTGTGAATAATTTTGAAATTTGCTTGTGCCGTGAGGGTGAGCTGCGAATTTGGTGTCATTTTGAATACACATGAGAGCTGACTTGTTAGGGAAATGCTTTACTAGGATGAAGTTAGGCCATCCAAACCAAAGCGTGCCAAATGACATGCTTGTAAAAGGGGGTGTCAGCCTTAAGGGAAGCACAGTCTGGGACATGGATGGTGAGCCCTTTGCAGCCTGCTTGCCCCTGGCTTGCAAACCCTGCAGAAGAGAAAACAGATGTTAATTTAGAGGCTGCATTGTCTATTTGGACCTGGGATGAGAAGAGTGTATTGTTTTGTATCCCAAGAACCATGAAGAAATTGATGTTTTACATCCAGATGCCAGTTTCTTTTCTGCTTTGGATACAAGCTGCAGAATTCTGACAGCTGCGGGGAGGGAGACCTGTGTGTGGAGCAGGGAGCTGGAAGCTGGAAGCTAGATTTGGAAACCCCTAACCTGCTTTTTTGCTCATGGGATTGTGAAAGTGCTCAGAGATTGCAATTCTTCTCCAGCTCTGAAGAATCCCGGTGATATATGCTCCACATTATGATCATATATAAAGACTGATAAGGCATCTTTGAAAGAAAATCAGAGGGGAACGTGTTGCCGTGCGTGCTAAAGTAGCAGAAGTGTGAATGTCACGTTCAAACCTTACATTTTGATATACGGCCATAACAAAGCGGGTGAGGGGTCTGTCTGTATAGAGAACACCACAAAATCTACTGCCTAATGATTTTTCTAAAAGGAGAATATAAATCAAAATTGAGAAACTCGGAAGGCTTTTACACCTACTTAGTGGAGTCTGTGTGCATTGAATGTCTGCTGCAATAAAACCCTACGGTACTCTGTCTTTGAAAGTTGGCTGGGAACTAATAGCACCTTATCAGGGTTTTGCATGCGATAGCCCTAAGGTTTACCTTTGTAGTGCCTTTTGAAAAAAGGTCCTGCCGTACCGAGCTCCAGTCTGTGCTCCAGCTAAAGGTGAAAAGGGGATGCGGGAAAGGGAAGTAATAAGATTATACCTAATTGCTTTAGCATCCACGTAACTATTTTACATATGTGTCTTAGAACAAATGTTTGTGCAGTGTCTAGACTGCTGTTTACAAATGTGTTAGCTAACTCTGGCTAATAGGGGAGCAATTACCGTGAGTTAAAACAGTACTCTAAAGCCAGAGTGCACCTTCCCTCTTCCCATCCACACCAAGCCTGCCAGAGCTTGCAAAGTGCTTGGACAACACACTCAGGCACATGGTGTGTTTTTTTGGGGGGTTGTCATGTGCAGGGCCAGGAGTTGGACTCAATGATCCTTTGGGTGTCCCTACAACTCAGGATATTCTATGATTCTACAATCTCTAGCTTTATCGTGTGAAGGAGGAGAGGCTTGAATTGCAGCATGAAGAGGCATGCTGCTCCCTCTAAGGGAAGGGGAAAAGCATATAAGGAGGGACCCAGAGCTCTCCTGGCAGTGTGCCAGCTGTGCCAAAATCGCACTTCTGCAGGAGTGCTGCCAGTGATTTTCGTTGCTTGGCCGTGGCATCAGCTTCACCTGAGCTGTTCCTCCCCACCTTGGGCCTTCTGCAGGCTCCAGCCTTCCTCTTGTTTTTCCCTTGTCTGCACTGCACCTGCCAGCGCTTGGTACAGCCCTTCTGTTGCCACTCCTCGTGCCCCATCCTAAGGAAGGGAACTGCTCCTAATTACACTCATGGCTGGATGGCTTCCCTCACCTAAATAATGCTGCCTCTCCAATGGCAGCTGTGCCTTTGCTCTGTGTTGGCTGGAGAACCCTGTGGGGGCTGGGGCTGGGACTGTGTGGGATCGCTGGGGACAGAGCCCTGGGAGGGTCCTGGTGGTCATCAGGGAGCCAGGGTGTGGCAGACGCCTCTCCCTCAGCCGTTTTTGGGAGCTGTTTGACTCTGCTGTGACATCAGAGCCGTCAGTGGCTGGGTGCAGAACTCCAGGGCAGGTGTGCCAAGCCCCCATGGGCCATGCCAATGCTGCACAGCCTGTTCTGCTGGTGCCCAGAATGGGGTGGCTGTGGGAGGCAGAGCTGGGCGAGCCCCTCAGCAAATCTGCTTTCCCTGGCAGCATCCTGTGTGCCTGGAGGTGCCCCCCAGCCTGCCCTCCCAGGGACCTGCAGAGGCCACCTGCCCTTTGGTGTCTGCTGGATGAACAAGGTACCAGCCAGGATTTTAGAAGGGCTCTTGTGCTATGTGGAAGCACCAGGCTGGAGGGGTATGAGGAATATCGACTCCCAGCCTTCTAGTCAGACCCGTTGTGAATGTTGTCTTTAAAGTAGGTTTCCCTGTGGGAAAATAAAGGGAAATTGCTCAGGCTGAGCAGCAGCTGCTGCTGTTTTGGAAGTGCTGTGCCTGGTTTCCCTGGTCCCCTTCAGCTCCTGTGGAACCACTTTTTTGGTGGCTGGATGCTTTGGGGATCATGCCTCGAAAGCAGGGGCTCGACTTTGGGCCAGGATCTGGGCTCAGCCAGAGTGCCAGCAGGCTTGGCAGGCCTGCTCAGCTGTGCTCTAGGATGTGCCCTTGAGGAGCTTTTTGGAGATGGACTTTGATGGAAGTGTGTTAGAGGTGTGTGTTACAGGTGCTTACCAGGGGAGGACTTGTGGGCTCTTGGCTTTCTCTTTTCCGCTCAGTACTTTTCGCAAATCACAGCACTAAGACTTGTCCTTCCACGACAGGGTAGGAATCATTCCCCAGATAAACTGGGCCTTCCTGGGACTGTGGGCTGGAAAAACTTGGTCAAGGACAGAGCAAGAGGAGACAAATTTTACATGGAGAGGATTTATGAGCACAGACACGAGCATTGCTTGTTCTCTTTTGCATTGCGCATACACGTCTGGAAGTTAAACCCATGAGCTAATTACAAAGCCACATGCACACATTATATGTATATAAATAATAATAAACCTCCCATTCATTATGTACCCTGGAGTGTCTAACCTGCATTACATCCAGTAATTCATTTGCTTGGGAATCAATCCAATATTAGAATAGCAAAAATGAAAGGTTGGAAGAGCTCTCAGGAGTCCATTTTCTTCCTTGCAGACAGGATCAAAAATACCAATTGCAAACTCATGATCTTCCACAAATAGTCATACATGTGCAGAACAGGGGCAGATTTCCCTGCCAAATTAATGCACACTCTTTTTCAGATGTGTATTTTTCCCAAAAAGTTTCCTAGGAAGATTTACTTCTGAGATAAATTTGTTTCTGGTGTGCCAGCATGTACTGGAAGCTAATAATCATGGAGATTTTCTCATGTGGAAAGGGAGGCTGGCAGTCCCCTACTGGGGCATGCAATATTCACTTCTGGGTCCCGGATTATCATATTCTGATTAAAGCTTCTGTATGCATTAAAATGTTAAAACATTTTGGAAATGTTTTAATGTTCCAACATATTTTAGCATTCCAAAACTTGGAACAGTTTGGAAATGTTTAACATGCACTCATTTTGAGTCTTTCTATCCTCCATATGTCTTTTGAAGAATTTTTGCAGTCCTTACAAGTTTTTGGAATCATTAGCAAATGGTTTTATCAAGGTCTCTTTAAATTTAGGGGAAACCCTCTCACTGATGCAACAGTTTTTGCCGAAGATCCTGGGATTTTTTTGGTGGAAGACAACATGAAGTATGAGATGTCGATAATGACTGGGAATAATTAGGAAGGCATGAAAAGCAGGACTTTTTTCCTGCTCTTGGGAGTTGTTCAAGAGAAATCTGCATATTGTCAGGAGAGCTTTAGTAGTGCTGGTTGCAGGTACAGTCGTTCTGGAGGCAGTATCAGCTGTCAGACTGACTGTTGCAGTCTACTGGAATGCATGGCTGGGGTTGTGCTCCTGTCATGGGTTACAGGCAGCCAGTGTGTTCACCTGTACTGCTGGTTTTTATTTTAGGTTCACTGCTTTAAGGCGTTCATGGTTTTAAGCACTTGTCAGCTCTAACAGAGGCAGCTTTGAAAGCTAAACTGGTTTCCTAGGAAAGTAAAGTGTTTTTTTCTAGTCAAGTAAAAGTTTTGTATTCCCTATTATAAAATTGGAAACACAGTTATTAAAACAATGCAGCCGTACTTTGCATCTGTCAGTAGTTTTAGCTGTCACTCGTGGACATTTTTTTGGCACTTTGTACTCAAACCAGACGTCATCTTGCAGAAATAATATTCCAGGGCAGAAGTGGTACTTTTTCTCTGAATTCTTCTTTTATATAGAATCATAAAAACAGAGTTTGGAACCTGCTTTGTTTTACAACTGACTTTCCCAAGCTCACACCTACCTTTTTCTTTTTGGCTGGCATTTTTAAAGGAGCTGGCCATTTTAGTTTTAGAAGCTTGTGAAATGATTTTTAGTTATTAACATTTGTGTTGTCTTCTGAAATGCATCAGCCCTGTGTTTGTTACAGATTTCTTTCACTGGGCATATCGTCATCAAGAAGGAAGTTAATTGCACAGGCACTTTCCCAGGTGTCTCTTACCTTAATATAGCTGGTGTGTATGTTCCTTGTGTTTGTTGTGGTTGCTGTAACCCATAGCAGAAGAATTACTTAGGAAACAGTATTTGTCACAATCTCAAAAGTGAAATTGAGTTGTGTGTCTTGTATATAGCATGTAGATGATTAATCTGGCAGCTGGAGCACTTCAGATTTCCTTATGTTACCAATTTTAGGAGGATGTTTGGGAAGGACAGAGGGATTTGCCATAGGTCCATATGCAGAAGAAAATTATGTTCTGTTTGTAAGTGAAAAGTTTCTTTGAAATCTATTTGAAACAAGAAATTTGTAGTTTAAGTATTTGTTTCCAAAATCTCTAAAAAACTTCTCACTATACTCCTTGAGTTTATCTAGAAAATATTTCAATTGCATTTTAGTTTCTAAAATGTACAAATATTTATCTCCATATCATGAGGCTTGAATAGGTGAAGTCTGCTGTCCAAGTGACTGAGAATCCACTATGAATTCCAGAGAGGGCAAGAAGAATTTTGAAGGACCTGTTTATCAGGTGCTGAGCACGTGTACTGCTGCCTTGCAAGACTTCTAGTGACTGTCTTTACAGGTTCTGTTTTTCAGCCATGCTTGCTCCCAGCACAAGGAGCTCTGTTTTGCAAACCTAGATGCTAGGTTTGTTGCCCAAATGAGATATCAGCTCATCTGAAAAAAATCTGTCTCCAGTTGTGAATGCTGGACTTGCCGAGAAAGCCAGCCAAATGCCTGCACCTGCTCCAGATACCAAGCTTGGAGTAAACCTGTTTCAACACAAGCTTTTTATCTTGCCTAGAGCAGTGGGGTTTCCTTTCCCATGCCCCAGGCATCATGTGAAGTGGGGTGCTGTGCTGGAAAATCCATGCTTTCCTTTCTGGTCCCATTCCAGCACCCCAGCTTACAAATACTGTGCTGTTGGGGAGGTGTTGCCTTTTGCAATACAGGCATTAAACAGCTAGTTTGTGCCCTAGTCTGGTATCAACTGTGGGTTGTGTATCTCTTCCTCTGATAATGTTTCCTGCCACACCTTGCTGCTTATCTCTACTGCCACAGTTTTGCAAATGGCATAAGAATCCCCTTGCAGACAGTTAATGCAACATGAGGTGAATGAATAGCGGGAGACTTGTCACAGAGCTCCGGAAGTGAGGTGTAATCATCCCTGGTGCCTTTGCTCGCTGATGCCCAGTGTGATCTGAAAGAAAAGCTGGTTCCCTGCCCAAATGCAGCCAAGGGAGTGAGATGCCTTCTTGTTTCTGGGGATGGGGCTGCGAGCTCTGTGCATCTTCACACTGGGGTCCCCTGGGGAGTTACGTACACTATCATTACTGAATCATTCAGTGTGCTGTTGAGCACATGGGACTGTCAAACTTCTGAGTTAAATCTACTCATAACCATTGCAAAGCCATTTTGATGCCTATGACAGTTAAAACCTCTTACGGTGAAATCATTTATTGCAGCCTAACATTTCACTACAGTGAGAGTGGATGCTTCTAGTAATCCTTGAGAAAGATAAAATTGAATTGTAAAAGGTGTTCCCCATTGTGGCAGTGGCTAAGTGCTTAACCATGTGAGGGTCCAGGGGAACACTGAGCGGCCATTTCGATAAGGACACCATCTGGAAACTCCTCAAGAGGAAATCAGTAGAGGTTCAGGAAAGCACAGAAAGGAAAGTGGCCTCACAAATCGGTAGTTCTTTTTACTAGGAGGCATGCACGTGTGCATCTGTACAAGCAGGCATAATTGCAGGCATCTAATCTTGAAGTTGTTTTGCATGTTTCACACATGCAAAGGCATGTGAGATAAGGTATCATGCATTTTGTTGGTGAGAATTTTGTGGGGTGTCACACTGAGCTAAGTAGTCCTTCACCCTAACCCTTCATTTTCTTGTTTTTCTTGTTGTTATTTCTTCCTTAATGAGATGCATTTGGACTGACCCAAGCCATTTTTCTCTCCCCTTGGCATTTATACCTTTTATGTGGTGGTGCAAAGTCATTCATATTCCCACCACAGAGCTGTTAGAAAAGAAAAGGCATGACTGTCGTTTCTGCTAGTAACATTTTGAGATCTGAATATCTTCATTAGAAAGGTCATGAGAAATGCTCTGGTGTTCTGCTGTTAGCCTGTGATTTACCTTTCAAGTCCAGACTGTCTAGATCCCGTACAGCTAAGTCTGGGACATGCATAGGGAAAATATCTAAGTATTGGTGCTAGGACTGGCCCCTGTAATTGGTCCCCAGTGAGTAGTGCCTGTTGTAACCACTTACAGGCAAAGAGGAGGATAGGAATGTACAGACAGAGTGCTTTTGCTTGGAAAATTTTGGACAGTGTGGTTTCCCCGTGGACAGAATTCCATTTTCTGAGCAGGTCTAATCACAGACCTGTGTGATAACCCAGGTCACTGCTACAGGAGCTTGTGTTTGTCCTGCTGCTCCATATACTGCAGAGGAATATAGAGTTACAAAGGCCACTGCCTCGATATAGGATTTGTGTCGCAAAACAGCTTTCAGTTGAGAGGGAAAGTTGTCGGATTCTTGGAGAAAAAACCCTTAGCTCAGGAGTTTCCAAACTTTTCTTCTTGATGCTCCATTTTCTGGGGCAGTGATCGTTCCTGCAAGATTTCAGACTTTTTTGTTGGAGTCAAGACCCCTATTTTGGGATCTGCTGCCTTAGCTTCTTACATTGGTGGGGTCATCCCCAGTGATGCCAAAAAATAAATCCCTTATGGGTTGTGTCATAAGCTGATCTACTTAATCAGGTGGAAAGAAAAGGTTTGAGCCATCCCCACTGCCCAGCTCTGGAGATGCACTGCAGGCTGGTCACTGTCACCACACAAAGCACTGGCAGCACTCCGTGGTGTGCCAGCAGATGGACCAGCAGCCCGGCTGACTTCTCCTAACTTGGATGTCTGTGAGCAAGGATGGTGAGGAAAGGATTGTACACGGATTAGTGTTTTGTGTGAGAGAGGAACTACGATGAAATGAGTAGAAGTAACCTGGTGATAGGATCTTGTTCATCCCACTGCTGAAAGACCAGATCAGCTTTACATGGCTGTTTCCTGACACGTTGACCTAGTTGACTCTAAAACACCTTCTGTTGGTGGGGTGTCTGCAACACAAAACAAATTTTTCCAGTGCTTAATGCTTTTACTGCTAGAGCTCACATGTGACTTCTAACCTTAAGCTCCTTTTCTGCAATTTAGCCCCACTTTCCTTGCTGTATTTGTCATGGGTATGCAGAACAAACTGGTTTTGGGGTTTTTTCAGAAGCCTTTCAAATTTTTGAAAACTGTTCTAATGTCTCATCTAATTCTTTGTCACCTTTAAAGTAAACAGCTCCAATGTACTCAAGATCCTGTAGAAATGATGTTTTCTCAGTTTTTGGTTATTATCATTGCCTTCCTCAGATCTCTCTCCAGCAGGGCTACACTTCCTTTGGGGTTCATTCTCCCAAGGTGGACACAGTGCTCTGGCTGTCTCCCACTATTGTTAGGTAAAGATAGTTGGTTTCTGTGTTTTGCAGATTTCATTCTTGTACACATATATTGTGTTTTCTTTTTCCTTTCTAGCATGGCAGTGGTGATTCATGCTGAGCTTATGGTGTGCTGTTGGCTTTTCTCCTGAAAGCCCTTTTTCTGCTAGGATGCTGATGGCCTGATTGTTCATCCTCTGTCAGTGGAGACTGTTATTCCTGCCCAAGCATAATATCTTGTACACGCCCATATAGTATTTCTTCAACATCTTATCAGTTCATGTTGGAAATGAGATAATTTTTAATTCCGTACCTATCTTCCACATGTGCTCCTGGCTCAGCTTGCTGCCATCTGCAAATTTAATGAACAGATTTTATCCTGGTCATTAATGAAAATATTGAATATCACCAGACTGCGAACATATCCATGCAGAAACCCCACTGGTGTATCCTTGCATGTTGACAGTGAGCCATGGGTAACTACTTTCTGAGTACTGTTTTCCAACAAGTTGTATAGCCATTTCATAGTGCATTCATCCAGACCATATTTTCTGAGCTTGCCTGTAGGAATGTTTGGAGAAAAGGTGTCAGAAAGCCTACTAAGGTCAAGATATATGACTATACTGTTTCTCTGCTGTCCACAAGACCCATTACCCTTCCCCTGAAGAAAATTAGATTGGTTTGACATGATTTTCCTTGACAAGTGCATGTTGCCTGTTACTCATCTCCTTGTTATCTTGTAGGTGCTTGAAAGTAGTCTGGTTATTTGTTATTGTCTGTTCTGGGAACCAAAGCTAAGTTCTCTGCTTTATAATCCCCTGCTCCTCCCATTTATCAAGATACACACCACATTTGGCCAGGTTTTTTCTTTTGTGGAGCCAGGCTTAGCCCCTTGGTTTTCCAGCTGTTTGCAGGTGAATGTTGAAGAAAAATGTCAAATCCAAGCATGCTTGATTGAACATATTGCACCCAAGTAAAGGTGTTTGGCTGTACCATCAGCCCCCACCAGCACTGTGGGTTTGCCTCACTTCTGGAGAAGCAATGTCACAAATCTGTACCTAAAATGAGCAGCCTCAAGAGTTTACCTGTAGTGTAAATAAGATAAATTATGTGCTGTTTGGCGTATCAGAGCTGTGGATGTACATAGAAAAGCCCTGTGCTGGCCAAATCAGAAGTGCTGTAAACCAGTTAATCTGTGTTTACCCTTCAGCTCTGCCTAGCAGTGGCCCACAGAAGGACAAGGAAGAGAATCTGAATAGTATTTTATCGCCACTGTTTGAAGAGAAAGTAGAACAGACTCTGTGTGTGTGTGTGTGTGTGTGTGTGTGTGTGTGTAAAACTAATGGTGTCTGTAACTGGCACAAGCCTTTTTGTGTAGCTGCTTTTAGGCAAACAGGCTTTGACTGAGCCTTGAGGCTTGTTTTGGAAGATTTAAAAAAAAATCCAGGGAGATACTTTTCACGTGTTCTTGGGCAGTCTCAATTTTGCTTAAAAGTGACGGAGACAAGACAATTCAGGGTAGATTATGGAAGTGGGAAAGCAAAAGACTGATAGAAGAGCTTGGAAGCAGGGAAAGACATGAGAGAGCGGTATAAGGGATTGAAATGCATGGTGTGAGTACAGGCAGAGATACAGGTGAATGGAGTCAGGAAGAGAAGGGAAAAAAGGCTGAGGAAATAAACTGAAGCTGCAGAAAGACAACAAAGGTAATTGTTCATTGGTGGATTTCAAGGTTTTCAAGGATTTAGTCTGAATAGAAGAAAGCACAGCATCTAACATGGAAGGAAGGAATGAGAAAAGATGGGGACAGAGCAGAGCATCAAAACTACTATAATAAGAACAGCAGGCAGAATCTCAAAGACTCAGAGCTGTGCAACGCTGGGACCACTGCACCAAGCTGGAAGGCAGCGCACCCTTGGCACTGAAGCGGGGTAGGGGGGAAGCCCTGGCTGGCACTAAGGTGCACTCGGGTTTATGATGGGATGCAATCAATAGGAACAAAGCTGGCTGACAGATAAAGAGCCTGAGAATGGTTATTGTTGCAGTTTGAAACCGCATTGCATTGATTCATGGCACTTGGGGATTAATCTGCCTTCAGGTACACCTGGCTTTTAAAAGTGTTCTAGTTACACTTTTTACAACCTGAAATAGAGTCAAGTGAACTGGGTTTTTCTCCAAATTGAGAGCTGTCCAGCTCTGGAGTTTGGTTCAGCCAACTAGAGAAAAACAGCCAGCCAGCTGCAAACTTACAATTTTCATCCAAGTGCTCCCCTCAGTACCTGTGAAATTGCTGATTTGTGTCTTTTAGCAGGAGCTCATCACTTGCCCTTCTGAGCTCTCAGTTCTGGTGGAATGGAGGCACCATGATCCAAAATGTGGGGAGAAATCTGAGTGAAACTGTAACAAAGAGGCTGCAATAATTTGCTAAGAAGGTGTAATGGGTATTCATCCTGATCAGACCATTCAGCCGCTGCACATCGGGGGAGGGCAGTTTGGAGAAGGAAGAGAAGCAGTCACGGACAGAGACAGGTGGGATCTTAGGAGGAGAAGGGAAGTCTGATGAGGTGAAATAAGATGGAGGTGTGCACTTAAAAAATAGCAGAACAAGATGTTATTTTTGAGTTCTTTGTCCCAAGGGCTTTTGATCATATCTCTGTATGAGTAAGTGGAGTAGAGAGCTAGGAGTGATAGAGGTCAAAACTTTTCTTGGGGGAGAAAAAAGAGTGTTTTCACTGAAGAAAGTATATGGGCAGAAACAGATTTTACCTTAAGGGTCATTGGTCATCAGCAGGGGCAGACACAGCACTATGACTCCCACAGTCCCGACAGTTCTGCTGCTGGAGACAGCCTGGTGCAAGCAGACAGCTTGAAAGGGAGAGATAGAGTAGAGGAAGCATGCTAACTGGGCCTTTTTCTCTGCTCTTGCACTTCATCCTCACCTGTGATGGACCTTTCCAGGCTGGTCATGGTGCTATCATCAACAAAAAATCCAACGGGCTTAAACAGCCATTTCCCTTCAGACTTGCTGTCTTTATTCAAACACCATGAAGATGGGAAGCCACCTTTCCAGCCCTGCAGGGCCAATGCCATTATCCCGATTCCCAGAAAACACTGCTTCTGGTCCTCTGCACGAGTGTGAGGCTGGTCCTTCAGGCATTTGACTGGCAGGCAGTGATGAAGTCTGATAGGAGTCTAGGAGCCTGTCCTAAGCCTGAACCAAGGGATTACCCTGCAGCTGCTCTTGCCTTGCCCAGAGAAAGGTTAAGTTGCCTGGTGCGGGCTGTCGCGGGCTGACGGTTTGACATTGCCTGCTTATAGATCCCAGGACTTGGCCAGGCCCCACCACTTTAACTTTCACTCTTAGTGAATCACGAAATGAAATGGAGTTTTCTTCCAAGTGACAGGTAAATCTTGGCCACTCTCTGGCTGCTGTACCAGTATCGCTTAATTCTGTAATCCCTTTGCCCTCCGTTCCTTAGTGCAGTGAGCGCATGCTGGGAAGCACTGGAGTGACAAGCGGTTTCTCTCTGCCTGACACCTCGGCTGGGAGGCTTGATTAAGGGAAAATATCTTTGCATTCATTTTTTTCAGGTGCAGAGAATGAAATGCACCTAAGAAATCATCTGGGGCTGGGAAACATTAGAGATTCCCTGCTCTGCTACCTGGCCAGCCTCTCAGGCCAGTGGCTTTTCTGTGTTACATGTGCAGCTAGTTTTATGGGGAGGTGAAGATTTGCCTTGATATTTCCAATTTTACTCTGACAGACGTTGGGAGGTTTTCTTCCAGGCCTAAAGAGAGTCTCTGCACTCTTCCTTATAAAGCAACCTCCTGCCAATATTAGAGACTTGGGTAATCCCTTCTACTTGCAAGGGTGAGAAGGTGGCTCCTTCCACTCACTGCTGCCAGCTGCCAGCCTGGGGAGCCGGAGCAGCTGGGAGCTTCCCCCGTCAAGAAGGCTGTAGATCATTCCCTCCAGCATCTTTCACCCTGATTTGAGTGACATTACTGCAGCTCTGGGAACTGTTATTAGTATTCAGTGGTACACTTTTAAGCAAAACCTGAGAAAGGAATTAATCTGTCAATAGGAATGAATATACTGGACAGTGATTTATGCAGATCCTGTACTCAGAGTGACTGTGTTCCTTTCAACTGCATCTCTCAGTCTTGTTCCCAGAGCCAATACACAAACTTGCATTTAAAGTTACATTACAGCTGGCTGATCATTTGTTTAACACCTGGGTCTATGCAAGCACTGCTATGCTCGGGAGGCAAAGCTGAGGAGAAGTGCACGCGTCTGTCACTTTTTACAAAGCTCAAACAGTAAGAGATAGCCAAATCCAAATAGCCAAGGCACAGGGCTCTTTTCGGTTACTCAGGGCACATGTACTGGGCTCTGGCATCCTGCACATGTGGGAACTTTGGCATGTGCTTGTAACTCCTCAGGCACTGTGCCTTGCTGCTGGATCCATGCGTGGAAAGGTGTGTACAGCTTTGTAAACGTAGAGGTGCATCCGTGGGAGGAGGAGACTGTGTGCTCCGTGCATGGCAAGCACAGCTGTAGAATCCCGGCATCCACTGCGTGCATGGTTAGAAATACAATAGAGAACTATTCATTTGGGTGCACAGGGTCCTGAGGGTGCGTGTTATGGTGACAGACTGGTCTGGTTGGAGAAGCACGTTTGTGGATCAGGAGATTTATGCGGCGTTTCTCGCTGTCCCCCTTATTTATTGTGACACTTGGAGAAGCCACTTCACAGAACTGTCTTTTCATCCTGGTTTCTATACAGAAGGCAATTGCAGCACTACCAGTTGTGGAATTTTTTGTCATGTGTCTCAATGATAATTTGTGCTTTACCAGATGCATCTGCTTCTGAAAGTAAATTGTTCTCAACCTTTTGTGGTTTTGGTGACAGAGCAAGGCTTGAAAATATGGCTTGCAACCACCCTTGAGGCCCATTAATGAAAAAAAGAAGGGGGGAAATGAACTTTTCTTATTGTTTGGAAATCCTTGCTGTTTTCCAGAACCCTGATTAATGATGCTGGTGTGATTCAGGGTTGTGAGTGTTTGTTGGAGTAGTGACAGGATTCTTCAGCCTTGTGTAGGCAGGACACTGTGTGTTGCTCCAGTGAAAGGCATTGCAGCCTTGCAGGCCCTTGCATTGTACCGGGGGGCTGATGCAGGGGTGCACATACAGGAGGGCTCCCATGTTGGCAGTGAAGGCACTCAGATCAAAACCTACAGATGTATGTGTATTTACACAGGGAAAAGCACTTCAGAATTGAGAGATTCAGGTACAAAATATGTCAAATAAGCCACCTGTGAATTTCATAGGAATCACAGAGAAGAGTGAGACACGTACATTGAGATATAGTTGTGCTGTTCCATATGCTTTCAGGTGTGGCCAGGGTTGGGAATAGAGGTGTAGCCCTCTAATTAAAAGAGCAACATCTCTCCATCTCAGCACGTGTGAGTGTGAATTACTCCCCTCAAGTCAGATCATCCCCTGTGATGTGCAGAAGCAGTATGGTTGCAGTGGTAGCAGTGCTGCCAAGATTCTTGATTGAGTTCCACTGTAGCTGGGGGGGTTGGCAGAAAAGAAACAAAACAAAATAAAAAACAAACAAGACTGAGCTTCTCAAGTTAGGATTCATTTCAGTTTTCATTATAAACCAATAATGCAATGGAAAGAGGGCCACTCTGTAACTGACATAGTTTAAAATCTTGGGATAGGAATTGCTTGCATCCTTGGTGTTGACAATGCTGACTGTCCATGGCTGCTGCACCACAAGCTATTGCCACATGTGTGTGGCCATCCTTCCAGCTCCTTTCTTCCCTCCTTCCTTTCACTTTCTGGTACACAATACAAGCCTATGCATTTGCTCCCTGGCATCTTTTCCCACCCATTTTCCAGATGGGAGGAGGGAGACTGGCTATTACCCAGGGTTTCTCATCTCCCAGACTGCCTGTATTATGCAGCAAGCTTCTCTTAAAATTATTGAGATTATTACTGTTGTATATTTTATACATACACACACATATATGTTTTTTTATATATATTCTTCAGTCTCCCTCTGCAGCTGAGAGATGCACCCGGGATTTATCTCTGTAATGAGAAAAGGGAGATAGGGAGAAGTAAGGGCATTTTTCTCTGACTTGGATTGTAAGTCATTTTGATATTCATTGTAAAAGATGCTTTTCAAATATTTAAATGTATGTGCGCTCACATATCAGTTCTTCAGGATAGATTGTATGCGACATAATCACTGTTTTATATCTCTTGCGTTCTGTGATATTCGTTCATTTCGTTCATTTCGTTAACTTCATCTGGAAGAGATGGGAAGATGAGGAGCTGGAACTGGGATTAACTTCTGTAGCCTGTGCTCTGTCCTCATCTCTTTTCAGAATGGACTAGGGCTGGAGAAGAAATATGCTCACCCTTGACTGGAGCTCTCACCTTTTCCAACACTATTGTTTCTAGGGGGTGGAGTGGGCTTAAAGTAGCTGAGACTTCCTGGAAACTGCTCTTACATCTCATGGGAAAGGCTGAACTGGGATTTTGCTTGATAATTAGCTCAATGTGCTTGGTAATTAGATCAAACAAAGGGCATTTTGTCTGAGGCAGGAAAAGTACACAAATGTGGAGGTATCAATAACACCTGTCCAGGTTTACCCTAGTGTGAAAATCTCTTCTTACAACTTGGAGGGTGGCAGAGAGGGAGAGGTGAGTACATTTGCTCCGTCTTTGCATGGCTGGGAATTGTGGCTGGCCATGCTGCACACAAACTCTTCCTCCCCCTTCGTCCTTGGAAGGTCTGCTCCCTGTCAGGTGTGCCATCCTGCCATCTGCTCCCAGCCCCGAGCAGCTGGTCCGATAGCCACAAATGCTGGCAGGAGCGGCCTTCCAGCCGCGTGAATGACAGCACGCGCCACTGCTTCCTTGGCACGGGGAGCAGTGCTTGTAGCTGGGAATTAGAGGCTTGTAAACCTGCCGGCTCCAAGGTAGGGGGAACGGCTCTCGGCGGCACTCCCGAGGCGTGGGAATCCGCCTGAGCTCCCGCCAATGCCCTCACACCTGCAGGAGTCCCGGCCAGCCCCGGGCAGGATGCCTGTGCCCATCGGGAGTTGTCACGGCTGAGGTCCAGAGGCAGTGCGGGTGATCCCTCCTCATCATTATCCCTCATTTGAGCGGAGGGAGAAGCCACCCCAGCTGCAACTGGAAGGGCAGCCCTGCTCCTCCCCAGGCCATTTTATCCAGCAGCCATTAGGGCTCTGCCTGAGGCATGGTCACAAGTGTTATGGTTTAACCCCAGCCAGCAACTGAGAGTCACACTGCTGCTCACTTGCTCTGTGCCAGCAGGATGGGGGAAACAAAAGTATTGGAAGGGTAAGAGTGAGAAAACTCATGGGTTGAGATGAAACAAGTTCAATACAAGATAAACAAAACCCAAGATAGTCAAGTGATGCAAATGAAAACAGTTTCTCACCACCAACCAACCGATGCCCAGCCAGTCCCTGAGCAGCAGCCCCCAGCCAATTTCCCTCCTACTTTATGTGCTGGGCACGATGTCCCATGGTGTGGGATATCCCTTTGGTCAGCTGGGATTATCTGTCTCAGCTTTGTCCTCTCCCAGCTTCTTGTACACTCCCAGCTTTTTCACTGGTGGGGCATTGTGAGAAGCAGAAAAGGCCTTGGCCCCTTGTAAGCTCTGCTTGACAGTAACTAAAACATCTCTGTTATCAACACTGTTTCCAGTACAAATCCAAAACACAGCCCAACACAAGCTACTACGAAGAAAATTAATGCTGCCCCAGCTAAAACCGGCACATCACAGAAGAGGGAAGTTAGGGTCTAAGTCAGAGGTAATTGCTTTCAAATACTGATTCTCCCTGGCTTGTGAGAGAGGAAGAAAAGAAGAGCAAGGGGAGGATGGAAGGAAGCAGGGTAGGCTGGAAAGAAGAGAGATTTGGTGGAAGGGTCCCAGCTGCCTTTTGCATCTGCTTTCAAGAGAACATGTGCATGCTGCCCTGTTACCTGCAGGGCTCAGTAAGGCAGTTCGGGATCTGTCACTGGCTCACTGCTGGAGTCTCCAAACTTGAGTGGCTCAAGAAAACAAGACTGCAGCCCAGCAGGGAATAGAGGGAAAGGGAACATGCAGAACTTTTGCTCCAATGAGAATGAGAAGTTTCCTGTCACAAAAAGGAAGCAGTTTTCTCCAGGAACCCTACACATGGTGCATCAGGAAACACCATCAAAATATTATGATTTTTTTCAAGAGGAGCTTGCATGAAGGTCACTGTGTGAGTGTGGTTCATTGTCAGGACTCTGGTAATGGCTTGGATATCTGTCTGCTCTTTAAACTTCTTCAGAGGACAATTATTTAAAGCCATGGGTTTTTCTAGTGTCTTATAGTGATATACTAAATCCAACACGAGACTGATTAATTTTTTCCAAAGTTTGAATTCTGACCGGCATGATGAAAATAGCCTGCAAGTTTCAAATTTTGGTGTATGTTGTGAGCTCTCCACATCTGGGAACCGCAAATGTGAAAGTTAGATCCACGTATGAAATGATGTGCCATAGAATTTCAGAAGTATTTGCATATAGAGTTCAGATTCATCCCCATGGTTTCTGGGAGATCCTCTCTTACCTGGAGAGGTGCAGTGTGACCTGTGAGCTGCATGTGCCAATCCTTTTTTAAACCATGAGCATTCTGCAAACAAGCAGGCTTAGGCGATTGACTCTGATTTTATGCCATGTCCCAAAGAAACCAGAGGTTACGTTCTTTGTCCCAGTGTTGGAAAGCTGTTGTTGTTTTTCTGGGATCCTCTCTCTTAGGGAGAATCACTGGTGGGTATAAAAGGGGGTTTAAAGCTCCTACTCTTTGTGGAGAGTTACTGTACCAAAGAGAGGTGTCACTGCTCAGAAAAGGTAGGAGGCCTGAACTTTGAATTCCTGTTGCAGAAGAGGAACTGGATCTTGAGAGCTGCATGTCCTTGGTGAGTAGTCCAGCTACTCACTTAACTTTTAGCTCCTCTATGTCCAAAAGTTTCGTTGTGGAAATGCTCTTGTCGAAAACTCTGTGAAAGCTGATAACAGTAGAAGAATTTTGAAATTTTTATATGAGCTGGCATGTTCCCACTCAGTGTTTCATCCAGACATTCCCAGGTACTTTTGAGACTTAAATCTGTGCTCTTCCTGCTTTTGAGGTCTGTTCAAAAGCCCCTTTGAAGGTCAAAGCTGGAACCCTGGCCTTCACTAATTCCTCCCAGTTGGTCCTCCTTGCTTTGAGACCACCTTGCTAATGTAGCTGAAAAGGTGTGGAATAAGTTCTTTGCCCTCTTCTCTGCCCTCTGAGGAGGGGGCTTCACTTTCCAGAGTTGGGAGCTGCTCATCAGTGCAGAAGATCTGAAAGGATTGACAAATAGATTAATACGTGGCAGCTATGGCTGAAACTAGCTACCTCTGAATGAGCAATCATTTATCACTAAATTACTTTCTCTAAGCCAGGTAATTTCTGATCAACATGCACAAAAACAAAGCCACGGCAGTGATGTGATGTTAACCAGAGGCCATTCCTACTCCCTGGGCTGCTGCAGCAATGAATGCAGAAAGAATTGTCACTGGAATGGTTTATGAAGCTTAATGAAAAGTGACATTGCAGGATGGGGAGGGAGGGGACCACAGGGCTAGGTCTGGTTTGTCCAGTAACGAGTGCCACATGCAGAGAGGATGTATGACTGGAATAATTCTCACTCAGGAACGAGCAGTACTGGCAGAACTGGTGCTGGGACAGGGGGAGAGAATGGTGCCTACAGAGAGGGGACTGAAGTGCATGAACTGTATGGTAGCCATTCTTTTTTGGAAACAGAGGTAGCCCCATACCGAGAGTTTTTAATGTAAATAGGGTGATGAGAGGTGAAGTGTGCCTGAAGCAGAATCATGGAGCGGGATACATTTGGAAGCATCAGCTGTTTAAAGTTCAGCCCAGGCATTCAAATACAAAAGTTTTGGTGCGGGAAGACTTGATGTTGTTTCTGTGTCTGTAGCAAACCAGTCTTGGAGCTGAGTCCAAGCCTTGTCAAAATTTGGGGCATTCAGTTCTGACGTGGTAACTCCTGAAAAGAATGTCTTTGCATTTAATGAATTTTAAATGTGCTGCATGTCTTCAGGGGTCTTTAAAATTCAGAGGAGTTAGAAGAGGCTCTTCACCTCATGGAACAGGGCTTGGTGGAAAGGAGGAGCAAGGGCATTTCTGCGTGTCAAGGGAAGTCATGGCCAAGTTCTTACAGAGTACCTTTGCTACAGCCATGCCAAGCGCCTTCAGTGAGCCAGGTTTGTAGTCTATCTCTCTGGCCATGCAAGGTTAACTTTATTGTGCCTCGTAGGGATTCTGTAATTGATGTGCATGCATATTTTTAGTCTGTGCATGAGTGTCAATGCAAAGTTAAGGCGCTCCTCATTAACCTGCTGAGCTTTGCCTCTCTGCACCTCAGGGATTGCTAGCCAAGGCACCCTGGGCATCTTGGTGGATACCTTTTCCCTGGTGCTTCTGACCTTTTCTAGTATTTCCCAACTATTAACAGGGAGGAGAAGAGCTGCTAAGGTCTGTAAGGTTTGTTTCTTGACAAATGTCCCATTTTCACAGGCAGTTGAACTGAACTACAGCTTGTGCTCCATTCAAACATGTCAATAAACATTATTGCAAAGATGTACAAGCAATAATGGGAATGTATAAAACTCACCTTTATTTCTTCTTGCCATGAATTTACACGACAATCTAAAGAGCTTTTACTCTTCCAGAAGGAAGTCTTGGGATTTTCCCTTTAATGTCGTGCTGATTTCCCCAGTTTAAACCAAGGACCTTTGCTGCCTTCTGTGCCTGCCCACCATGAGTGCTGGGGATGGGAACGCTGCATCAGAGGTACGGATACACGTCTGAAGTTGCAGTCAGACTCAGTTAAACGCTGAAGAGGTGAAGTTGCCATTCTCTGGGATAAGCTGCTACGTATGTTATTGCCCGTCCTTTGCTTGATCACACAATGCCAGGGAGCAAATTACATTCGACAGTGCAGTGGAAGGGAACAGCTCAATTCCCATCTAGCTGCAGCTTCATGAGTGTGGCAGTTGTATTTCTACACTGGGGATGGAGGCTGCTCACTGCACTCCCGCAATGCTTTCACTGAAGCCAGTTAAGGTATTATGTGAACAAGGCACAGTCGAGCTCTTCATCAGTGCTTCAGTGCTGGTTTTCCTGTAGTGACAGGTGCTCAGCAGTACTCTTTTAGCGTGAAAGCTTCTTGGAGGCCACAGGGGTAAAACTCATTTCTGAGCTGATCCGTGGCAGAAACAGGGTAAGAAGAAACACAGATTTGTGCAACAGCTTCCCAAACTGAGTTTCTTGGTAACTGGAAAATGTGGATGGAGAAAAATAGCAATGCACAAACACAGTATACAAGCCTGGTGTTTGCTGCAGAAAAGGGAGTGGTGGTTTTACTTCTACTCCAGAGTGCCAGCAGCTTTGCTCCAGCCTAAAGATTCTTTTCCTTCCTCTCTGGGGTTCAGTGGCTGCCCCTTGCCTTGTACCTTGTATAACATTTGCAGCAGGGTCTGCAGTTTTGCTCTGTCTTCACATGGGATTGGGCACAATGGCTTCATGGTCCCACTGTGTATTCTCCATTTCCTTTATCAAACCTCACAGTGTCCCAGCAGATCTGTACCAGTGCTCAGCACAAGCAGTGTGCTCTTGCTGCTTTAACCCACTGTCCTCTGTCTTCTTCCTGGGGAGATTCTTCTGCTGGAGGGCCAGCTCCTGAGGCTGGGTGGAGGATGGCTGAGTGTAAGAGGTCTGGAAAGGGCAGGTTGCATGAAGCAGCTGCCTTTTCCCCTCCATGGCCCAGCTTACCTAAGGGCATGGCTCCTCTCTGCTTCCTGGGCTTCTGCCCAGCTCTCCCAGCTTTGTGCCAGTGGGTGGACTCTTACTTAGGTGCTGGCTACTGTTCCTGGAGCTCTCTCCATGCTCTATTGCTCATGGCTCCGATGCTGTCATGGCACAGCCAGTGACTGGGCTCTATCTGTGTTTCCCTGAGGCTTGCTGTCCTGTGGTGCTGGCTTTGCCTGCCAGCATTTCAGTAGCCTTAGCTCTCCAGTGGCTGCTGCCCTCCTGCTTTCCCTGGTCCTGTGCTGCCCACCCAGCCATGTTTGATGCCCAGACACCCTTGTGGGCTGGCCAGACTCTTTGCAGAGAGCCCCTGTCAGTCTGTGACCCAGGGTATCACAAGGGTTTAGGCCAACCAATCTTCTCCAACAGGCTCTGAAATTGGGTCCTTGATGCCCTTCTCCTCAGCCAAAGGCCCCCTATAGCTTGGAGCAGCAAGGGTGAGCTTTGAGGCTGACCTTGTAACAACAGGGCATCCTCAGTAATACTGTCTGGCAAGCTCAACACCCCCTTCTTCCCAGTCTGCTCCCGTGCCTGTAGCAGTGTTCCTGCCTTGCCCCTTTTTCATATCCCCTAAGGTATCACTTTTCCTTTTCAGTAGGGAGGAGGATAGTGCCTCTAAGACATCATCACAAAGTAGTGTCAATAGGCTGTAAAGCATAGAAAGGGCTGAGGAAAAGCTGCAGAACTCCCATGAGGTGATATGCTTTGTGGTTTGGATCCCAAGGCATGTTTTCTCAGACCCAGCTACTGAGATGGCAGTCATCACTTTGGTTTGATTGTCCTTGGGATGGAATGTATGGCAGGCCGAGCTACCCATTATGGCTGCTTTTTCTCTAGCTAGCCAGGCTGTTCCTAAGTATTCTTGATTTAATCCCTGCCAGAAATACTTCTGCCTGTCTGTGGCTCCAGCAGCTCCTGCTTGTTATACCCTGAGGAAAGAGCTCTCCACTTGGCTGCCCTTGCCTTTGCCTGCCGTATGGGGAGGCGCTGCAGGATGTTGTTGGGGCTCATGCTCTCCCTTTTTTTTTTCTTCAGGGCTTTTTCATACATCTGTCAGAGTGTTTTGATTTTCTTTACAGACAAGTAAAGTTTCAGGTAGCAGAAACACAATTTTCCTAGTTAGTTAGTAAGTTGAAGAGTTTTTTCTTTGTGTTGAAGGCAGATCCATGCTCTGTAGCTCTCCAGGGCTTCTCTGAATCATCTCTTGGAGCCTTTGGGCTTTCCCTGGAGACAGGTGAATTCCCAAGCAGCAGCCCCAGGCTTTGGTAGAGGGGCTACCTGAGGAGCTTTGTGGTAGTTGAGGAAAGGTCTGTACCCATAGTTGCTTCAAACTCCTCCCAGGCAGCTCCATAATGGTTTGGCCTTCCCTGGAGATGGTGAAATTTCACTGGTAGTAGCTGCAGACTCCTCTCTGGAATCCACCCAAAGAGTTTTGGCAATGTTGGAGATGTTTTTCAGCTGGGGAGAAGAATAAGCAGCTAGAAGTTCTCAACAAAGAGAGAGCTCAGTCTCCCTGGCCTGTTTGCTTGTGTCTTCTCTCTGGCTTGTGTTGGCTCCAGGTTTTGGAGAAGTGAATGGCCCTCACCTGAAGTGGTCTCTTGCTGGTGGCAAGGCGCGAGCTCTTACAGGTATGGGAGGAGCAGAGCTGAGGTGCACAGGGCCAGGAGAAGCAGCAGTGGAGGGCTCAGAGAAATAGATGGGAACTCTGTAGGGTTAGGAGGATGGCAGTTCCTGCAGCAGGGTACAAAGCAGCTCAGCCCTGCAGTTTTAGGACAGTAGTTACTGCAACATATTTTTATAAATTTTAGTAGCTATAGTTAAGGGAGATCAAAGCGTTCAAAACCAAGTAAACAACTTCAAAACAGGTGGGGTTTAAAATTTATTTTTAAACCTAAGCTTGGGATTGTTGGTATTTGTTGGTCCAGTTGCCTGCCTGTATTGCAGTAGTTCAGGCCATTTAGGCACAACGTAGAGTAGCTGTGAAGTTGCTGCGTTGACCTGTTGCATGGGTTTAGAAAGTTTGAAAGCATTGTGTTCTCCAATTTCATGAGGGGTAGTTTTGTCTTCTGACAATCACATCTTGAGTTTTTACCCAAGCTCAACAAAATCCTTCGCAGTGTGTATGGTGCCTAATAGAGGGGAGTAGTTGAAAAAGATTGCATCAAGTGGATGGAGCGCCTAAAAATTTGTGTAAATAGGTGCAAAGTAACTGACTTGATCCTTGCTCTTTCCAGTGCTAGGAAAGAGATTACAATCAGAAAGCAGGATAAGGCACAAAGCCCCTGTTTTCACATCTTCAAAAACTTTGGGTTCTCAAAGTGGTGTCAGAAAAAAAGCCAGTTCCTGTGACAGTTGGGAGTGGGTTGGCACTTCTTTGCTCGCTGAAATCACACCATCTATATAAAAAAGGGTAAGAAATTTCTTCTTCCCCAAGCAAATAGATTTGCTTTTGTTCCCATCAGCACTGTAGTTTGAAGTCTGGAAAATACTGAGAGAAGAGCTAGAAATGTGAGACCTTTTCATGTTCATGGAACAGTAGATATCTAGACATGGGTCTCTGACCCTTCCTCTTCTTTTTTATCCTATGTGTTATATGAAGTGGCAGAAATAGGAAGTAAATGTTTTTTTTTCCTTGAAAAGTGGATGTTAAATAAGTGACTGCTGGTTTAAGGTATCTCACATTGTCCAAAACTAGCCAACCTTGGTTTGTTGCAGCTGCTGGCACTGCCCTGAGGCTTACCTTCTAATAGTTGTTAAAAATAGCTCAATTTGGTATATATGCAGTGAGAAGTTAATCATGTTATTGATATACAGTGTACCCCTAGAAAGGTATCTATTTGATAAGATCCATCAATGCCTAACAGGTTGGGAAGGAGAGGAGGCATGGGCAGAGATAGATGTGGAGGCTGGGGAGGGTATTTGAAGAAGGATGTAAAGACACTTATAAAAGAGAACAGGTTTTGTTGAGGCAAAGAGAAGAACTCTCAGAAAGCAAAAATGAGGAAGATAATACTGAAAACAAAGAAGGAGTAAAAGTCAATAAAGAGTAAGACCAAAGGTGGAAGCTGGAGTAGAGGAAGAGCTAAGTAGGAAGAAGAAAAACTATATGAGGAAGAAAAAAGCCTGGCATCTAAACACCAAGCTCGTGAAAAAGACAGAATCAGTGCTTGCAAAAGATCTCATAGTCACAGGAGATGAATTAAACATGGCCCCAAAGGTGCCAGAATCCCTGAGCAGTGTAGAAAATGAGTCTGCAAAGGAATTCCTGAGCTCTGAGTGGCCAGACTCATAGGTGCCCCTATGTAGATGTCTTGTCTTTGCTTTTGTGTGGGAAGTGCTCAGCACACCTGGGCAATTGTTGTACAAATAAACTAATCTGTTGTACAAATAAACTGTTGTACAATAAACTAGAGGAAAAGATAAAGTAGGGAAGGTAGGAAGAAAGGACGCATGCACAAGAGAAAGAAGCGCATTTCTGTTTTTGGAGGGCAGAACTGGTGTGTGGGGAAGACACCAGTGCTTTGCTATCCGATTGGCTGGGTTTTATTCCTGCCTCTGCCACAGACTGGCTTTGTGACCCCATGTAAGTCCTTTCCCCTCTCTGACACCTTTTTTTTTTTTCATTTGAGCCTTTGGTTTATGATAAAAACATGCTCCAAGCATAGGTGAGGAGGTTAAATATTCACAACCCTTCTCCCCCATCAACTTGCTGTTATTATTATCGTCATCATCATCATCATCTTTTACAGGTGAGACAGTGATGTGTTCCAGTCTTCAGGGCAAAACATGGGCAGAGAAGCAAGTTTCTGCACTCTTAGCCCCTTCCCATTCCCTTCTTGCCATTAGGTCTCAGAATCCTGAATCTGCTTGGAGGGCAGCAGTGCTGAAGGCAAGGAGGGGTGCAGCCCACCAAGGCTGTCTGCAGGGCCTTCTTACTCTGCTAAAGCTGCTGACAGCTATACTGCTATTTATTTATTTGGCTGCTGAGGACAGAACCAGCAGGAGATAATCATAAGAAAATCACAAAAAAGAGGGAAAACCAGCAGATAATACTCTGCAGAGGGATTTAACGGGGTGAAAAATTGTCTCTTGCCGAACTGTCTATGACACTAAATGCTGTCTCCGAGATCTTCACTCTTCCTCCTCAACAGAGGCTTAAGGAAAGCGACAGGAAAGGCTCTGAGCCAGCGTCTGGGGATTTTGAAAATATGACAGGCAGGAGCCTGGGTTTTTCTCATCAGCATCTTTCAGTGGCATGGATGCAATCAGTCATTCCATCTGTTTCTCTCTGAACAGGACCATTCCTTCCTCCTGCCACGATCAGTTGAGGGGAGGACACTTGGGAAACGCCACTCCACTTCCTATACCCTAGTCTTTCAATTGAGATGGATTCTTTTCCTGTGCTGCAAGAGCGTGGTTGGATAGCTGGGAAGGCTGCAGGTAGCTTGCTGCTGCTTTAGGAGGCAGGAGTTTCAAAACAAATTCATATCTTGTGGTGACAATATGGCATCGGAAAGGTGGGACCTGCTTGAACAAAAGTGGTGGCTGAGGTTTAATTCAAATGAGGCAGATCCCTTCTGCTGAAATCATCTTTGTCAGATTTCCTCACCCATGCTGAAATCTCTCAGGCAGAGGAATGGAAGCTTGGGAAATGCTCCTGTGATGCTGTTGGGCTATTGTGGTGTCATAGTATGATGTGAATTTTATGCTTTTATGAGATATGAGGACAGGGTAGGGCAGCTGTCTGGGTCTGGCTAAGATGGGAAGGGTCCAGCTCATTCCCTAGGGTTGGCTGTAGAGACTCAAACCAAAAAGCAAAAAAAAAAAGCCCAACTTTTTGTTCTACTTTCCAATACAAGAAGCTGTATGCCAGACTTGGAGAGTCTGTGTTTGATTCTCATCTCTGCTAGAGGCTTCAAGTTTGATTTTGAGGAGTTCATTGAATCTTGTTTTCCTCTTTCAAATGAGCACAATCATTTTTGCCTGTCAGGAAGGCTGGTGAATAGAAANAGCATAGGTGAGGAGGTTAAATATTCACAACCCTTCTCCCCCATCAACTTGCTGTTATTATTATCGTCATCATCATCATCATCTTTTACAGGTGAGACAGTGATGTGTTCCAGTCTTCAGGGCAAAACATGGGCAGAGAAGCAAGTTTCTGCACTCTTAGCCCCTTCCCATTCCCTTCTTGCCATTAGGTCTCAGAATCCTGAATCTGCTTGGAGGGCAGCAGTGCTGAAGGCAAGGAGGGGTGCAGCCCACCAAGGCTGTCTGCAGGGCCTTCTTACTCTGCTAAAGCTGCTGACAGCTATACTGCTATTTATTTATTTGGCTGCTGAGGACAGAACCAGCAGGAGATAATCATAAGAAAATCACAAAAAAGAGGGAAAACCAGCAGATAATACTCTGCAGAGGGATTTAACGGGGTGAAAAATTGTCTCTTGCCGAACTGTCTATGACACTAAATGCTGTCTCCGAGATCTTCACTCTTCCTCCTCAACAGAGGCTTAAGGAAAGCGACAGGAAAGGCTCTGAGCCAGCGTCTGGGGATTTTGAAAATATGACAGGCAGGAGCCTGGGTTTTTCTCATCAGCATCTTTCAGTGGCATGGATGCACTCAGTCATTCCGGCTGTTTCTCTCTGAACAGGACCATTCCTTCCTCCTGCCACGATCAGTTGAGGGGAGGACACTTGGGAAACGCCACTCCACTTCCTATACCCTAGTCTTTCAATTGAGATGGATTCTTTTCCTGTGCTGCAAGAGCGTGGTTGGATAGCTGGGAAGGCTGCAGGTAGCTTGCTGCTGCTTTAGGAGGCAGGAGTTTCAAAACAAATTCATATCTTGTGGTGACAATATGGCATCGGAAAGGTGGGACCTGCTTGAACAAAAGTGGTGGCTGAGGTTTAATTCAAATGAGGCAGATCCCTTCTGCTGAAATCATCTTTGTCAGATTTCCTCACCCATGCTGAAATCTCTCAGGCAGAGGAATGGAAGCTTGGGAAATGCTCCTGTGATGCTGTTGGGCTATTGTGGTGTCATAGTATGATGTGAATTTTATGCTTTTATGAGATATGAGGACAGGGTAGGGCAGCTGTCTGGGTCTGGCTAAGATGGGAAGGGTCCAGCTCATTCCCTAGGGTTGGCTGTAGAGACTCAAACCAAAAAGCAAAAAAAAAAAGCCCAACTTTTTGTTCTACTTTCCAATACAAGAAGCTGTATGCCAGACTTGGAGAGTCTGTGTTTGATTCTCATCTCTGCTAGAGGCTTCAAGTTTGATTTTGAGGAGTTCATTGAATCTTGTTTTCCTCTTTCAAATGAGCACAATCATTTTTGCCTGTCAGGAAGGCTGGTGAATAGAAATTCACATGCAAGGTGCCCAGGTAGGGTGTTGCTGTTAGATGTATATGCCTAGTTAGAGTTCCTGGGGAACAACCACAGATGTAAAAACATTGAGCTCCCATCTGACTGCTCCCTCTCCTTACAATGTTCTTTCTTACATGCTGTTATTGCCTGTATAGTCCCAAGCAGTGATATTTTTCTTAATAGCCCTAATTGATCTGTTGGAATATAGGAGATAACACATCAAGCTGAGCATTGTGTGTCAGTCCCAAACCATTTTACTGTTTCTTTTGCTCTATAGTTCTTCTTTTTCCAAGGAAAACCAATGTAAATGCAAAGGGCTACTGGGCCCTGTAAGGCAGTCAAGTGATGAGATGAAGATGCCCTCCCAGAGTAAAGAGGAGGCAGCACCTTCATAGGACAAACCCCAAAGATATATCGGAAAGCTGTTAGGGGCTGGATTTAGTTTAAACCCTGCATGCAAACAACCTTCCTTTCGAGAACATGTTCACTTGGAAATAAGTTGGCACGGTCACCATGGTTCAGCTCGTTGGATGTGGTGTATCTGCTCCCCAGCACAATGTTCTTGCAGTTGAACTAACATAGGTGCAGGTTCCTTTGTCTCTTTGTAGAGGGGCGAGCTGAGGTTTGATTTAAACAAAGGTCTGCTTTTACAACCAGGGATTAAAGCACTCCATTGAGGTCTACTCCATTAAAGTAGCACTTTAATCAGCAAAACCTGAGTGTGGAGGCTCTTTACATAAATCACAGTCCCCTGGTGTTAAGGACTTGTTTTGGACATGGGGATGGCAGGGAGATGCAGCAGTACAGCGTCTCCTGACTTCTGAATGCATATGAATAGGGAGAGGAAGCCGTCTGCAGACTTTTAAAATGATCCTTATAGTCCTGCCTGAGGCTCTCAGGCAGCCATCAGGTACAAGGGCTCCACCCACCTGTCTTGGACAAGGCAGTTCACTAGATTGTAGGCAAAGAGACTTAGTAAGAACAGACTGAAAACACTTTCCTCAAGAAGATTTGAAGTCTGAGGTCTAGATCTTCCAGCCATTAGACTGTTCCCATATGCTTGGCAGGAAGAGCATGGTAAAGCAGTGTGTTTCCAAACTGAAGCCAGTAAACAATTCTCCAATAAAACACAATGTTAGGGTCCATCCTGCCTAAAAATGCTGAGTTTTTTGTAATCTATATCTTTTTGTAAAGATGGAAATTATTCTCTCAGTGATAATTACTCTGTAAAAGACCTAGATAGGATATAACTGAGAGAAAATGTTTCTTCTTATGCCTATGGCGACTCAGTTAATTTTGGTATCTTTGATCAAGCAATTCAGTGACAAAGCTATTGAGAAAAACGACGTTCTTTCACTGAGATATTTTGCATGGACTATGCAGCATCTCCAAACCCAGTGTGTGCCAGCACTCAAACAAGCGATTCTCAGCTTCCTCCCAGACAACCATGCTGCCTTTATACAGTTTGGGGAAACACAGAAAAAATCCTTTCTGTTCAAAGTCCTGAAGAGTTGACCAGCAGGAGATTGACTGCTGATAGACTCTCTTGGCAGTGAAAGATGTCATAAATTACCCCAAATAACCTGCATTTCAAAAACATTATTTGCAGTATTAAAAAAGAGAGGGCAGATCAGGACAATAAGATCCCAGGAAGTCCTCAAGGAAACTTTTAGAAATGCTGCTGCCAAATCCCCTTGGAGTTGCCAGTGTGACCTGTTGTTGCTGGGAGGCCTTGTTCTGGCCAGTCTTTTTACTCCAAACATGCTCTGGCATCACTCTTTTGCAGAGACAAACAAAAGGTTGGGGGGATGCAGCGGGCTTGGGAACACTTGCTGTTTACATGGAAACAGCGGTGTTAGGATCAGGAAGTATAGGGCCACCATATGGCTGCTTTCCCAATAGCCTTCTCTGACAATAAGTGCCTCTGTGCTGCCATTGCCCCCTCGTTAGAGCATCTCGGGTGTGCCAGCAGAATGCTTTCTGAGCTATTGAATTGCGGTCACAGTGTCAATATACTGTTGGTGTAGGGGGCATGGTAGGTTTTTGTGACAGGGCCAGTGCAACCCCATCTCGTTGGAGTCTTTCCAGCTATTCTGAGACCATGCCCTTGAAGGGCACCACTGCTCATTTTGCCAGTGCCATGTGCCAGCATGGGGAAGGCACAGAGACTTTGTTTGTGGAGTTGCTTCATCTTTGACAGCCCCCTAAGGTACACTTTTGTCCCTGTTGCCTGTTTTTCCCACCCCTTGCTGGGCTGCTCCTGGGGCTCAGCTGGAATGAGCCCATGAGCTCTTTGGGAAGGCAGTTGTGTGGTGTGCCTGCCTGCAGCAGGACACAAGGTGGGCACTGGGAATGGCTCGGGACTACAGATCAGCCGCAACAAAAGTGAACTCAGCAAGCTGTGGCAGGAATTGTAAGGGCTTATCACTTTCCACTTTATTTCCACGTGGGAGGGTAAATATAAGCTGCTGCTGACAAGGCTTCCATTTTGATTTTAACCAAATGAAAATTAATACTTTTTAATGGAGAATTTTCTTGACCGGGTTCACAACCTGCCTCCTAATTCTCGGCTCTCAGCACCAAACTGTCACCCATTAGTCCCTTCATCTCTGTCCCACCCCCATCATCATTGTGACCCATGTTACCAGGTGTGTGTTGTGAGGGCCAGGTTTGCAATCAGTTGCTGTCCAGGCAGGCCAAGCATCTTCAGCTCCTGCCATGTCAGGCTTTCAAACTGTGCTTTCCATCCCCCAAAATTTCTAATCAGTGCAAAGTACCAAGCAATGCAAGTCACTTCAGAAAACTGCATTTGTGGTGATTCCTCCGTGTTACACAGAGATCCTCAGACACTGCTAGCAAGAAAATACAGATCTGGCTCTCCACTGTATGGAGTCATTTTTTTGCCTATACCATCTGGCTTTTTGTGTCCAACACATATATAGTGAGTGTGACAGTGATAGTCATGAGGAAAAGGATTTCCTCATTAAGGGATGGAAAGCAGAAAGGAGGCAGGATCCAGCATGCCTGTGAATTTTCAGAGCCATCAAGTCCATTTGGGATGGAGGAACAGCGTGTTTGAGTTTGTCAGAGCAGGGTTGTCGCAGGGATCAGAGGCTGTCCTTGGTGGCCTGTCACTGGTGAGTGATTATTGCTTTCTCTCACCTGTGTCCCAAACTTCATCTCTCATGGCTGATGCTTTCCCCTCTCTATATTCCCTTCACACACCAGCACTCAGCCAGCAAGCAGAGAGGCAGAGAGTGAGTGCAAGAGCTGGCAGGGAGTCAATATATTTCAGTGTTTTATTACTACAGAGCTGAAGTAGCATTTAGTTGGTTAGGCTCTGCGCAGAGTGAGCAGTCTAAGTGACTCAGATATCGGGGCCAACAATTAAAGGCACAACAAAAAATCCATGGATTAATTAGCAGGTCAATGGTGGTTGAGTGGTTATTGCTAAATTACAAGGTTTGCATGTTAGAGACGGGATTGATCACTGGTGTCTGCTGGCTCCTCTGGCTGTGTGTTAGAGATGTGGGTCAGGGGGGTAGGTTCCCACTGGTGAGGTGACCGTGAAGGGGGTCTAGAAAGGTAGGGGAGGAGACTGCCGAAGGTTTATCACTCCCCTACCAAAAGGATGCACATTGTGCCTGTTTAACAGAGGTTCAAAATTAATTGATACCATCTGCCAGGCAAGTCTGCTCCTGCTGCAGCTCTGTGAGGCCTTGGGGGGCTGGCAAGGGGATAGGAGAGAGTGGAATGGATGACATGGTGAGCATCCACAGAGATGTCTCCTCTGAGCACCAGGGAAAAGGGTCTGTCTGGAGTGGTATCATGTCCAATGACAGAGTTTTGAACAAAGGCTGAAAGGGCATCAAGACCTGCACACACCCCCTACTCTGTCATGAAATACTGGAACATTTTGTAGAAAAGGTATTTATGCACAAACCACCATTTCCACAGTGGAACACAAGGGGCTTGTAGACAGAGAAATGCAAGCAGTTTCTTTCCAGCAAGGAGAATTGGGAAACAATCTTTTCCCTTTTGGGCTGCAGGAGGTTTTGGGAAAGAGGCACAAAGAGTGTCTTTCCCAGTATAGGACTGAAGGGAAAATACTATTTGCCCACTGCCGCTATAATTAGTAGCTTTGCAGTGATGACAGCTGGATTAGAAAGAAAAAACTTACCCCTGAGGACTCCCACATAAATGCAAAGCAGGCAGTGACAGGGGGAAGAAAGAGAAAAGGAGAGAGGGATGTGGCCTGATGGATACAGTACTGGGGGACTCCGCTCTCCCTGTGTTGGAAGCTCACCAGATTGCACTAATGTGCATAATAATCAAGCTGTCAGAGCCCTCGCTCCAGCTCTGCTCGGAGGCAGGCAGTGCCGAGAACATTTTATCTCGTTTCCGAATGACTTTTTATGCCCAGTAAAATGCTGTTTTCATATCAATTAATAATTCAGCTAATAACACAATTAAGAAATCCGCCTTTCGCTGGGAGCCATTTGGAGGGGACGGCAGAGGAGGGGTAGACACGGCACTAGGGAGGCTTCAGGCCGATGCTGCTCTGGGCTTGCGGGTTGCCGTTCCTGTGCGGAGATACCCAGTAATTAAATGTGCACGTCAGGGAAGCCAAGAGTTACAGGTCCCATGTCTCTCCACGTGACACAGGCACGGATGTAGTTGCTGGCAAATCACTTAACTGCTCTTTGAGCTTAAGTTCTCCTCAGAAAAGTAAGGCTTGTGCTACTTCTGTCGTGTTCTGCAAAGGAACGTATCACTAAATGTTACAGTGCTGCTGTCGCGCAGACCAGGTCTTACTGACGCAACGGTATGTGCCATGCCAGGGCTTTGCAGAAACAAAATACCAAGGCTTAGTGGGTCAGCTGGGATTTACCGTCTCCTGCATACCAGCAGAAATCTCAGTGCATTCAGAGCCCACTATTTTTATCCCGATTATGGGAGTCCAAGGATGAGGCCTACTCTGTAGATCATATATTAGTTGGGAGTATGATTATGATTAATTTGAAAGTGATACAATTATACAGGTGCAAATCTCACTATGAGCAAAGTAATCTCTTTGCAAATGTGCCATGAATGTATATTAATCTATTCTTCCTTTCCCCATACTGTGCAAGCCTGGCTGCATCTCCTCTAGGGAATTCTGTAATAGCAGCTATATTCCATTACAGTTCCAATAACGCAGCCCATGGTGGTAGATGAAGCTTGTGTGGGATGTTTAAGCACCACTCTGTGCTATCCTGGACTGGTAGCACCAAGCAGGGGAAAATGCGACACACAGTTTTCAAACATGAAAGTGCTGGTTTGACTTTGTTGGTGAAGGAAGGCTTTTTCTTCCTTAGGACCAGACGCTTGGGTATAGTCAGTTTTCCCTCTTCTCTAGAAATTTGAGTTGCCTCTCACAGGCAGGTTAACTCTTGAGAATAAATAAATAATCTTTATTTAGTTATTTATTCCTTGAAAAGATTTAGTCCTGGTTGACTGATTGCTGGTCCAGGCTATAGACCTATAAATCAGTGTTCAGGGAAGTGACACATCCTTGCTGCACTCTGAGTGTTCATGAAACTGCTATGAAATAAAGGCATAATACTGCTTTAGGCCTGTATAGCGTCCTCTCATCTTGCCTAAGAGCCCTGCCTTATGTTCTCCCTCTGGCTTGTTCAAGTGACAGATCTTTGCAGGACACATCTTCAGTTTTTGTCCTTGTGTTCCACACAAAGGTGCTTTGTTTTCAGGAAAATCTTGAAATGCAGGGATGGCACCAATCTCAAGATCTTCTGTTCCCTCCTTCCATCCCATGGCAAGCCTACTTTGCCTAAACCAAGACTACCAAGGCTTTTCATTGCAGCTGTAGTTAAGATAGTACATGAGAGAACCACAAGGCAGAGTGACTCAATCCATCCTTCCCTTAACAAGATCCTTTCTTGCTGCAGTTTCTTTTGGTAGACTTCAAGACCTGCACCCTGCTGTTCACAGTCAGAATAATTTGTGCCTGTCCGTGTAGTTAATGTTGTTATGGAGCTTCTTTCTCTCTTCCTCTTTATTTTTTTTTTTTAATAGAACAAGTTGTTGATGAAAACACCTGCTCAGTTTTGCTTTTCTTAATGAATAACCTGTGTAAAATTAAATGGCACCACAGACCAATTACAGCAGGGAAGAGAGAGAGTGGCCATGCTAAGAGAGCTATCATAGATCACTCCTGTTTCTTAATATGTCAGAAATCTCCTAACAAGGTGCCAGGATGTGGGAATCACCCGGGAAATAAAGATAAGCAGCATCTGTATGTTTCAGGGACACCCGCTAACCATATTTTCTCTCTCTTTTTGTCTTCTAGGTAAGTGAATCTTTGATTTTCCTATGCATAGAGTACCAGTTGACTGGGGCATGATGGTCTGAAGAGGCGATGTGTTCCTTGGCTCGAAGGCCAGAGTGAGGGGTGTCCAACCTCAGGTGTTCATGGCTCTCCTGTTTGTTCGTAAGTCTTTGCTAGAAAAAATGTTGGAAAAAGAGATGTCTTGTGACTGTGTGATCCAGTGATTGGGATGGTTAACCTGCAGTGCTTTAACCTTGTCAGTAAGTCATTACCTGTGTTGGGGTGCTTACAGCACACATATGTATGTGGTTGTTCTGGCCTGGGCTAATGGAATGTCATCTGCAGTCAAAATCGTATCTAATCTTTGTTTGTGGCCATTCCTCTCCCCCAGGCTGGTTTATAATGAGATCATTGAGCATTACCCATGCATTCCCTCTTTAGCATGGGTGCCAGAAGGGCGTGCTGGTCTTGGAACAGGCACTTGTGCAATTTCTGTCTTGTGGCGACTGTGGTGCCGCTGTACAGCTGAAGTGAAAGTTGTGTGGGAACAGCAGGCTGTAGCAAGTGTGCTTGCCAGGCTGCTTCCCCTTTCAGACACCACGTTCTTGTGGTGCATGACCTGAGCCTGACAAAGTACTTTTGAAAATATATTTTTATAACTCTTACTTCCACTTGGCACTGATGTCCTGATGACAACATTTGAAACCAAGATTTATGTCTGTATGGGCTTAGCATACAGCAAGCTGTAGTTCATTCTTTGGCTTTTCAAGTTCCTTACAGCTACATCTATACCATATACCTTGTTATGTACTGAGCCCATATATCCCTCTCGAGAATAGCTTTGGGTTTGTGCATTTGGCTTCCAGGATCATACAAATAGTGTATGATTCAGGGTTGCTCCTCCTCTTTTTAAACCCACAGGCATTATGTGGTAGACCACATAATGCTGGTGTGGGAGACCAGCAAATAACATGTTTGGAAATCCGAGTACGAGTGAACTACAGACTTTTGTGTATACATATAAATTCCAGTCATACAGAAATATCAAACAGATTTCATATATTAGTTTAATTCTTTTAACTTTTCACAGTAGGAGATAGTATTGAATAACTGACTTTAATTTGCATCATTTGTACAGAGTGCTTTTGCTTACAATTGCAGTGTTGTGCTCCTGTTTATTTAGAGAAGCTTTCCAGATTATCTGCACTATCTTACTGGGTTTAGCTAGCAAAATAAGAGCTGCTGTTTGTTCTGGTTATGTCCAAAACCAGAGGTTTATGATAATGTGGCATTTCCCAAGCGCGGTCATCATTACTTAGCATTCCTGCTGGGATATTCCTGCTGTCTCTGCAGAGGAATTCTGTTGGATGACTGAGGTTCTGTTTCAAAACAAGGGAATGGATGAGAAAACATTTTTCTGAGCAATCCAGATGGAATAATAAGGGTTTGAGAAACCTCAATAAGGGTTTGAGAAAACTCAGTGGGGACTGAGTTTGAGATACAGACTTGAACCAGACAGCTAAGTCTACGGGAAAGAGAGTAAGGAACAGAAGAGAAGAACAAATAGAATTTGTATTTTGTACTACCCTGAGTTTTTCCATCTTGAGTCCACCAGTTTTGCAGCTTTAATATGGCTGTTTTGTACTGCAAAATTGGTTCTTTTTGCTGTTGTATTATCTGGGGCAGATATTACCTGAGAGACAGATTGTGAAGCTTGTGCCTATTCCCTGTGTCCTAGAGGCTATGTGAGTGGAGGAAACTGTCTTTCCATAACACCTGTGTTACTGGCCTGTGCGTGCCAAGCTTTGGACTTGTCTCTGTATGAAGAATTTTCATCTGGCCATCTTATCTGAAGCAGTCTTCTGTGGGGCTCTTTGTGGCTTTGGCTAGTCCCTTTGGATTGAGTTTGCTGCAAAGAATGTTATTGCTGGTATAAAGCTGACATTTCCCTCCGATGAGCTGCAGGATGTACATCACACGAACAAACGTGAAAACTGAAAAGCGGATAGTGCAGTATATTAGCCGAACTCAATAGGGTTTTCAGCGCAGAAGCTGACAGACCAAAACCTAGAATCCCCACCTCCCTGACACTTTAATGTATTCAGATCCCTGTTGCACATTGTAGCCATGACAGACGATTCCAGGGCAGAGACACCTTGTGCAGCGACATCGTCACAAAGCTGTGTAATTAGTTCAGCAGCTACAGAGCCAGAGAGAATCATCTTCTGTCCATGTTCAGATGCAGAGTTCAGCGAAGAAATGCTTTTGCATTTGTTGCAGCCAAGTCCTATTGCATAACCAATGCCTCAACATCACAGCTGGGGATAGCAGTTTCTGCTTTCCCTCTGGCCTAAAGAAAAACAGGAATCTCAGGTTTGTTCCACAGCTGGAAGAGCCACAACACGGTGTGACAGAGTCTTGACACATGGGGCCCAGGAACTCAGGTCTTCCCTCTGCATCTCTTTCCTCAGTCCAATGTGTGTTTTCTCAGTAAGAGGAGCAGCCTAGCCCACACTTTTCTGCCCTCTCAGCTGTGCCAGAATGTCTCTATGCAGGTCTGTACTGCTGAGCACATCCAAAGCCTCTCTGTAGGAAATCCCCCTCCGTGCTCTCTTTTGCTTTGTTACTCTTCAGCCGGATTAGTTCTCTTATCTGACTTGTAGCACAGTCTCACAAAGTTCTGCGGTCACATCCTTGATGTACACATAGGGGCAAGAGTAACTGAAGGGAGAGAAAGGCTGTGATAGGGCCGGGAACATATTACATCGGAGACAACTTTATTTACTGGTTATTTTTTCATATCCCTTATTTTTGCCTTCATAGCTCCTGCTGTCCTTTGATATAATAGTATCCTTAGTCCGAAAAGACTCAAGTTTCACAAGGTTTTAAAAACCATAAATAGAGGTGGGATTCCTTTTATTTAGTAGCTGGTTCTCCAAAATCTTGGAGGTTAGGAATTTATCTGAAAGGCTTAAATGAGTTCCTTAGTCACATGACCCAAAGAGCTGGCACTTTTAAGAAAACCCTAAAGCTGTGGTGAAATTACATAAATCAGTCGAGCTGCCATTTGTTCAAACAGCATCCTTCTATGGACACTGGGGAGTAAGGAAGAAGTCTTTGCCCAAACAGGAATATAAAAGAAATCGTCATATCATTTATGGCAGCTTCCTTATCGTTATCATTAGAGCTAATGCCATCATCATTTTCCCCAGTGAAAGCAGGGCCTCTGGGGCCTCTCTGCTTCCTGACAGTGGAGACACCCATGTGCATATTAATATGCAGCTCTGCTTATGCTAATGGCAGCTATTTGTAACATTAATATTTTTTCCCACCATAAAAAAATAACAACAATAATAATAATGCTTTGTCTTGAGGATTTGAGCTCTAATGGGCTTTGCAGGAATGGAAGAGGAAGAAAAAAAAGCCTCTGACCTAATTTTTTGTATCCTTGAGGGGAAGACCAAATTTGCAGATGGCGTAGGTGCTGAAATGCTTGCCCTCCTCATAAGCACTGTAAAGGTCAGTGGGGAAACTGCTCTGCCTCGTGTGTAAGGTGAGCAGCAACATCATTCACTGTGATTGCTGCAGATCCCTGCTGGAAGGTCCTGTTTGGATTGAATCAGCACATGGGCTGTGCTCCTCATGGTCAGCCCTCTCACCTGGGCTGCACTGATGAGCAGCACACTGGTGCTCGCTCTGGGGGATGGAAAGGTGGGGGGAGCAACCACTTGTGTCTGGGCATGTCTCTGTTGAATTTCAAATGCTCACTGGGTGGCTTCAAGGCCAGTCTGTCTGACCTTGCAGTTAGCAAGTCCGACAGTATGCCTCTGGGAATACTCTGTGTGCCTGGATGTGATGTGGCATGAGGCATGGATCTGGGAGCAGGTGGCCTCCTTGTGCTCTGAAGAAAAGGTCCATGATGAACGGCACAGGTCTTGTTCCTACCCTGTCTACCCAACAAACCACCATCGTTGGTTTTGTTCTGATACCATCCCCTACAGAAAGATAATTTCATTTCCAAGTCCTTTTCAGTATTAGTTACTGCAGTCAGTATTAGTTACTGCAGTCACTGTAGCCAGTAGTTGCAGCAGCCACCCAGCATCATTCTGCTCCCTGAGGTGCTGTGCCAGCGCAGTTCAGGAAGGCTGGGGTTTTCTCAAAGGGCTTGCAGTTTTCTAAGTCCCTCAGGCTTTTGGGTTTGGATTGCTGAGTACCTGTTTTATTTCCAAGCTTCAGCGTATTCCATGGCTCCTGCCCAAATGTCCCAGTGATGCAAACAAGGAAAGCAAGTATAGAGGGCAGAGGGATAAACAAAAAATAACAGAAACCTTGTCAAGTTTGCTCCTCAGCTCCAAGATGCCAGCAGACTGTTTGGTGCCATTGGGGGCAGTGGGGCAATGCCTGCCTGTTCTGCTGGACAGGTGCTGAATAGCACATTGTTAACATTTGGTTATTTGATGCAAGTAAATAAAGAAAAAAAAGTTAAAGGATTTTTCAGGATGAGTGAGTCAGAACCTTTCACAATGTCTGTAATTGGTTACTCTGGGAGCATATGATGATATTTAATAGGCCCCTCAGTGGTAATTTTAGTAGCCTTTCCTAATGCCTGACAAATACTGAACATGGCATACTTTGTTGCTTTAATTAAAAACTCTTTAAAGAAAATGTCAGTGGTGTTCCAATAGCCTGAGGTTTATTTGGGAATCTGGGAGAAACTGTTTCTTGTCAGAAGGAAGACAAAGAGATGCCATTTTTCTGTGTGGAGCTAAGACTTGGTTGAGGACCTGTCTTTTCTTATTTCTTGTTTATTTTTAAGTGTCTGAATTTTGAAGTGTCTGAAGCTCCTTTTTCTTGTGCTGCAATGGTTTATTTGTGCATTAAGTGCTTACAGTGGTATTTACTATTTACTTTTTGACTTGAGGGGAGAGAGCAAAGAAGAGATCACACCATCTGTTGGATCCATACATTGCAACATTTGGTGAGAGGAGATGAAAACTACAAGGAAAAAAAGGCTTTAAGATTACTTCCCTTTCACAGCTGGTATTCAGAGATGTTTCTTCTCAGTATCAGCTGTCTTGCTGCCTGAGAACATGAGACTGTCTTAAAAATTACCATGTACCTTAGAAACAACCAGCACTGTCCCCTCCAGTTTGCTCCCCACAGGAAGAGTTTCCAGATACCTGTCCTTATTGTTGCCTCTATGTTCAAGATATTTGGGTCAAGGAAAAGGTTCAAATTTCATGCTTTTCATTATAGCCCTTCCAGGGGTTAGTAACATTATTAAAAACACCCCAAAAAAGCCAAAACAAAATAAACAAACAAGCCAAACCAAACCAAACCAAACCAAACCAAACCAAACCAAACCAAACCAAACCAAACCCCACCCCCAGACATTTTCTGGAAGCCTAATGGGACATGAACATTTCAGCAGTTATCACAAAATGAATGAATTGTGTCCAAATCATGCGATTTAGGAATACTTTCAAAACAACAAAATTATACTTATAGATTAACATAAACTAAAAATTATACCATTTTTTAAGTACCCTTGTGCAAATCATGTTAAATTTAGAAATGCCCATAACTATTATACTCTGATGTTTGTTGTCCGTCTATATCACAGCCCCTATGGCATGAAAACCATAAGGTGAGTGGACCTTACAGAAAGTGGAAGATGGGTTTGACTGTTTAGATTCCTAGCACTTTAATTTCGAGGCTATAACATGACCTTCATTGGACCATTGGACCTTCATTGTTCTTAAGAAGGAAGCAAGCTGACCTTTGTAGTGCAGTCAAATCCTGAAAGTAAACGAAGGCTGTAACTGGAGAAGAATTAACAGAGGTGTTGGGCAGTCTTTCAGGAAAAGTTAGTTGAAGGTGTCATTAGCAACAGAGGAAGCAAATGTTTCATAGGATACTTTTGCAAAAGAAAAGGGCTTCAGCTTTCCTTTTAAAAAATGGTCCTGCAGCAAATTATCTCTTTAACATCCTTTTTGTAAATTTACTATTGCTTCATTGACTCTAGCAGAGTTGGTCCTGTTTTAAACTTTATGATGTAGTACATGTAGAGTCTTCTCCCAAAGTTCTCAATTGGATACTTCCCCTTTAGAGAAAGGTCAGTTATGGTTGTACTAGAAACACACTGAGAATGATTTGAGGGTTGTTTAAATTGTCCTCTGAGGTGTATTGATCTTAATGAAAGGAAAATGTGTCCTCTTGTGGCAAGGAAGATAGGGCTGAATCTGCTATATGAGGGCAGCTCTGTGGCCAGATTTGGTTAGCAAAATCTCTTGGTTTTGCTGCACAGTTCTGTCGTGAATAGATGGAGATGTTATATCCATTTGTGTGTTCTCTATGCCTGCATTGGCAGGATTTTCTAAATACCCGTGGAGAGGCACAAGGTATTTGTCAAGTGCAGTGACATAAAAGAGATGTCGTGGAAAATTATAGCACTGGCAGTTCAGCTCTAAGGAGGGCAGTAAGTCTTTATGGATTCTCTGGTACCTGTGAGTAACACACAGTGGATTTGTTCTCTAGGCTACTGGGCGCCTTCAGGATGCAAAGAAAAATGGTACTAAAGGGAATATCTGGGTTCACTGGGGAAAAAAATGCCACTGACTGTGCAGAACATACCCAGAACTCAGTGGCAGTACAGCATTTTTGTGAGTCGTGCCGAAAGATGGTGCAGGGAAAAATAGGTGCAAAATGCCTGTAGGAAGGGGCAGTACAGCTGCCAGGGCACCGGAGGCAAAGAGAAAGTGCAAGGTTAGGGGTGAGGCTATTCCCATGTGTGTATTCATCCTTGTGAATGCTCTTCTAATTTCTTAACCAGCAAGGGATATCCTTGTGCTGTTTATTTGTTCCCTAAGCTTTACAGGGCCTGAGCTGGGTGAAGCACCTGCCCTTATTTGCAGTCTAAGCCCTTGCATAATAACGATGTAATCATCATAGTCATACTGACCAAGTCATTCATAGCAACCGATACAGTTTATCACACGTGACACGTTTGTAGGTGTGCATGAGCTCAAGTCACATCCTTTGTCAAGGAGCCCAAAAGAAGGTTCTGTCCCACGTGACTTCTCCCTGTTGACTTCTCCTTGGCTTGGCACAGCAAGCACAGGGTACAAAGCCCAGTAGAGACTGTTTTCTTTTCTTTGTGCACCAGAGACAGCTAGGATAGGTGATTTGCCCAGTTTAGATCTCCTAGTTCAAAAGAATGCAAGGTTTATCTCTCTGTCTCTTCACCATGCACATCAGCTCTGCAAGTGTCTGTTGCCCCCTCGTGACATGAACTCCCAGACTAGAGATCATTTGACTCTAAGGTTAATTTTCTTTAGCCACTGGCAGGCTGATTTAAGTGTCAGCTCATTACGATGGCATTCTAATTAGAGCCCCACGATAGCCTTTGACCCTGGAAAATGACTTGGGAGAGAAGAGGCAAACAGGGTGATAAGCTTAGATACGGGCACACAGGAGGAAATATATCCTGCCTGACGTTTGTGGGTGTCAACTTCAGTGTTATCAGATTGTCCTCTGGGAAGGACTGGTTATTAGTATTTATCTCCCTAAGACAAATTCAGCAGCACTGATTTCTCTTGTTTCAAAGGGAATTGCACCTTCTTCTTGCCAGGAATGGATTTAGTCCTCTGCCTTAATTTTCAAGGTGTATTTTGAGTAGTTTCGGAAGAGCTGATCACATCTCTTACTTGATGGAAGATCAAGTCTTCACTGGGACATGTGAATTTTTTCCATGCTGTGCCGGTTTGGCCAAAATCTAGCAATATATCCTCTGAGAGAAAACCAGGTTACAACCACCCTTCCTCCCACCAGATTCGGGAAAAAAGGAAATTTTCCTTGAAGGAAAGTGAAAGAGCTAAAAACTATTTATTTAACAAACACACAGGAAAAGGATAATAATGAAATCTCTCGCTGTAGAGAGAAACCTGGGAAGATTTCAGAGTCTTTCTGTAGGTGTGGTCTCTCTCCTCCTCTGAGCTGGGTGAGGGCCCACCCCCTTGGGCCTCGGGAAGATTCTCCTGATGTGTTCTGATGTTGTTGAAGCAGTCCAGAAGAGAAGAAGGGAAAAAAAACGAAGTCCCAGGAAACAAAGTTCAGCTTTCCGTCTCACGTCAGGGAGAGAAGCGGAAAAACAACCCAAAAAACTGGCTGAAGAAGCAAGCAGGATGCTCCCCCCAGTGCTACCGCAGCCAGAGCATGCAGAGGAGTGTAATCTCTGTGTCCTTGAGACACTGCTTTGAAAAGTTTGCTTGGTCCTTTTGTTTCTTCCCTCTCAAACTCAGTTTAAAGGCACAGAAAAAGCACAAAATTAATTGTTTGGCATAAAGGCGTGATAGGGGATATACATGATGGAGTCACCCCAAGACACATGCCTACTAGGAAAAAGAGCTGATTCTTTTTTTTTTCACCCCAGGGTATAGAAATGGGAAGAAAAAAAAAAAAGATTCAGGTAAAATTAGTATTTCAACAGTACATATGGATCTGCATCCACATCCTAGACAGTTGTTTTTTTTCTTTTGTTCCCATGTGACATAGCCTTTGGAAAAAAAAGTGGGGTAGTCATCCTGATCTAAACACGTGAGACTCCTGCACAGCACCAGCAATATCCAAAGCAGATCCTCTCAACAATGCTTTTAGGAAAATGTACAGTTACAACAAATCCCAGATAGGAATGCTGTCTGCCTTCTGCAGACAGGTTCTCCTTGTGTACCTTGAATCATTTCCTACACACCTTGTCAGGAACTCCTAGCATTCTATGTCTCCACATCTTTCCCTCTCCTGTCCTTTGATAGCTTTTATTTGCATTTTTTTCACATCCCTCGGGGATGGGGAAGTGCTGGGTCTGCAATGATAAAGAAACTTGGAGGACATGATCCTCTGGAACTGAAAGCAGTGGCAATTGGTATCCCTTTCCTGTATTCATCATACCTGACACATCTGAGGATGTCCTTTGGTATTCTCAGTCTGTGGCTGGAACTCTGGCAGACTGATCTATGAAATCTCATGGTTTTCTGTTAAGTAGGAGGTAAGTTTGTCCTGCATGGAACAGGTGGGGAAACAAAACAGAGAGCTGAGCTTTATGCAAAGCATCATAGCAAGTCAGTGGCAGAGTGTACTAGAACTTACCTGTATGCAGTTGTGCTTGACTTGACCCAAGGCTCATTGAAATCATTTAAGCTTTGTTAAGGGTCAGATCTTTTGATATTTGATATTTTTGAGTGTAGGCAAAATGGTTACCCTCAGAAAACACCAGTTAATTGAAACCTTGTGTGGAATTGTCACCATTTCAGCAAGGTTTTGCCAGGGAGAGTTTCACACTTCCAGGTTTAAGTGCCTCACTGAGCCAGAGAGGTCACACAGGAGTAGCCAGGAACCTGAAGCCAGATTTCTCAGCTGGGACTGGAGACGTGGGAAGGAGTCCTATGGGAAAGACAACCTTCTGAATCAAATTGAGCAGAGGCTGGAAAAACAGAAGGCTAGTGTTGCAGAGGAGTGATGTCTTGCTTTCACATTTGGTACGGAATGGGGAGCAGGGAAGGTCATTATCCCCGTGTGGTCTTGGCTCTCTCTGGGTGCAGAATGGGAATGACATCTTAACCAGCGGTGTGGGATAGAAGATTAATTTTCTGCCTACCCCTTCTGAGGGCTAGCAGGTTGTCCAGATCTTGTTTGTAATAAGTCCTGTAGGGCAGGACTGATTTTCAGAAGGAACAGCTGAGAAGTGAACTTCTTGTAGTAACGAGGTACTTCGGTAGTGTTCCCAGCTAGCATGCAATCTTATAATTATTGGCTTTTGTGTGTGCATAGTATCCTGTCTGTCTTCCCCTCCTCTGTATGCATGCAGGCATGCACTCATTCCTATCTCCATCATCTTTAACTAAATTAGAGTGAAATACTTCATTACAGAGACTTTCAGCCATGAGTGTGGGCCCCGGGGAGTTTATTTTCATACAAATGTATTATGCACAAGGTTGATCTGATCACAGACAATTTGAACTATCTCTGCACCCCCAGGAAAATTCTTTCATAAATGTAAATGATGTGACACTCCAAAGAACGGAAAACAAGACAGAAGGAGAAAAGAGAAGAAAAGAAAGAAAGAATCTTTATGCTTATAGAAAGGAGATTATAGGCAGCTGCAGAGGTGCTGGGTCTTAAGTGCAGGATGTGAAGCTGTCAGGGCTCTTTTGCCTGCCCTTTTCCTCCTCTCACAGTGTAGCCTTCCCATCAAACACCAAGCTGTTGCAAGGTACTGGAGGGGGAAGTCTGATGCATTAAGTATGTTTGAAATTATAATAACTGTTTCCATGGCAACAATAAAATGCCCTCCATGACTTTTGTTTGTGTTTTGAGCAAGGAGGCATGAAGTGAAGGTTTGTAAACAGAAGGCAGTGGGAAGGGATGCAGGCAGGGGGCTTTGTGGCACCCTGCCCATGGTACTGACCCACTTCAGGCACACGTGCCTTCTTTTGGTGTGTGGGGCTTTCTTCTGCCTTGCTTCAGCTGTCAGTTGCAACTTGGGCTTTGGGCTCCTCCTGGGATGTGTGAGAGAGAGAGAGAGCAAAGGCACATGCTCTTCCAGGTTCTTCATTCCCGAGCTGCTCAAAAGTTGGTACCTATAGGTACCTGCATCTCTTGAGGATGTGCAGGAATGAGCCCAGCATGCTTCTCCATGGGATTCCTCCACTCTGCACCATCACAGGGAGCCCAGACTTGGCCCTGCAGGGATCTCCCGGTACAAGCAGTAAGCATGGAGGGTGAGTTAATCCCCACTTTCACAGAATATTAATCCTCCGCACAAATTCACTGGGCAGAAAGACGCAATGTAACTGAAACCACTTTGGCTTCCCCTCTCCAGCACTGCACGGAGAGACCTATCTATTATTAAAAACCCTATTAGTCGTGGTAAGATTGTACCACTCCCTCTCACTGTAGCTGCTGAGCGTTATCTAATTGGTTTTTATTACTACGCCATCCCTGGGAGCATGTGGAGCTCAAATACACATTTGCTAAGACATTTGCGTTCGCTCGTCCTCATTGGGGATGCTTTTAAACCATTTAAGGTTTTGTCAGGAGGATTAAAAAAAGGGGGCAGGAGAGGAGGAAACTAAGAGAAATGGTTCCCAGGCTGGAAAGGATGTGGAGGATGGAGACAACAAGAGGCAGGACCAAGGTTGCTCAGTTTGGTTGGTGTCTCCAGCCGTTGTTCTGCTGGATAATTGGCCTCTCTGGTCCTTACAGGACACAGCTACTCCAGTTTTCTATTTCCCAAAGAGGGACATGCTCGCAAGGTTCCTCAGTCACTAGTATTCCAGCTTTGTGGTGCTTGCACACAGAACGGTTGTCTCACCCTGGAAATAGAAGTGGAGTTTAGTGAGAGGGCAGGACAGACTGTGCCCAGCAGGCACAGGGCATGGCCAGACAAGTGCAGTGACCACCAATTGACTGGTCCATTCTGTCCCTTGACCCCTCTATTTTACCATGCTTTTTTTCCTCCACAAGCCATCTTGGTCCTTTCTTTTTGTTCCTTTGGTCTTTCCCCAAAAAATCCCTATAAATCTTCTACAGTCCCCAAATGCTTTTGCTCTGCATCCCATAACGTGTGCCATTCTCCCTAGGCAGTGTCCTAGGGATTAACAGCCCAGTCCTGAGCCACCCCCATCTCCAGTGGTGGTCTCTCTTGCTGCCCCATTGCCCTTTGCTCTGCTGGTACCAGTGTTTGCACAGCTCCATCTGGATGTGTGAGGCTTGCCGGGAGAGAAGCGCTGGCTCTGTGACTAATGTTATTTGGGTAACAGCATGCCACACAAATTCAAAGGTGTTTCAGAGCTGGGAGCTGCCATGAGGCAGCTGGTGAGATTTCCAAGTCCTCCCAAGCAGCGTAGGTGTCTCTCTATTTGAAATGAGTGAATGTTAAGGAACTCAGTTTGGTGAGGCATTTCTGGGAAAGAAAAAAAAATAAATCTTTCTGACCCCTTAATCTCCTAAGTAGTTTTACACATTTTGGGCTCGGAGTCCTTAGCAATTGGCAAAAATCAGACTTTTTGTGAAGTGTGATGTAACTGCCTTTTGCATGTGAGCTGCCTAACCAAGAAAGTGTAGCAGTCGGATTCATATGCTCCATGTAGCCATTAAACAAGCTGTAAAGCTGCAGCACCAGCAGCTCGCTCGGTTCAGGCTGGGGCATTCTGTTTTTTGTGGTCACTGATCAAGTGAAATTGTTTGTTATGGGTGGGTTGGTATGTTCATTCATTGATTCCATTGCACTCCTGCTGCAGATGGAACAGAGGTGGCTTAGCCAGGGCATCCAGTTGTTCAAGCCGGGCAGCTTCCCTCTGCGTTCTGACAGTTTTATAGTGTCTGCAAATGCACACTCACATGGTAGCAAGAGCAAATGAATGGTTTTTCTCAAGGATTAACCCCCATGAGGCTCTCCAGGGCTCCCCACACAGGCAGTGAAAAGGCTCTGCCCTGCCTGCTGTGTGTGGGTTGGCAGGGCACGCTCTCACCTTTCCTCTCTGGAAGGGGCTGTTTCAGCCTGCTTCACTTCGCCTGCCAGCATCTCACTTAAGCACGCACAGGATGTTACTCTTCCTCTGGTGCCTGTTGTGTTAATGGGATACGTTTAAAGCCAACTCCACTGTAATTTCATTTTCCTTAGGGAGAGGCAGGGAAAGCACTTTCTCCTCGGAGCTACGTCCCTGCTGCTCACTCTGTGTCTCTGTCTCAGAGTCTGCAGCATGCTCATTTCTCTCCCAGATAATGAAAAACGCCAGGAGCCAGGCGAGCCCTGGAGGGGCCCTTGTGGATGCACTGCTGCTCTGCACCACACAACACAGGCTCAGCCCCATCTTCTCTCCGTGCAGTGGCCTCAGCCACAGACTCTCCCTGCTGCCCGTTGTTTGTTCTAGGACAGCTGGACCATGCATCTAACAGCAGCCTGCACCTTCAGCTGGAAATCACTCAGTACAGAGGCTTGTGACATAATTCTTTAATGGGAGCGTGCTGCCCAGCATGTTGCACCGAAGTGCTGCCGTTTGGCTTGGGCTTTTTTGGGTTCTGGCCCCAGTGCTGGCATTTACTGTACCAAGTCATTCGAGAGCTTCCCACGCCGGCAAGGGATCCCTTCCCCACAAAATGCTGTTGCAGTTGCAGTGGCTGAGATGGAGGGTAGTTCTCAGGGCATAAAAGAGAGGGAGCTGCTGGCAGGGCTTTTCCCCAAGGGTCCCATAGCTCTGCAATTCAGTTCCCCCATCAGTCTGAAAATCCTCTGTCAATCTTCAGGGTTTACAGAGAAACTTGTCTGCTTTCTGGGGCACTCAGGGCTGCCTGAGATGGATGGGCAGCCAGGGGAGGGAGTGTTGTTTTTCTGTCTGAACAGTTGATGTTTTTCTGTTGTGTGGGTTGGGATATGTTGCTGGATTTGATTTTGGTTTGCTGTATTGTTGTTTGTTGAATAGCTTGGGGGGTTGTATATAGTGTTGAAATGGTTGGGGCCTGCAAGGGGTGGTTTTTTCCTGGCATTTAAAAAGAAATCAAAATAGATGAGACATTTTTCTCGTAATTAGAGATCGTACCTAAATCAAATGCTTTAGACCTCACTCTCCTCCTATTCCCCTACTTCCCACCCCTCTCCCCCTCCTACACACATACAAAGTTCAGCTGTTTGGGAATGCAGCTGAGAATTTCCTACTGTCTGGTAAGAATGAACTAAATCTCTTTTCCTGGCTCTTTTAAAGAAAACCCAACCTACAACGTGAAGCATACTCATGGTTCTCATGGCTGTTCTGTAGCTGGCACTCCTCTCCAGCTACAGTGTAGGTTATTTCTGAATTACCCTAAACAGACAGTTCCCCCGCTCAGAGGTCAAGGTCGGTGCAGTGATGGCCACATCCCTCTGCTGGCACTTCCCTGTGGGAATGACATTACCCCTCACTTCTCTCCCGCTCCTACTCCCTACAGCCTGTTATTAAACAAGGACAAGAGAGTAGCTTGTCGGTGTCTGTGTGTGAGAGCGCGACTCTGTCACCTGATGCATACAGATGGCTTATTAACCAATTAATTCATAGGACTAAATTGCCTAAATCAAACTAAATGACACCCAATTGCTGTACAAGGGTAGAAATGGATTGGAATAAGTGTTTCTTAAATGCCAGCCTCGTTGAGCAAAGGAGTGAGTAGCAGGGGGAGGAGGGGGCCTTATGGAGGCGTGGGGATGACAGCAGACACTGGCAGGCAGCATGAGCAGAGCTGTCCGTGTCATCACGTCCTAGGGAAGGAAGTGGCTCATGAGCCCATGGCAGTTTGTGCTGCCAAGAAATCGGATCACTCTTGCTGGTGACACTTTAGGCCTGGGAATGCCTCTGGAAAGGGAGTCACAGCTACTGCCTCACTCTGTGTCCTGGGCAAAAGAAGGTATCTTCTTGTTTCCCAGACTTTGTTTGAAGCACAAATTATTAAGTGAACTGTTGTTGATTGCAGCATGATCTATTATTGTTCATTTGTTCAAGGACTGAGGGTTTGATTTTTCAGAAATGCAGTCTACCTCCTCCTCTGTCTGAAGTCCCTAGGAGCAATTGTGTTCATCATCCTGAAAACTGGTTCTTTGTCCTTTCTGTAACCATGCCCTCAGGACTGGCCAGAGCACCTACACACAGCTGGAATGCTTCTGTGTGTGCCTCACCTGCAGGAGTATTACCAGTTGCTTAGAGATGCTCCTCTCTGTTTTTCCCTTGGCATTATTTATTTGGGGGTGGGGATGGGCTGACCTTGGCTGGCTGCTGCACGCCCACCAAGGTGCTCTATCACTCCTCCTCTGCAGGACAGGGGAAGATGACTTATCAGTTACTGTCACTGGCACAACAGACTAGACTTGAGAAAATTAATTTAATTTGTCGCCAATTAATAACAGAGTAGGATAGTGAGAAATTAGAATGAAACTAAAAACATCTTCCCCACCCCTCCCTTCTTCCCAGGCTCGACTTCACTGCCAACCCTCCTTCCTCTCCCATGTGCTACACAGGGGAACAGGGAATATGTGTTGCGGTCTGTCCATAACACTTTGTCTCTGGTGCTCCTTCCTCCTTGTGCGCTTCCCTTGCTGCAGTGAGGGGTCCCTCCCATGGGAGACATTTCTTCAGGAGCTGCCTCAGTGTGAGTCCTTCATATGTGGAACAATTTTCAGGAACGGACTGCTTCTGCATCCGTTCCCCATGGGTTGTAGCTTCTGCCAAAAAGCTTGTTTCTGTGTAGGCTCCATTCCATGGCCACAGCTCCTGTCAGGAGCCTGCTCCAGCAGGGGCTTTTCAAGGGCTGCAGCTTCCTTCAGGGCACATCTACCTCCTGCATTGTGGGTCCTCCCCTGGCTGCAGAGGAATCTGCTCCAGCATTTGGAACACTTCTTCCCTCCCTCTTCACTGACCTTGGTGTGTGCAGGGCATTTTTTCTTACATTGTCTCCTCTCTTGCAGATGCTGAACAGTTGTTTTTTACTCTTAATTATGTTATCGCAGAGGCACTACCTACATCACTGGTTGACTCAGCTTTGGACTGTGACAGGTTTGGAATGGCATTTTGGAGCCAGCTAAACCAGGCTTAGTCCAACATGGGAGCATCTCCTGCTGTCTTCTCACAGAAGCCACTTCTGCAGCCTCCCTTCCCTCTCAGCCTTTCCACATAAACTAAATAGAGTGTGTTACAAGAGACTGTTTTTCTGCATAGGAGAGCACACCTTTTTTTCTATACTGAGTGCTAAGCTTTGCTCTGTGTTGTGGTATAGAAGATGGACTTGATAGGATTTACTGGATGACCGGGAGTGGGAGGTATTTCCTCTGATTCCAGTTCAGTTTAACAACTACTGTAATACGTAAGAGTCATGACCTGATTTGGAATAGTGGAGGGGGTACAAAAGAGGGAAAACAAAAGGCAAGAGTTGCACATCAGAAACTACTTTTTTATGTTTTATGTCGCAGTTTGAATATTTTGCCTGCCTCAAGGCTATATCTCATCCTACCATATCAAAGCTTAGGTTGCTTGTACCACTGTTCTACCGGGGCTGATAATGTGAGCAAGGTTTCCTGGCTGCTTCCCTTGACAGGAGCTTCATCTTTCTAGTCATGACAGAGGGAGTCTGTGGCTCTCCTTAAGGTGTGGTAGAGAAATGGTCCATGTGGGAATATGGGAGATGTCAAGTCCTTCCATGAAGCAGAGTCATCTAGTGACAGCCTATGGCATTTTCTTGCTAGCAGCATCTTTGTTCAGCATGACCCAGGGCAGACTCTCCTGTTGATTATTCACCTCGTGGTCCCTTGGTCAGTGCTGTCTCCCCTTGGCAGCACTGGAAAACTGTACCCAAGAGCGTGAGGGCATGAAGAGCAGGGGCCTCTGTCCATGGACGTGCCCAGGACAGTGTTTGTTTCTAGAACTGGGACCGAGGAGGGACTTAAATAGGACTTAACCGAGGTTAAGTCTGGGTTGATGTGTGGAGAGTAGGGGCAGTCTTTGCCTTGTACAGGACACTTTGTTGCATAAAATGCCAGCTCTGGCAGTGCTTGCAGAAGGAGCAGATGAGTCCTTTAGTGTGGGGCAGGAGTGGAAGGGGTGTT
>VZRS01014025.1:181906-214849 GCA_013398055.1 Ifrita kowaldi
TGCTACACAGGGGAACAGGGAATATTTGTTGCAGTCTGTCCATAACACTTTGTCTGTGGTGCTCCTTCCTCCTTGTGCGCTTCCCTTGCTGCAGTGAGGGGTCCCTCCCATGGGAGACATTTCTTCAGGAGCTGCTTCAGTGTGAGTCCTTCATATGAGGAACAATTTTCAGGAACGGACTGCTTCTGCATCCATTCCCCATGGGTTGTAGCTTCTGCCAAAAAGCTTGTTTCTGTGTAGGCTCCATTCCATGGCCACAGCTCCTGTCAGGAGCCTGCTCCAGCAGGGGCTTTTCAAGGGCTGCAGCTTCCTTCAGGGCACATCTACCTCCTGCATTGTGGGTCCTCCCCTGGCTGCAGAGGAATCTGCTCCAGCATTTGGAACACTTCTTCCCTCCCTCTTCACTGACCTTGGTGTGTGCAGGGCATTTTTTCTTACATTGTCTCCTCTCTTGCAGATGCTGAACAGTTGTTTTTTACTCTTAATTATGTTATCGCAGAGGCACTACCTACATCACTGGTTGACTCAGCTTTGGACTGTGACAGGTTTGGAATGGCATTTTGGAGCCAGCTAAACCAGGCTTAGTCCGACATGGGAGCATCTCCTGCTGTCTTCTCACAGAAGCCACTTCTGCAGCCTCCCTTCCCTCTCAGCCTTTCCACATAAACTAAATAGAGTGTGTTACAAGAGACTGTTTTTCTGCATAGGAGAGCACACCTTTTTTTCTATACTGAGTGCTAAGCTTTGCTCTGTGTTGTGGTATAGAAGATGGACTTGATAGGATTTACTGGATGACCGGGAGTGGGAGGTATTTCCTCTGATTCCAGTTCAGTTTAACAACTACTGTAATACGTAAGAGTCATGACCTGATTTGGAATAGTGGAGGGGGTACAAAAGAGGGAAAACAAAAGGCAAGAGTTGCACATCAGAAACTACTTTTTTATGTTTTATGTCGCAGTTTGAATATTTTGCCTGCCTCAAGGCTATATCTCATCCTACCATATCAAAGCTTAGGTTGCTTGTACCACTGTTCTACCGGGGCTGATAATGTGAGCAAGGTTTCCTGGCTGCTTCCCTTGACAGGAGCTTCATCTTTCTAGTCATGACAGAGGGAGTCTGTGGCTCTCCTTAAGGTGTGGTAGAGAAATGGTCCATGTGGGAATATGGGAGATGTCAAGTCCTTCCATGAAGCAGAGTCATCTAGTGACAGCCTATGGCATTTTCTTGCTAGCAGCATCTTTGTTCAGCATGACCCAGGGCAGACTCTCCTGTTGATTATTCACCTCGTGGTCCCTTGGTCAGTGCTGTCTCCCCNTGGCACAACAGACTAGACTTGAGAAAATTAATTTAATTTGTCGCCAATTAATAACAGAGTAGGATAGTGAGAAATTAGAATGAAACTAAAAACATCTTCCCCACCCCTCCCTTCTTCCCAGGCTCGACTTCACTGCGAACCCTCCTTCCTCTCCCATGTGCTACACAGGGGAACAGGGAATATGTGTTGCAGTCTGTCCATAACACTTTGTCTCTGGTGCTCCTTCCTCCTTGTGCGCTTCCCTTGCTGCAGTGAGGGGTCCCTCCCATGGGAGACATTTCTTCAGGAGCTGCTTCAGTGTGAGTCCTTCATATGAGGAACAATTTTCAGGAACGGACTGCTTCTGCATCCATTCCCCATGGGTTGTAGCTTCTGCCAAAAAGCTTGTTTCTGTGTAGGCTCCATTCCATGGCCACAGCTCCTGTCAGGAGCCTGCTCCAGCAGGGGCTTTTCAAGGGCTGCAGCTTCCTTCAGGGCACATCTACCTCCTGCATTGTGGGTCCTCCCCTGGCTGCAGAGGAATCTGCTCCAGCATTTGGAACACTTCTTCCCTCCCTCTTCACTGACCTTGGTGTGTGCAGGGCATTTTTTCTTACATTGTCTCCTCTCTTGCAGATGCTGAACAGTTGTTTTTTACTCTTAATTATGTTATCGCAGAGGCACTACCTACATCACTGGTTGACTCAGCTTTGGACTGTGACAGGTTTGGAATGGCATTTTGGAGCCAGCTAAACCAGGCTTAGTCCGACATGGGAGCATCTCCTGCTGTCTTCTCACAGAAGCCACTTCTGCAGCCTCCCTTCCCTCTCAGCCTTTCCACATAAACTAAATAGAGTGTGTTACAAGAGACTGTTTTTCTGCATAGGAGAGCACACCTTTTTTTCTATACTGAGTGCTAAGCTTTGCTCTGTGTTGTGGTATAGAAGATGGACTTGATAGGATTTACTGGATGACCGGGAGTGGGAGGTATTTCCTCTGATTCCAGTTCAGTTTAACAACTACTGTAATACGTAAGAGTCATGACCTGATTTGGAATAGTGGAGGGGGTACAAAAGAGGGAAAACAAAAGGCAAGAGTTGCACATCAGAAACTACTTTTTTATGTTTTATGTCGCAGTTTGAATATTTTGCCTGCCTCAAGGCTATATCTCATCCTACCATATCAAAGCTTAGGTTGCTTGTACCACTGTTCTACCGGGGCTGATAATGTGAGCAAGGTTTCCTGGCTGCTTCCCTTGACAGGAGCTTCATCTTTCTAGTCATGACAGAGGGAGTCTGTGGCTCTCCTTAAGGTGTGGTAGAGAAATGGTCCATGTGGGAATATGGGAGATGTCAAGTCCTTCCATGAAGCAGAGTCATCTAGTGACAGCCTATGGCATTTTCTTGCTAGCAGCATCTTTGTTCAGCATGACCCAGGGCAGACTCTCCTGTTGATTATTCACCTCGTGGTCCCTTGGTCAGTGCTGTCTCCCCTTGGCAGCACTGGAAAACTGTACCCAAGAGCGTGAGGGCATGAAGAGCAGGGGCCTCTGTCCATGGACGTGCCCAGGACAGTGTTTGTTTCTAGAACTGGGACCGAGGAGGGACTTAAATAGGACTTAACCGAGGTTAAGTCTGGGTTGATGTGTGGAGAGTAGGGGCAGTCTTTGCCTTGTACAGGACACTTTGTTGCATAAAATGCCAGCTCTGGCAGTGCTTGCAGAAGGAGCAGATGAGTCCTTTAGTGTGGGGCAGGAGTGGAAGGGGTGTTNTTCAAGGGCTGCAGCTTCCTTCAGGGCACATCTACCTCCTGCATTGTGGGTCCTCCCCTGGCTGCAGAGGAATCTGCTCCAGCATTTGGAACACTTCTTCCCTCCCTCTTCACTGACCTTGGTGTGTGCAGGGCATTTTTTCTTACATTGTCTCCTCTCTTGCAGATGCTGAACAGTTGTTTTTTACTCTTAATTATGTTATCGCAGAGGCACTACCTACATCACTGGTTGACTCAGCTTTGGACTGTGACAGGTTTGGAATGGCATTTTGGAGCCAGCTAAACCAGGCTTAGTCCAACATGGGAGCATCTCCTGCTGTCTTCTCACAGAAGCCACTTCTGCAGCCTCCCTTCCCTCTCAGCCTTTCCACATAAACTAAATAGAGTGTGTTACAAGAGACTGTTTTTCTGCATAGGAGAGCACACCTTTTTTTCTATACTGAGTGCTAAGCTTTGCTCTGTGTTGTGGTATAGAAGATGGACTTGATAGGATTTACTGGATGACCGGGAGTGGGAGGTATTTCCTCTGATTCCAGTTCAGTTTAACAACTACTGTAATACGTAAGAGTCATGACCTGATTTGGAATAGTGGAGGGGGTACAAAAGAGGGAAAACAAAAGGCAAGAGTTGCACATCAGAAACTACTTTTTTATGTTTTATGTCGCAGTTTGAATATTTTGCCTGCCTCAAGGCTATATCTCATCCTACCATATCAAAGCTTAGGTTGCTTGTACCACTGTTCTACCGGGGCTGATAATGTGAGCAAGGTTTCCTGGCTGCTTCCCTTGACAGGAGCTTCATCTTTCTAGTCATGACAGAGGGAGTCTGTGGCTCTCCTTAAGGTGTGGTAGAGAAATGGTCCATGTGGGAATATGGGAGATGTCAAGTCCTTCCATGAAGCAGAGTCATCTAGTGACAGCCTATGGCATTTTCTTGCTAGCAGCATCTTTGTTCAGCATGACCCAGGGCAGACTCTCCTGTTGATTATTCACCTCGTGGTCCCTTGGTCAGTGCTGTCTCCCCTTGGCAGCACTGGAAAACTGTACCCAAGAGCGTGAGGGCATGAAGAGCAGGGGCCTCTGTCCATGGACGTGCCCAGGACAGTGTTTGTTTCTAGAACTGGGACCGAGGAGGGACTTAAATAGGACTTAACCGAGGTTAAGCCTGGGTTGATGTGTGGAGGGTAGAGGCAGTCTTTGCCTTGTACACGACACTTTGTTGCATAAAATGCCAGCTCTGGCAGTGCTTGCAGAAGGAGCAGATGAGTCCTTTAGTGTGGGGCAGGAGTGGAAGGGGTGTTGTGGTGGTTATCACCAGGGTCAGCCGAGAAAAGAATGACAGCGTGCCTTAGCAAACCCTGCAAAATCAGGGCGTCGCAGTGCACTTCCATACGCAGCGAGAAGCAGAACCTCAGAGCCCGGGACACGTGCACACACGTGCACACATGTACACACACGTGCACACACGCAGGGTGCACGCTCACAGCCACATGCACACAGCTCTGGCACCCCCGTTGGGACAGCACGAGCGGATCACACCCTGACATAGCCTGGAACAGATGCGTTCGTGGAGTACAGCCCATTAGGAACGAAACCTGCACATATGCAAAACTGCCAAGAACACATTCCCCAGCACCCTAATGCTGGCTGGGGATAACCACCAAACAAACACATGCCTGACTATTATGTCAGTGTTAAAACTGCTCTTCTTCAGTTGCTGCAGCAAGATAAAGTCTCCAAAGCCCGTCATGCTGCGGCATCTTTTTCAAGGCTGCAGTATACCCAGTGTGTATAAAATATTGAATCATTTAGGAGATTTTCATCTTTTCTTTTTTTTGTTTTGGAAAGAAGAATGGGATTTACACTTTGCCCAGTGGCAGAACAAATGTTTTATGTGCTGGAGCCAGGACTACTGCTCTAGAGCATTTGATGCATATATTTTGTGGCGCTTTTTTGTCCTTTTTTTTTATTTTCCCTTAGAATCACGCCTGTGAAAAGGGTCAAATCAACCATTTGGAAGGATAATTTTTCATTCTTAGAGCAGAACGTACTCCAAAAGCTGTAAAACAAACTTTGTCACCCTTTCATTAACATTTGTCCTCAAAAGATCCCTCACATTCCCTTGGCCCTAATAACTCTTATTATCCTTGGAGAAACAGGCTGAGGAAGCGAATGCTTTCATAATTCCAGAGGTGAAGTAGTAAGTTGTATGTGTAAGGTTTCCATTCAATGAGCAATGGAGTGCGAGAAAATTTAGCCATGCACCTGCAGACGAGCTGGACCACTCAAGACTTTTGTGCAGGATTGTGTTTTTCCTCCCTTCAATGCTCTACCCCACGTATCTGTTTCCTGGAGGCTCTGATTGTGCACAGAGGTTAATTGGCTCAGTAGATTGCTTCACAGCCTGTGTGTGGTGTTGGTCTGCTTTAGTGGGGAGTGACTTTTTTCTGGTTTCAAAAAGTCTGTTTTAGGGGAGAGGGATGGCCTGTGGCTCAGGACAGGCTGTGAGCTCAGGCTCTGCACTGTACCATGGTCAGGCTTTGCACGAATTTCATCCCTCTCAAATGCCTCAGTTTCCTCATCCCTTCCGGAGCAACAACAGTCCTGATTCATCTCAAAAGGAGCTAGAAAGGCTCATTCATTAGTATTAGAAAATGCTTTGAGTTCTCCAGTAGACAGGTAAGCTACTGCTATGCTCTGAGCTGTTTTTTCCTTCTCCACCCCATTTATAATGATCTGGACTCCCTTGAAGTCTGAAGTAGAAGCGGGCTGATCTTGGTACATCTTTTGTTTTTACCTTTTATTAGCAGAGCTCTGACAGTTCAGAGGCCTTGCATGGGCATGGAGTACATATTCTTTTGTTGTTTCTGTGGTCCAGAGCAGAACTGCTTTAGACACAAAGCAACAGCCCAGAGTAATAAGAGAAGACAAAAATTTAATTAAGAAGAAAGAAGAAAGAGAAGAACTCTCTTTTATTGCAAAAATGGAAGGGCTGAGGAGTCTTGTTGATGTTTGTCAGTGTAGTTAGGTAGGTCTGTTACTGCTGGTCTGAGAGAAAGCTCAAAAGATTTTTAAGTTCATATAAACAACAGAAGGTTTTTAACAATTCTGTGAATCATACAATAATCCTATAGTCTCTGGTCTGTGCTTCTTCTGTCACATTCAGAGATGTAGCTTAGACACCTGTGCAACTATTTTCCCTTCATTCTCCCTTTGCATTAATGGGTGTAAATTGGCAGTACTCACATGTGAAGAAATGAGTATAAGGTTTGAAAATGGCTTCGTCATTAGGCTGGATAATGTAGATCCTCTTAGAACTCCATGTCCACAGACTGAGTGGCACCAAGAGGATCAACAAGGATCCAAGTAAATGTGAGGGAGTCATGTGGGATCTGCTGCTCTAGCTGGATCTCTACAAATCTCTTGGGCTTGATGGGATTCATCCAAGAATCCTCAAAGAGCTCCTGATGTCATCATGAAACCTCTCTCAATGATTTTTGAGCAGTCTTGGGAATACTTGAGAGAGGTCCTGGCTGGCTGGAAGGTGACAAACATTGTCCCGATTTTCAAGAAGGGCAAAAAGAAGGATCCCAGAAACTACAGACCTGTTAGTCTCACTTCAGTGCCTGATAAAGTTATGGAGAAGATTACTTTGGGAGGTACTGAAAAGCATCTGGAACAGAAGAGGAGACTGAAGGGAGACCTCATTGCATTCTACAACATCCTTGTGAGGGGAAGAGGAGGGGCAGATGCTGATCTCTCCTCTGAGGTGATCAGTGACAGGACACGAGAGAATGGACTGGAACAAGATTCCCAGGGAAATGGTCACAGCACCAAACCTAACAGAGTTCAGGAAGTGTTTGGACAATGCTCTTGGGCACATGGTGTGATTATTGGGGGTGGTCCTGTGCAGGGCAGAATTGGACTCCATGGTCCTNCTGATGTCATCATGAAACCTCTCTCAATGATTTTTGAGCAGTCTTGGGAATACTTGAGAGAGGTCCTGGCTGGCTGGAAGGTGACAAACATTGTCCCGATTTTCAAGAAGGGCAAAAAGAAGGATCCCAGAAACTACAGACCTGTTAGCCTCACTTCAGTGCCTGATAAAGTTATGGAGAAGATTACTTTGGGAGGTACTGAAAAGCATCTGGAACAGAAGAGGAGACTGAAGGGAGACCTCATTGCATTCTACAACATCCTTGTGAGGGGAAGAGGAGGGGCAGATGCTGATCTCTCCTCTGAGGTGATCAGTGACAGGACACGAGAGAATGGACTGGAACAAGATTCCCAGGGAAATGGTCACAGCACCAAACCTAACAGAGTTCAGGAAGTGTTTGGACAATGCTCTTGGGCACATGGTGTGATTATTGGGGGTGGTCCTGTGCAGGGCAGAATTGGACTCCATGGTCCTTGTGGGTCCCTTCCAAATCAGCATATTCTGTGATAATCTCCTTTCTTCCCCCATCCAAAGGAGGGTAAAATCTTTTGGAGAAGTGTCAGGATTCAGCTCTAGAGGGAAGTACAGTTCCTCCAGTTTTCTTACCTCTCCCTGGGAAGCTGAGAAGGAGAAGAAAGAAGTTGAAAAACAGGAGCATTAAAACACAGAGAAGATCAAAGTCCAGTGGGTCCTCAGACCAGGCACCTCTTGCTGATCTCTTCTGAATGTTCAACATTCCTGTAAGAGAGTCCCCTGAGACACCAAGGAATGTCAAAAGTGTCTCAGTGAGATCGTATGTCGTGGGCCAGGAACATCTTTTAATTATTTTATATTTCATCCTTTAATCCTTTAATAATGTTGTGGTGCAAGAAGAGGAAAAGCATTCCTCTTATGGCTTTTCTGTCCTTGCCTTTGAAAGATGTAGCAGGTCTTAGGTGTATAATCATGTCCACACAATGAGAGGTACATTCTGAGCAAATGTATGTCTAAATGCTCATCTCCTTATTGGGAGTGTTTATTTAGTTGCAGGTTTTTTGTCACTTTTCTTTGACCTTTAGCCAGCTATATGTTTTGGCATTAAACACAAAAGTTCGCAGTAAAATGGCCTGTGTGTGCGGTGGTGGAGAGAGACATCTTTTCAGGCTAAACGACCCCTTTTGGTCTGAAAATGCTTTTCAGGAGGATTTCACATCTCTGGGGAGAGTTTTTAAGGGCAAAAAATATTTAAGTATGTATTGGTTTTCGATCAAGTCAAAGATAAAGAAGTGTTAACTTTCACTTTTATTGAGAACTGCTTATTAGTGCCATCTTGCTTTGCGATAACTTTGGAGCACATCATATTTTTTCAAAGCACTGGATGACTCCAGGGTTGGATACAAAACTTCAGTTGCAAGAAAGAGGAGGGAGACTGACGTGTCTATCAGTCTTATGAACAGCAGATCAAAGAGGCTTGTAGCCGAAGCTGAGGCTGGGAACACCATCATCTGCATTGCACTCCTGGGAAAATGAGTCATGGAATGACTGCGTGGGGTGGCAGGGTCTGGAGGGAGTAACTGGGATGCAACATGAGAAAGGGATGGCTCCCGCCTCGCTTTCCGATGGCTACAGCACGCTGGCAATAACCCTTCCGGAGCTGTCTCAGCGGCGTCCCGCGGGATGAGTATCTGGGTAACAAACCTGGCTGTACAGTGGAGAAGTGTCACTTCTGCTAGGGCTGGGAGCAAAAGTACCTCCTCTGCAGTAGGTGGGGATAACTGCAGTTTTGGGAGGGGGCCCTGGTGTGCTGGCCATGCACGAGTCGCTGAGCTTCCCAATGGGGATTTTTAACTGGGGTTTGCTGGCGGCATCATTTCCACTGGAGAGGTTTTAAACACTGCTTGTCTTGGGCAACACCAGATAGCGTTTAATGAAGAATGAAGGCAGCAGGGTGTTTTGTATTGTGCTTTCTGGGGAAAAACAGTGTCCCTGTAGGAGAGCTGAGTAGCAGCAGGGATGGGCACCATGCTACTGGTCCCAGTAAGCTAGCAGTCCCAGTGCTCAGCTTTTGACTGTGCGGGGTGCAGGAGGGTACGTGACAACATCCCATCCATCGCTGCAGTGAGAAGACTGTGTGAGGAGGTACAGGGGGCTCACAGCTCCCCACTGCCTGACTATGACCAGCAGGAGAGATGCAGTATCCAGCCACGCTATGAATACAGAATTAGAAAGTGTGTGGGGACTATTTCAAATGCAGTTGAGGTTTTTTTGCTGTCTGTACTTCTTCCTCAGGCCACAATACAGCTCCTTCACAGTCCTTCGTACCAACCTGCCCCTCTCCTGCTTCCCAGCAGAGCAAACACTGAAGCACAGTGAGACAGCTGGCAGGCACTCTGCCTTTCCTCCTTCCCTCCTCCTCTCCCTGCCAGTTTTGTCCTTCCTTGCATGCTGTGGATGAGTTCTTTGGGGTCTTTCTTTAACTTAATGTGCGTACCCAGCACAGCACAGTGAGGGCCTGGCCCCCTGTTAGGGTCTGAGTGGATAATGGTGGTTTCTGCCTCCCTTTCTGCTGAGTCTGCGGGCTGCATTTTGTCAGCTGCATACAGAGGCACCGCTGCCCGTAGGTAGTGTTGTCACCTGGAGTCCACACCTGGAGCTGCTGCTGCTGGGTTGATCTGCCGTGGATTTTTTGTTCATTTGTTTATTTGTGCCAATAATGGAAATGTCTTAGTACCTGCCAATTATGAAAAAAAAAGAGGCAGCGGTAATCTCCTCTCTCTTTTTCTATCTCTCTCCGTTTGTTCTCCTCTCCACTGGGACAGAAGTAAATAAAATGCTTGATAAAATTTAGGCTTTATGTGTGCGAGAGAGATACTTATTGTGGTGAGCTGGATTGAAGAAATGAGATTTGCATAGATATGGATGGATAAAAAGAAGAGAAGATTGGGAAAAGAATGCTTGAATACTGAATACCTGAAAATGTATGGAGCTGAATGTATGCCTCAGAAAACCATCTAGACTTCAGCATGGCTGTATTCACTTGCATCAACTCTCGTCTTAGCCCCTTGTTTTGCTTTTAAATCACATTACTTATTTTGTCTAAATCCCCAGGTGTCTCATTTGAGGATGTTCTTTCTCATTAGAGTGTGAGAGGAGAGAATTAGTGTTCAGTGTGCTAGAGGTGCATCACTACTGCAGAGATCCTGTGGTGCTTAGCAGGGTGATGGTAGGGCAGTAGTCTCCTGGAAACTTTGGAAAACACCCATTGCTTGTGATAATTAGAATCCGAGGAAGACCTGAGAAGAAGCCTGTCATCATGAAATTTCCTGGGCTGCAGACAAATGGTAGGAAATCCTCAGAGTTCTCAATTTTGCAGTCATCCTCAGCTCAGGAGGAGCTGAGCCACAGGCCAGAATCAAAGATTCAAGCTGGACTATGTAGCTTCCTCTTCACAGCAGTACCTGCATTTTTGAATCATACATAGGACTATCATGGCAGACTTTGCCAGAAGCTGAAAAGATCTTGAGAAGACTTCGAGACGTTTCACTTCTTCCATGTTGCAGTTGGTACTGCATAGGCTGGGAGGTCTGACATGGAGGTTTGGGTTGGATCTGATAATCATTTCATTCAAAAACCCAGCTGTCATGATGGTTGGGAGCAGATACGTCAGGGAAAAGGAGGAAGGTGGCACATTTGGGGAACCTGATCCCATGCTAAGTATCATCCCTAGCAATGAGAGTCAGGAGCTAATTTACTTTCTGAAGCTTTAATGTGTCTTCAAAAATACGTTGTCAGTTATTGTCACAATTCTGGATGTTGGGATGTGTCTCATTTCTGCTCCTTCTGGAATACTGTGAGAATCTTCCTTTCAATTATTTCCTCTAGCTTCCAGTCCCAAAATCTAATAATGTAACATGTGGAGAGGGGGGAAAAATGCAGAAAAAATGTATACCTTTGAATTCCGCTTTTCATTCAGCTGGATGCCTTTATAGTCCTTATTTCCTAAGCTTGGACAAAAGTCTAAGCTGATGAAGAAAGGTAGCTACTTACTTTTCATGTGCATAGGTGCTCTGGAAAGCACATCTGTGATCTCTCCAGAACAAACTGAAACCTAAGAATTCAACACATGAAGACATTTCTTCCACCTGGCTGTTGATGCTTTGTGGCCACAACTTTGGTGCCCATATCCAAGCAGAAAGAAGGTTTTTTTCTAGCTCAGCCCATATCTGGGCTGCCCTGTTTGTACTCTCCACAAGATAAACAGGCTAATTAATTTACAGGGTAAAATGAGAAAAGAAAAAAAAAAAGGGGGCATGGGGGAAAGGATCAATGGACAAATTGAAATGTCATTTCCCAGCCTGCAGCTGGATGCTGCTGCCTCTCCTGTCTCTCTCCCACCCTCTATTTTTTTTTCTTACCCTTTCGGTTTTTTTGATTTGGTTATAAAAGCCAGGATGTAATTGGAACTGGCACTGATATCAAACAGCATGACCTTGCCAGGTTTCTTCCAGTCCCACCACGCCATCTTTGCTGGCTGAGGGAAATAAAAGAGGGTGGAGGGGGAAGCGAGGGAGGGCAGAAGCGCAGGGAGTCCCCTGACAACTTGGCTGCTTGCGTGCCTGTCTTTGAAGGGTTTCTCTTCTATGCATCTCTTATTTATTTAATTTTTGTCCAAGGCAGCCATAGTGCTTTGGGGACCTGGGGGGTGACAGCAGAGCACACAAGCAGCTTTTTCTTAGGAGCTGACATGTAAAACTGCTGTGGGAACTGAGCAACGCAGTCTGCCAGCTCATGAGAGTAGTGTCAGCTTTAAGGAGCTGGGAAAACAAGGGCCTTGATGCCTTGACCTTTTTGGCCTGTCTGGAGCTAGAAGGAGCAGTCCCTTATTTCCAAATGCAAGATGAGTGGCTCTGGCCTTGCTCCCTAATTCTGCCCTGTAGCAGCACCCTTCCAGATGACTGAGCCAAGAAAAACTCATGTCATCTGTGAGCCAGGCACTTGCTGGGTCTCAGATGTCCCCAAGGAGAAAGTTTAGCGCAGATTGTCTACGGCTCATCTGCTCAAAAGCAGGTCTTGTTCTTAGGGGGGCTGGTTTCTGCTCTGTGCCCCAGGCTGGGTCTTCAGTGAGCTTTTCAGGAGGGGCCTGTGTGCACATCTCTCTTTGCTCTAACCCTGTTCTTTGGGAAGAATTCTGACAGGCAGGGAGGCGTAGTGCATTTCCAGGGGTCTCCAAGTTCTGGAAGGGAAGGGGCACAGGGTGGCTCAGTACAATGGGAAGCAGCCCCTGAGTTCTGGTGTGGAGATGCCTGGATGCAGTGCCCCTAGAGTGGGGCTAACCAGAGCCCTGGAACAGCCCAGTTTTGGGGTTGTGAAGACCTCATTGTGAGAGGCAGTTAAAGTGTGAGCTCAAGGCACATAAAACAGCAGGGAATAAATCTGCAGTAAATCGGTCCCGTCGTTGGTGCCCTCACACACAGACAGATCTGTGGTGTTAGTTTTTACAAACTGGAGTAGGAAATGAGGATGAAAGCGAGACAGCAGTGGAGGAATGCTGCAGAACCTCAAGGGACAGGACAGCAAGCTTGTTTACAGGCCACTGAGAAGCTGGGTTTGGAGCAAAGAGTATTTGATGGGATTGATAGAGCCCATATAACAATATCCCCATCTCCCTCCTCCATTCTGTTTGTACACTGTATGCCCATTAGATCACTCTGAGTTTACACAGAAACTGCTGAGGTAAAAAAGAAAATAAAAATAAAAGAAATATATATATTTTATAAGCCTGTATTTCTGTGTTCTAATAAGAATGAAATATAGAAAATGTGAGTGAATGGAGCTCCCATAGGAGAATAGGTAGAGAAGCTTGAGTCAGCAGAAGCAGAGCAGAAGGACAGCAGAGGTTTATGGAGGCCTTGATATTGCCTCGTTGAAAACAGTGATTTGTGAACTCGTGGAGATGAATAGTATGGTTCACTTCAGTCGCTTCTTTGCAGACTTAAGCCAAATTCCAGCGTGGTACTTGAGATACTTTTGGTACATGATGGGACAGGATTTTCTTTTGGGAATAATTCAGACATGATGTTGTGTTCATTCATAGTAGAAGGGAAGTTTCCGTGAACTTTAGATGGATCCGATTCAGGCCTATAAGTGAACAAACATCTTTAAATTGTTATTTCTCTGCTACTGCTGCTTTGTTGTGGTTTGGGTTTTTTGCAGTTGCTATAAATTCTTTGATTTGCCTTTTCTTTACTTTCTGTTCCTAAACAACTCTCAGATCATCAGGTGCTTGTGTCTTACTGCAGGTCTGGGCTGAGCACCACAGACTCTCCTGTGTAAACATTTGCAGAATTAAGTTTTATTCCCCCGAAGGAACGCTTTCTGAAGTCAAGGAACACCCTTCTACTATGAATATCAATGTAATTAGTGAGATTTCACCCTGTGCAAAATGCTAACTGCTTTCTCCCAGCATGTAGCACTTGCTAGTAAATAAGGCAAACTGTACTTTTATGAACATCAGATCAAATTTGCCAGTGGCTATGCTTTGGCTGCACTTAATTCCACTTTAACATCCCCCCTCTGCACATATTTGGCCAATTTAATTGTATGGCCAAAAAAAAAAAAAAAAGGAAAAAAAAATGAAGCTCAGCATTGTGGAAATATTCATAGAAACTGAATCGTAGAAATTCCATGGAGAATATTCAACATAGAAGGATTTGTGCATTTGGGCAACCTTAGCAATTGTCAAAGAGAATCAGTCTTGAAGTCCCCTGAGCCCTGATTTGATTCATCAGAATAAGCAGCATCAGATTTTCAATTGAAAAGTAAGGGAGCCACTGTAGTTGGTGGATAATATCACATATTTATCAATAATAATGATTAGTGTATTCCCTAAAGCATAAGGTAATACAGTCGGTGTCATCAGGCCTGGTAGTTTATATTTTGATGTTTTGGTTCTCTATGTAAATATGCAATTCTGTGCTCCACTTTACTAAACTCTTGGCTTTAATATAATTTGCTGGTGAGTTCTCTTGCATAAGTTCAGTGTTCTGTTAAAAAAAAAATCACTAGTAAATTTGTAATCACCACCTTTCAGCTTCATTAACTGCTCATTTTTTCCTGCATTCTAAAGAAAGAAAACTAGTTCTTCACCTCCATTCTCTGTAGTATTCACTATTTCATAGACTTTATCACACCTCCTCTTATTTGTCTTCTCTTTGATACAAACATCCCCCCCCCCTTTTATTCCTGTTTCCTGTATGCATTTTTCCACTCCTGTTATCATTCTTGCCGCCTTTCTAAAGAGGAGGCTGAAACAATACATTGTGACTTATCTGGCCACTAGTCAAACCATCTGGAATTTCAGACTTCACCTTAGAGGGGGAGGGAAACTGGGTGGGGGGGAATCCATCAAATAAATTGGAAAAACAAATACATTTATTGAACTCACCATCTGGTAGTGCACATTCCACCAGCTAAACGACAAAAAAAAAAAAAGCCCCACCAAGCTAAATTCAACAAATCAATTATTCATTGTGAATTATTCACTAGCTTCTATTCCAAACACTGCCAAGATATGTTTGTTTATTTTCATTTGGAGTTTAAAAAAACCCATTGCAACATTGCTGTTTGTCTGTGTTCAAGCACAAAGAGCGGACCTACACTTCTGTTCTGGATGCCTTTATTTAATCAAAGAAAAGCAGCAGAACAAGAAAGAACAAAACCAAAGTTCTCCGAAGAGAAAATAGCATGTGTCTGTAACGTATCTTTTTGCCGTGTCTGATAAAATGGTAGGTGTTGCAGGTGGCCAGACTGTTTTGGAAACACAAATGTGAAACATGCAGAAAGAGACACTGTATCTGTTACATCTGTATTAGGGCACCACCTGACACAGACAGGGTTTGTGCCACAGCTGAAGAAAACAGAGGAGTTGGTTTTTACTGGAAAGGAGCTTAATAAACTGGTGTGGCTGCAGGTCAGGGTTTACTTGCACTGTGAAACCAGGGAGTAGAGGATGGGAGAAGAGAGAGTTTGAGCAGGTGATATGGGAAGAGGAGGATTAGGAGCATCCTCATCTGATGTGAAGCTGCTCAAGTTCCTCCCTGGTCTGCTCTTTTTTGTGGCTCCACTTGTGCCATAGGACTGCAGTGGGGATCTGAGTAGTCCAAGGCAATGATGATTGGTAATATTCTCTCTGGTTTGCAAGCTTCTGCAGAGCAAGGCTATTTGGGGAACTGGGAGAGCTGGGCAGCCCTGGGTGGCATGATCAGATCTGAGGAGTCAGCGGAAGGGACAAGGTGAGAGATGGCCATCCATGGCCCTCATCTTGCTGTGCTATTGGAAAGCACAGCAGTAAAGGAGCTATTCTTTTTTTTTTTTTTTTTTTTTTTCCCAACTGAGTTACTGCTAACAGCTAATTAAGCCCCTAATTGAATATTGGCCGAAGGGCAGTCAGATAAGTGGTTAGGAAACGGAAGGAAATAAAAGTGCGCTGTGACTCACGGTTTATATTGATTGTAGGCTCCTCCAATGTAAGGTGCTAGGTGTCTGCCCTTTGGGGCAACCAGAGCCTTTTCCCATATGTTTGCACACTGCCATGCACACAGCCTGGCTCCTTTGGCTACTGCTGCCTTTGGAGACCAACAGTAGCACTATGGTGTGCAAACATCCCTTTGCAGGTGCTGATCTTGGCATCCCAGCACAGGGTTTGTTATTTTGCATCATATGAGATGTTCAGTTCTGGCTTTACGGGGGTGTTGTACCAGACAGCGCTTTGCCTTTACTCAGTAATGAAATTATGTTATTCACTGATGTATTTCCAGAAATATGGGAGGCAGAAGCTCTCATTTGGACACGTTTTACTCTTCACATTTTTTTCAAATTTTTGTTCCTAGTTCTCCCACTTTAAAAAAAAAAAAAAAAAAAAAGCCTGGTCCCACCTTGCTTTCAGATGCAATTTTTACAATTTTTATACCCCCTGATCAGTGCCTGCCTGGTCATCAGTTTTGTGCCTGCAATTAAATCATTAGCACAAAATGTCTCACCATTAAGCCATGGGCAAAAATGCTGCTATCTCAAATTGCACCAGGATAAGAGGTAAGAATTCTCACTGATGAAGCAATACTCCGGTTTTGAATGTATGCTACCTTTTTAAAACTGTGGCCCAGATTTTGGGAACTAAGGTTAGAATATTCAAAGCAGTGGCATTTCCCATCTGCCGATGTCCTCAGCTATCAGGTTGCTGTACCAAACAGTTTACTCTGCTAGAGATCTCTACTGCTTCTTGTGGAACTGATGCAAATATATATATTCAGAAAAAGGGGAGAAAGAGCGAAAGAGAGATTGAAATTGAAAACACACAAGATTAAAAACAAGAGAAAAAAAATAAAATAACACAAACCAAAAAGCCCAGCAAATTAAAGATTAGGGAGATTTTTCCCTCCCTTGGGAAAAGGTTTTCTCTTTCATCATCTGATTTGCCTGGCTTTAGTCCAAACATTCCTCCTCTACTCTGGCGGCTGTGGCTTCTTTGTTTCCTGGTGTTCCTGTCCCCACTGCCCTGCCACTGGTTTGCCTGGGCAAGGCTGTGGAACTGTCTGAGTGTTGGCAGGATGATGGGGGAGAATCAGAGAGGGAACCCCAGGGAACGGGCACTGCTCTGGTGGCAGCTCAGTGCGTGGGAAACGGGATCAATGCCCACCTGTACTTTGCAGGGACTGATGCCTCCCCCAGCGAGAGGTTGCCTGGAGCATAGTCTGGATCTAGGGGCTGTGTGATATTAAGGATGGCTGCAGGAGCTGGAGATGTTCGTGCAGAGAAGGTTGGATAAGCAGAGAGTGAGGTGGCAGAGCAGCTGAAACCCTTGAAAATCCTTCTGCACTTCAGAACTGGCAGATCAGAAACAGGCTGTATGAACTAGGGGACACAGATGATTTTCACACCCAAAATTGTCTTCAGAGGAGGATGCATTTGCAAGGGCGGATTCCTTTTTCTTTGGGATTTTTGGGGAGGAAGGCTTAAAATTAATGCCAGCAATGCAAAGGCTGCTAGTGTTTTTCAGTAACATTGTTCTCTAAGATACAGGGGAGTTTTGTTGGCCTTTACAAATGATTTATTCTGACAGTTATTGTATGTTCAACAATAAATTAGGTTAAAATAGACTAATAGCACATATTCACTGATGCTCTTAACAGCTCAGAAATAGATAGGAATTTCCTCTCCAACCTCATTCTGCTTTTCAAGTAAACAGACTTTGGTATGTAAACCAGACCAAGGTGGGATCCTCCAATGGGAAGGATAGGTAGGCAGGCAGAGAGCAGACTGTAGAAAATGCCTCTATAGTTGCTGGTATGAGATGCCAGAGGACTGAGAAGATTGGTGTTGATGGCAATGCAAAGTTTTCTCACAGCAGATAATTGTGTACAGTGAGAACTTGCACTTTTAGCACTTTGAATCTCTCTGGAAATCTCAAACACGTGGCAGCTGACTCTGTTTCACAAACGTCTTGCAGCATCTGTCTCATAGGTCTCATGGCTCTCCCTGCATGTCAAACGCACCCCTTCCTCACCAAGCTGCCATGCCTCAGGCAAACCTGTCCATGTTATCTGGCACAGTGCTGCATTGAGGCTCTGCTACCCTGACTTCTTTGTGCTGCAGGGTCAGCTCAGAGGTGGAAGTGCCATCAAGAGGAATGCATCCTTGTGCCCCAAGGCAGAGCCAGCTAAACTGATGCCATTCTAACCAGCTAGGTTTGTGATCTGCTTTCCCTTTGTTAAGGCTTTTGACACTGTCGTGGCATCCCCATAAGCAAATCAGAGAAGGTCAGTTGAAATACCAAAGGGTAGTTGCAACATCTCTTGTGCTCGGACAGGAGCTACCGTCAGTTCTCTGTCAAATTGGAAAGTGCGTGGAGTGGCAGGGCTCAGTCCTACATCAGTCACTGCTCAGTATTTTCTTTTCCTGAGTTGGATGATAGGGATAGCAAAGAAGCTCTTATTTTTAATGTTTATGGGATTGCAGGCATGCTTGTGGAACGGGCTAGAACAAATAGCTTAAATTGCCTGAAAAAGTTGTGTCTGAAATTCAGGGAGTGCATGTGCAAGGAGAGGCACTTGGTCAGGGATAATGAAGTATGTGTATATGGGCGAAGGAATGGCAGGCTGAGGAGCAATCCAGTGGAAGAACACACTGGAATTACAGTGAAATGTGAAGTCAGAAGGTGCTAAACTGGAGCAGAGGTGTATTTATTTAATTATTCTCATCTTTTCCCCTTCTCCTGCAGCAGTCAGGACACTGAGTATTACTTCCTGACCTGCCTCCCTAGCATCCTTGGAGTCTGGCCCTGGTTCTCTGCTATAGCCAGACAATCATGGGCACAGATAGGTGACAAAGAGTTGTGGAAGGGCTGTGGTGACTCTGGGGGGCATCAGGGGCTCCAGCTTTTCTCCTTGCTCCTTGTCTAGTTCTGTGCCGACTCTGGAACTCAAGAACCCCGATGCCATTAGCACACCTGTGGCATCAAGGAAAGAGGGAGCTGAACAAGTGGAAGAATGAGGCAGAAGGCAGCATATCAAACCAACATGCTGTGAAACCACCCCAGATGCTGCAGGGGCTGCTTCTTCATCGGCAACGGAGCACTGCATCCACCTGTCCAAGTCCCCTGAGGCAGCACAAATGAAAACCTAATTCTCAGGCGTTGAAAGTAATCTGCCTATCATCACCTCCTCTCCTCCCTTTGCCTGCTACCTTCTGTCTCCCACTTGCCTCATACTATTTTCCTGCAAACAAGGTGGTCTCCGTTTCCTTGAAAAGCATCAAGTTGGTGGTTGGACCTGGAAGGATAATTCACTGAGATTTACTGGCTCTGCAGTTTTTGCATCGTCTATTGCAAATGTCTGTGAGCCGAGGGCAGTTGCCTTGACTTTACTCAAGGAATGATTGTTTGCTTACTTGTACGGCTCTTTTTGTGTTTGTGCTTTCTTTTTCCCCCCCTCGTCTTTCTTTCCCACTGTTTTTTTTTCCCTCCTTTTTATGTTTTTTAGGTCTTTTAAGCAGCAAGGATCAGAGGTTTGCTGTTGAATCTACCTTAGTTGTGGTAGATCACACTCTCTTCCCTTGTTTTCATGATTTGCTGAGGATGTCTCCTGTAGCCAGAGGGTGTTACGAAGAAACCAGTGGCTTTTGCTCTCTCTGGAAGAGGAATCAATTTATGAAAATAGAACACATAGGAACATAAGACTGCTTGGAACTCGTTTAAAGGTTTCTTCTCTCCCCAGGCTTGTGCCCAAGCATAGCTCCTAGGAAATTTGAGCATCTCTGCATTTCTTTGGCTGTGTGGGAGTTTAGAGGTAGTCTGTGCATGCCCAGTTGCATCCAGGCACACAGACATTTTACACAGTTTAGGTGTATGCAACTGACTTCTCTGATTGCTTTGGAACCAGAGCTGCAGCGGGAGATTTTGGGAGCTCTTTCTTTTTGCTATGACCAGCAGTGTCTGGTGCAGTATAAAGTACAACTTCCGATGTGAATGTGTGCATATGCTTGAGTTTCTTCTTTGTTCTCTGCCCTTTACCGTTACGTGGGTTGGCAAGCTGGAAGTGGCTTTGTGCCAGCATTTAATGGGAGCAGCTCCCAACTGCTGAACGTGAGTGCAGAAAGCAAATGCAAAAGAGAGGGGGTTTTTGATAGTGAGAGCAACCATGTTTTAAGTGGGGAAAATTCTCCTGTAATACAGATTCTATAACTTTCCCAACTCTGGTTATGACACATTTTAAAATCCATACTGCTGTGAAGTAGAAATTATAGCCAATTAAACAAGACTACCAAACAGAGTCTGTCCCAAATTTTCCTTTTTTGTATTTGTTGAACTGCACAATTATTTTAAATGGAGTGTTGCATATTCATAAACCACATTTCAAACCACCCAGTCTTCTGGTTTATGTATCTAGTTGGAATATTAGCATATATTTCAGTAGCTCATTTCATTTCATTGATCCCAAAGTTCCTTACAGCAGACGTGCGTGATATTTGTACCGGTACCGAGATGCAGCCTCCTCTGCGACAGAATATAACAGGTGTTTAACAGAGTGAGAATTTCCTCCCACCACATCAGCTAAACCAACATACAGCTGCCTCTGCTTCCACCAGGAATGGCTGGGTAGGTTGTGAACAAATACGACGTACAGCAGAGGGACTGCAGCACATCCACAACGTTAGCAAATTTCTTTTCTTGGATTGGTGTTGGATCTCATCTTTGAGAGTGACCTTAAAGCCTAAGGGCCAGTCGGTGTGGGCAGGTTGTGCAGGTGTAATGGGAGGTGTGGATTTTAGTGGCTGTCATTGCAGTGACGGATTGGGGTTACCCAGGCTATTGGGAAAACCACTCAGGAGGAGCTCGGGTGAATGAGGCCGCTTGAGAGGGAGGATGAGTTACATGGTGGGGTTAATGGGTGCAGGGATATCTTCTCAAAATCACACCTTACATGTGGGTGGTAAAACTTTCCCATGCAGGAAAACCCAAAGACCCTCTCGTTGAAATGAAGGTTATCAATTGCCTGTCACTTTTTAACACACAGCGTAGGGGTTGGTAGCTCATGGAGGGGACCCTTCAAAGCTGCACCCAGCATGTCCCTCTTATAATTCTGTGGCAGCACTGCTGAGTTTCTGAGTCACTAACACTGTTATTTGCAGTTTCTCCCAACCAAGCAGTGACAGTTCGTTTCTCAGCTCTGTTTAGCTTGTCAGCTCTGCAGTGGGGGGCTATGGCTCCTCAGGCACAGTTACTGAAAAGAGGGAAAGAGAAACCTCTTAAATTTCTATCATCTTTCATTCTCGTGACATTTATCAAATTTCCTCTGACAAGTTCAGATCAGATGTGTTCCCTTGCCTTCCTACAAGTATCCCTCTGATAGGAATGGAGGGTGAGACAATGGGCAGCGTATGCTTGGGAAAAAACGGGGAACATGTTGTATAAGGGAGGAGGAGGAGGAAGGAAAAGATTCACTAAAAAACTCAGAAATAAAAATAAAATTTAAAAAGGCCCCAAAACCAACAGAAAGAGGAAAGGGATAGAGAAAGAGACAGGAAAATAAGGAAAATAAATGGTTTGAGATTGTTTGGAAGACTTATTAAGCCCACACACTAGAGTCTGCAGTCTTTAAAATACCTGGAAAAACAAGCGTTGTCTTTACTGTTGTGTCTGCCAATATTCTTGTCACACAGCTAGTTCTGCATTTTTTGTTCCTTAGTTTTCTTCTGCATTTCTCCACTATATTTTTTTCTTTTTTTTTTCTATAACTACTATTTGCCTCAGTCGTTGCCTTATGTTTTCAGGAGGTTGTTTTTTTTCAGTCTCTTTCTCCCTGAGTCCTGAGTCTGGAAGGGCTACGAGAGGTTTCTTCCATTTCCAAGACAGATGAACAGCCACAGTAGACTATGCACGTCCACCTTTTCTTTCTTAGGCCATGTCAGGGGATGTCCCAGGAGAAGAAAGGCAAACAGAGATCTGAACCAAACTTCAGAACCTTCTGCATCATCTTCCCTTACAGTTTGGGATCATGGTGCTGAGCGAATTGATAGCGGTCTCTGCCTCCATCAGCTGCCTAGTTTAACTGCTCTCAGGGGGTCATTTGGGTAAGACCACCCATTAGGGAAAGAGGGGTTATGTGGGCAAATCAGTATTTCCCTGGCTGTTTTAAAATGCTTTTTCCCAGGCCTGTGACCCTTGATGGCTTGGTCCATACTGGGCAGAGGTAGCACATTCTGCAGGACACTGGCACCACCACTGCAGGGGCTCTGTCTAGAAACCATCTCTTCTGAAAAATCATTGCAGCTCCAGAACACTCAGCTCTGCTGACACATGGGCATTCACCAGCTGGTACAGGCAGTGGCTGGTATCTGTCATTAACTTCAAGATAGGAACAGATCACAGCTGCTCTCGTCCTGAGTTCCCATCTCCACACAATGTGCAGACAAAGTTTCATGGCAAGACAAAGCCACGTATGCTGGGAAGTTTAGGGTCTGCTGGCCACATAATTGCGTACAAGAAAAGTGACTGAAAAAATCCACTGGAATGAGCACAATCTGACTGAACAGAGCTGTGCTTGCTAATGACATTGATGATTTTTGCTTGTGGATAGCAATGGACCACACATTTTAACTCCCAGGAGTACAAATGGTCCTTCAGCTGCTGTTTGGTTTATCTTTCTGCTAGGCTGGCTGCTGCACATGCTTTTCCTGTGCCATGCATCTAGTTTCTATGTGGGTCAGAGGAAAGGCTCTGAGGGAGTGTGGCATACTGGATTGGTAGAATCTGCCATCTTTTCAAAAGATGTGTTAGAGGGTCTTGATGGTTTGCACGCGTTTGTCTGGGCTCTCTGTGGCTGAAGGAATATCATGGTGGTTGCCATCTGCCCTCAAAGTTCAGAGGTTGGTTGAAACACTGCCAAATGTTAGGGATTTTTCAGCATTAATCAAGACATCTCTTGGATCTGGAAATCAGCAGAGAACACACTTTCCTGGGAGATTTCCATTAGTATTAGTCAGAGCACAACTTCTCTATGTGACTTAAAACAGTAGAAGCGTTTGAGAATGAGTGGAGGGAAGCCATGAAAGGTAGAAGTAATCAGGTTTGGGTATGCCTCTTGTTTGGACCAACAAGGTTCACAGGAGGTTGGTTCTTTTTTTCACCTGAATTACCCTGGTAATCTGGAAATGTCTACAGATCCATCCTCTTTGGCACTTAGTATCAGACATGAACAGGTCGGTGGTAAGGGAATGACTGAAAGAGAGCATGAACTGGGTAGCTCAATGCAGGTCTCTGTTTCAGGCTAAACAGGACACAAATGGAAACAGCCAAAGATACAGCCACCATTGATTCCCTGTGCTTACAGATATCTGCTCAAACATGCAGCATTTCCTTCTTGATAGCGTTTCTGTTGCATGTTACTGTCCATCTGCAAGGAGATTACATATTTAGCATCTGTCTACCCATCCATCAGCATTACGTTTCTTAAGGCACCCGTTAATGTTGGGTTTCAGCATCTGTCTTCCTTGCCACCTGCTCTCTGCATTCTGCATCTTTTCTGACAGAAAATTCCCTCTCTGTTGTAGGCATTCTCTCTCTTATGTCTCAGTTCAGGTAGAGACTTGCTGGCTCTCTTTCATGGAGATTGTTTTTCTTTTCTTCTTTCTCTCTGCAGTGTTCCCTGAATGTAAAATAAAAGTGAGACTGGTTGAGACATTTATCCTGGCTGCTGGAAGGCCCAGGCATGACTTGCAGTGTGTCACTGTTTCCTGATGGCATAGGACAGCTCACTTCTGCAATTACACACAGTACCAGCAGCATGTCAGAATCCTGACTTGCACAGCTTCCCAGTTCAAACATCTTACTTGTGATTAAGAAAGATGTTGGCATTTTCATTATTCAGAAGTATTGAAAGAGTCATCCCAGTATGTGGAAAAGTGGCTGACTTGGACACCAAAGCAATGTACAGGTGAACATCTTGACCTTTTAACTGCCAGGCTATTTTAGCCACGCAGTCAGGTGGAGAATTATACTGTTGAATCTACCAGGACTTGTTACCTACAGAGACTGAATTGCTCTGTGTGGAGCTTATGTACCCTGGAAGTTCAGGGCAATTAGCTGTGCATGGTGAGAGTCACAAGTTCTCAAGGCCAAAGTGCTCAGCTGCTCCACTCTTGGAGATCTTGGACACTCCACAGGGCCTGACCTTCACTCTTAACTTGAGCATCACCCTTGGCATGCAGATAATCAAGAGGTTGGAGTAACTGGGATAGAAAATTGTGGTAAACACTGTACAGTTTTAAAGTTCTGCTGCTGCTGAAGGCCTCAGGTTATGGAAACAGCATAATTGTTTTGACTCTTTTTTTCTTGTCATTAAAAAGAAGGAAAGTAGAATCTAAATGCAGTCTGTCACCTGCCCCTTGCTGAAGCACTAACTTACTGTGTGTCTTGTAATGATACTTAGAAGCCTTGGTGTCATTATTAACAGTGTGCAAAGATACATCAAAGATCTGGTCCTGTCCTCAGAAAGCTTGTGATCTAAAGTCCAGATCCTACAAAGCATTAAGAATCTGTTTAGCATTGTGTTGCAATTGTAACTGATAAAAATTGCTGTTGTGGGAAATGCAGTTCCCAAATACCAGGCTACAGAGCCCTCTAATAATACATGGTAAGGAGAGTTCCAGAACCAGCAAGTTTACAGTCAAAATGTTGAGCATTGACCCTCTGTTGGATTTCTTACAGTGCATACAAATTCAGTGCCTGTGTAAGGCTTTGCAGACAGTATGCATAAAATGAGGAAAAGATAAGGAATAGATACAACAAAGATATAGGTGGAAGCATAAGGTAACAATGTAATGTAATATTAAGAATATAAATCTCAGATAGAATTGAGAATATTCCAAGAGCTTGGTTTTTTTCTGCAACATTAACTCGATTGCATCGCACACGAGAATATATATAGGTTCTCTGTTCTTATTTTACCTGTGAAATGTACAATTTCATATATAATGTGTGATAAATAGGATGTGCAATGGCCTAGAATCAATGGTGCAGGAGAAACTTTAACATATGGAATGGCTTGACTTCTAAGCTTGATTTCTCAGTCTTAATGTTTTAGCAGTGCTGAGGGTTTTTTGGTGCTGTTGATATGTTTGCATGCATGTGCCCTTCTGAAAACTAGGTGAAACAGAAGCCAAACTTTGCCATGTAGTAGTGGTGTCTTTAAAAAGAAAGACCTAACGAGCTTGTTGCAAAGCCCATCTGTTTGACAGGCCATTTGTTGAGTGCTAGTGCAGCTGGAGTGGGATTCTCTCCGATGGGAATAGATGGGCAGGCTGATAATTTTTGTACAGGAGAGCTGAGTCTGTGGGGAAAGAAAAATGGTTTTGCATTAGTTTTGTTACCTTTTTGTTGCCCTATTTGTTAATAGCGGGACTTCCTTGGGGCTCTTTTCCTATTTCAAAATTGAGATAAATAAAGAAAAATAGGTATTTTTCCCCATAACCTTGGGGATAAACTGGGCTGACTCTGTAGAATGACAGAGATTTTCTCCTGTGGAGTGGAGAGTGCTGGGGTTTAGAACATGTTATTTTAGACAGATATCTATTTGGACAGAGTGAAAAACCTGAAGATGATAAATGGCCTATATTTGCACATTTCCCAACTGAAATGCTAACATTACTGGAGGCCCATTTCCCAAATCTGATCTGAAAGACATGCTTCATACTTATGTCTCTTCCTAGTGCTTTTATACCATCATAAAGACTTTAGTATCCCATCAAGACATATTAACATTTTTCCTTGAGCTGGGATGGTGTGAAAGTGGCTTATTTTCCAAAACTCATCATGCCTTCTCTAGGTAACAAAGAAGTCTCATATATCCTCACTTTCAGTCCTCTTAGAAGCTCAGGGCATGAAGAAGGCTTGATGTGACAGTCAAATAGGTAAGAACTCTGATGAAGTCCATGAAAATACAACCTAAGGCTCTCAGGGAAAAATAATTTTTACCACTAGTGCCCTTTCCCAGTGTGATGGCCGCAGCAGAGTTTTTGTTCTCCTTTCTTAAGGAAGGAAACATGGAGTGACAAGCAGATATAGGAGTGGAAGGTAACAGATGATACATGGAAGCATTATGTATGAACATAAACATAAATATATGATGGAAAACATTGCATAGCCCCAGTCAGTTTTTCCCCCTCCGTCCTTCTTTCTGTTTCAAATCAGATAAATTAATATTTTATTTTTGTGCAGCTGTAGGGGAGATATATTATTGAAGGGATCAGGGATCGTGTTTTCCCAGAGTCCCTCTCCATTCCCTGGTTTTCTGTGGTAGATTAAGGCAAGTTTAAAGAGAAAAATAAACAATGACTTCTAGGGCTGGAGGTGTGGAAGTTCCAAAAATTCCACCCAAATACTCATGGAAAGACCGTCTGCAAGGTTTCATTTATGCCTCAAGTCCTTCTTGTCTTACTATACTCAACGTAGTCATTAATAAGGCTCCCACGAGACAGAGACATCAAGTTCGGCTCTCAATAATTGTACAGATGCCCACAGTCTGGCTGTGGTCAGAAGAATGGTGTGTTGCTCAAAGCCCTGCCTGCAGGTTTGGGGTCTGCATCTGTGCACGTTTCAGGATCCCTGTCAAAAAGCAATGCTTCTCTATTTATGTAGCATGCTGTAAAATACATGCATGAAAAACTCCAGGGAAAGAAGTGTGTTGTGGTATTTCAGTCTTGGGCGTAGCAAAATTTGCTGCTCATTTGTGTTGTGTTTGTTTCTTTTTTTTTTTCCTGGAGCAGACCTGAGGATTTCTCATCCAGGGAATTAGGAATATTTCAAGTGCACTGAATTCTAATCAATTCAGCAGATATTTTTGTAGTTCCGATCTCACAGAGACCTAAAAGTTTTGGATCCACACTTAAATCTGTCTATACTGTCCCTCAACAGGACACCCGACACAAAATCTCCAAATACAAGATACTGCTCAGTCCTGTTAAAAACCCACTACTCTTCAGCCTGCCAAAGTATGAAGGTGCTGAGGAGTCTGTCTGTAATGACAAGTTCAAAATAGCATTTGAAAACAGATGAGTTATCATCTGAAAACAGTCAATGAGGCAAGTAGGTGCCCCCTCCAGACCAGGTATAGGGGGCATGAGCAGCTCTGTTTTTCTGTCATCTCTGTGTGAATCTCCAGGTAAGATATTGCAGAGATTTAGTGCCATGACACAGAGATAACACATATGTTTAGGTCACATTTGTTTCTGGCTTTTCAGAGGACAATGTGTTCTTTTTTTTCCTGGAGAGTCTCCTGGCTGTTGCAAATGTCTTAGGAAAAAAAAAATGCTGGGGAGACTAAACAGATCCCACAGGCTGATCTAAAAGATATTCCTTTCTGGTTTTTGCTGATGGTGGAAGGGGATGTATTTGAGAGTATGGCACTGGAGGCAGTATGGCCATTTGCCTGACCCCCCAGGAGTTCAGTGAGAAGCTTTGTCATTGCGTGATGTGCTGTGAGGCATTTACTAAGTCCTGTTCAAAACTGTCACTTTCAGTGCAGTGAAGGTGTTGGCAGTGTTTAGAAACACAGAGCATCATCCTCCATGAAAATCATGTGTGTAAAGCCTTGCCTTAGGCCCCTCTAACCTCCCCCTTCTGCCCCTGGGGCTGCCCCCAAACACCACGACCCCTCTGCTTGTTTCATGGCTGAGAAGACACACACAGCTGTAGGAGAAATTTGCATCTTCCTCTGTGTCCTCCCCCTTCCCAGCCACACACAGAAAGAAAATTCAATTAAGCAAGTGATTTGCTGTTGTGTTTAAGTTACAATAGTAGTAATCACACCAATTATAGAAATCAGGTTGGCAATCATGGACCCTGCCCTCTGCATTGCTTATTAACTTCATTCCGGTGTGTGATTTCCCTCCACCCCATTGAAATTGGTGAATGTCACTTGTGTATGTCCCTGCTCCTCCAGGGTGTAATAGCATCTTTGAAACCTAACAACCAATTGCTGCCCTCACACATGCAGTCAGATTTATCCCTACCTCTCTCTATTACAATAATGAGTGGGTAGCAGATGTAGTCAAATGCTTTTGCAGTATTCTCCCTCTGCCCTCCCTCCCTTTCCCTAGCAAGCAATAGTTTGAATCTTAAGCAGTGTCTTGGATTACTTAGTGGAAACATTTCCCAGGCCCAGGGGGAAAATAGTTACACAACTGCCTAGGATCTTTTTTTCTGTTTTCCATTTTTTTTTCCTTAATCCTATCTTTCTTTCTACTTGGATGAATCTTCTTTAATTATTTAAACTGTACAACAAGAAGCACCATTAAATATGATGACAGATGTCTCCCTCTGTTCCTGTTCTCCCATCTCCAAGATTATCAATGGAAATCCCTTCACAGGCAAAACATTACTTTGTTGCAGGGAAATTTTACCATCTTTTTTTCCCCTTCTATTTCTCTTGTGTATGTAGGCAGATTTCTAGTTGACTTCCTTTTGTTACCTCTTTCTCCAGCTCTAGAGCCAAAGGGGTGCAAGACCCAAAATACATTCGACTACAAAAATTTTTGAGAAAGAAGCTGTTGGTCCAATTTCTTTGGCCCAGGCAGGCAATCACACCTCTTTTTGCCATGAGATGCTGAGATGCTGTATTTCAAACATGGGGCCATAGCTTTGAGATGCAGCAGCTGTTCTGGATATTCAGGTACCCTCCAAAACCAGAAACACACAAATCACCATCTTCTTTCCATAAAATTGGTTGTTGCTCAACTGCACATATGTATGAGCTCAGGGTGAAATTGGGTTGTGGCATGTGGAGGGAATGAGATGAGGTGATGAATGAGATTAATCTCACACTACTTTAAAAAGATTTCAAGTTCTCTGAATAGAAGTGCCAGTGAAAGAAGAAACAGAATTATGATTCTTCTTGTTGATACTGTTCCTTTTTGCTGCTTTGCTCAATCCCAGGCCTGGCAGATGATCTCACATCTCAGGGCCAAACTGAACTCCAGCATAAGGGGTTAGAGAACTCCACAGAATCACAGAATGGTTTGGGTTGGATGGGATCATTATTTAGGTTAATGCTGTTGCCACTTGTCCTGTCACTACAGACCCTAGTGAAATGCTGCTCTTCATCTTTCTTATATAAGCACCCTTTATGTATTGAAAGGCCACAATACGGCGTCCTTGGAACCTTATTTTTTCCAGGCTAAACAAACCGAAGTCTCTCACCTGTTCTCCATGGGAGAGGTGCTCCAGCCCTTCTTGTGGCCATCCTCTGGATTCAGTCATACAGGTTAATGTCTTTCTGTGCCAAGGACCCCAGAGGTGGCTGCAGTACTCCGGCTGGAGTCTCATGAGAACAGAGTCGAGGGGCAAAAACACCTCCCTTGCCCTGCTGGTGACACATTTTTGATGCAGCGCAGGATGCAATTGGCTTTCTGAGCTGGGAAAGCACACTGCCAGCTCATATCTAATAATTTTTTTCACCAGTACCTCCACATCCTTTTCCACAGGGCTGCTCTCAATCAATTCATTCTCCAATCTGTATTCATACTGGGGGTTGCTCTGATGCAGGTGCAGGACCTTATACTTGGTGTTGTTGAACTTCATAAGACTCTCATGGGCCCACTTCACAAACTTGTCAAGGTCCTTGCGGATAGCGTCCCTCAGCTTCCTGTCATGTACAAACTCTCTGAGGTGGACTCAACCCCACTATGTCATTAATAAAGGTGTCAAACAGCACCAGGCCTGATACGGCCCCTTGAGGAACATTACTTGTTACTCATCTCCATTTGGACCACTAAGCCATTGAGTGTAACTTATTCCATCCATCCTTATTCCCATTCCTTATCCATCTGCTACTCCATCCATCAAACCCATATTGTTCCAATTTATCAACAGGAATGTTGGCCTGAACCATGTCAAAGGCATTATAGAAGTAAAGATAGATGACATCAGTTGTGTCCGTCAAAATGTTATTCTGCCTTGTCTAGTGCATGGCTGCTCCTCACGCCACCTCCTGTTGTACTCCTGCCTTTCCCAGTGTGTCTGGGTTGGGCATTCTTCAATCATTCGTGGCATTTGCTGCAGTCCAAAAAGGAGGCTGTTAGGAGGATGTTAATTTAGATGCTTGTTCAAAAGTCAAATTAGCCTCTCACATCTCTGCCTTTTTGGGATCACTGTTTTTCCTGTGGTTGGTCTGCTGTATTATTTACACTTTCCACAAGAGAGGTGGCGAGCCATCTGGATTTGGTGTGCAGCCAAAGCTGGTCAGAGTGTCCACAGAATTAAGATAGAGCTGCCATGTACTGGGAATATCAAGCCCTTTAACAGGTATGAGAGCAGCTCTGGAGTGGCATTTTCCCAACATGCTGTGCCTGGTAAATTGGGCAGCACTGAATCATTTAAGGGACATTCTTTGTTATGTCTCTCCTTTACTGCCCATCTCATGCAACAGCTCTCTAAACAAGATCATTACAAATTTGTGACGTGCTTGGCTCAACGTGTTTGTGCAGTGAAGTTGGGACCTGGCCACCCGAGTAACTTTGGGGTTTGTTGGGATGCTGAGCGGTGCATCCATGTCATGTCGCACCCAGGCTGCCTTGAATTGCACTGTGATAAGGCCCTGCCTCTTCACTAACTTGGCTCAAGCTGTCTCCTGAGCAAGTTGATGGAAAGGCTGAGTTGCACTTCTTGTTGTGTAGGGGAGGATTCCGTTTAACCAAGAGGGTATCTTGAGAGGGAACCAGTGTAGAAATGGTAAATTGGGCCCTAGAAGTTCAAGAAAATGGTTTTTCCAATGTTCTTCTCTCCTTAGGTTAGGTTTATTGTCATTAGCCCACACTAAGAGAGAGGCACTCTGGATGCCCTAGGGTGCACGGGCAATGACAAAGGAGAGCAGCCCCCAGAACAGAGCTCCCTCATGGACTGGCACTGCCCTGCTGCAGCTGATGAAGTGGCCGTTTTCCATGGGTGCCCCCAGCTTGATGTCCTGTGCTGGGATGTGGGCTGTGGCACTACCTCCTGCAGTGGGCTGAACGCCTGCATCGCAGGGTTTGACAGCAGTGCCGGGCCAAGTGCCTGGCTGCACTTTCCACAGTCCCCGGGGCAGGCACAGGCTGTGTAATCGTACAGACAGGAGTGGTTTAATCCTAGAGAAGGGAACAGATGGGGAAGGGAAATGGCAGTGTTTCAGGATGTGCAGATGTTACCTGCCACAGTGCCACTTTCGGTTGGCTGCACAATGAGGTTTCGCTGGTCTTCCTGCCACCTTGGCTGGCCCATGGGCTGAGGGACCTTCCAGCCCTGTGGCAGGTGGAGGAGAGGGGTGCCACTGTGTCCTGGCCAGACCCCTGGAGCTTTTCTTCCTGCGTGTTTTCCTGTCCTGACTCCCAGCTATGTGTAAATCTTTCCTTGCTCTTCACCTGCCAGAGCCCAGGGCAATGAAGGATCAGGTGGCAGGTGAAGTAATCAATCTGGAGGGCTTTTAGCAGCATGTCCTGCCATCGTTTGACAGCGCATCTCTGTCAAGGAGACTGTGTCTTTCCTTGATCAATAAATCAATCTGTCCTTTTTTTACCTTTGTGCGCCGGCATGTCAGTCATTTCATGCCATGGACAATGTACAGCTGGCACTGAATTGGTGTGGTAAACATTGCCTCCTGCCGAGACCCCTCAGGGCTGGATCAAAGTCCAGGGCCTCTGCAGGATCTCTGCCCATGCCCGTGTAGCTAGGGATGGTGCCAATCCACATCTCTTTACCTGCCTGGGTGGCTGGGTGGTATCTGCTTTCAAGGCAAATCCTCTGTCAGGATATCTCTGCGATGCGCCTGAGTATTTCCTTGCGATGCCTTGGGTTCATGTCTGTGCAAGCCACAGGACTTATTTTCGTCAGGTGTCACTGAGTCAGACATCTCTCCTGGCTCTCTGCAACAGGGCAGATGTTCTCTGCCAGCATCTCCCCTTGCATCCCACAAGTTCTCACTTCCATATGCTAGAAAACCTCCACCACTGTGCTTTGGGGAGAACAAAGCATGGTGTCCCGCGGTGATTGCGGGTGGAGGCTTGGAGGATGCTGCTAGACCTGTGCCAGGTGTGGGCTCAGGTGGGCTGTGGAGGCTTGCTGGGTGAGGCTTGCTGCTGCTGGCCTGGGGCTGGCCCTGCACGCACGTGAATGCTGCACGCAGGGCGGGCTGAGCTCCTGGCACCTGGCTGCTGAGGTTTGTGGAGACATCGCTTGTGTCAGCCTCAATCTCCGATTTATCTCCTCCTGTTCACGCTGTCACAACTCCTTCCTGAGAATGCAGAGTGAAGAGGGTGGCAGTGTTGGGTAGAGAGGGACTGACAAACAGCTGGGGCCTCAGAGCCGAGGTGTGAATGATGCCTGCACACCGTGACGTCTTTGCTGGTTTTACCAAGGCCCGGACCGAGCGTCACCGAAGTCAGTGTGCTTAGGAATGTCATTCTGTAATATCAAAGTGAAAGGCTGTGCTTCTTTCAGCATCTCTTCCACAAAACTGAGATGTGATTATCCGAGACTAGAAAACAGCTGGTTTGGATGTGTCTTGCTAATTTAGGGCATCTTCTTTTTGTTGTTTTATTGCTCCTGGCTCTTTTTGGCAACCAACTTTGCTTTCTCTTAGCAGCTTTTGCCATAGGATCTCCAATTGCGAGTCCAAGGTGTGCTAAAAGGAACCCTAGTGGTTAGATGCCATAAAAATGCCTCAGCTTGGTCTTGGGAATTCCTGGTGTTAGTTTAGAAACACTTAGAAACATTGAAACCAAGGTATCAGGAGACTGGGAGTTTCCTGCTGGAGTCACAAGGCATCCCTGCAACGCATCAGAATCATCCAGGAGCCAGCACCAGGCTGCAACCCATATTATCCTGTCCGCTACCTTTATGGTTTAACAGCAAGATCAGCCTCCCTCTCTAGACATGTCTAATTGTATCCTTAGGCTATCATGACTATAACTACACTGCTACACTAATTAGGCTTACGGTTCAACATCTTTCTTAATTTCGCCTTTCTTTAATTTCTTTGAAATGTTTTAGACAGCCATCCTAACTTAACTAGTCTTTCATCACCTAACATCCTTCATCTTTCTCTCCCTCTGCCCTGGATGCAGCTGTGGAATGCCAAGCCTCTTTTACAGCTCCTCTACAGCTGGTGGAGCACCGCCTTCCATTCAGGCAGCATGGGAGCTGCAAACAGAGCAACAAGTGTCCTGCCCTTACCCCCACTGTGAGGTCTGGGGGGAGCCTTGATGTGCTGCACAGTGACAGCTGCAAAATTCCTGGATGACCCTGGATTTGTTCTCCTCTTAATTGCTCTTACTTCTTTGTGGAGGTCAGGCCCTGCCATCCGTTTCCAGCTCCTCAGAGAATTTAGAGAAAAATAGGGACTAGTAGCTTAAAATGTGGTTCTTGCCTAAAAAAAAAAAAAAAA
>VZRS01014025.1:214872-290486 GCA_013398055.1 Ifrita kowaldi
AAAGAAAGAAAGAAAGAAAAAGTGACTTGATAAAAATAGCCTCTTCCTCCTCTGTTGTTCTGATTTCTGTATGACTCCAGGTCAGTTTTGCTCGCTCACAAATGGAAAAAAAAGTTTTTGCCATTTCTCTCCTGTTTCCCACAGAGCTCCAGGAGAGAGACCTGCAGTTTCTCAGCAGGATAGCTAACTAAAGTCTAAATGAAAAATTGGGGTTGTTCCTGGAAACGAGGTGGGGGAAAATCCCCAAAGCAATAGTTTAATCCATATATCTTTTTCTTAGATCTGCATAGTTGACAATAAGACTAAAGAGTGACCAGCAACTTAATCCCTTCAGTAGGGCACATCAGGAATCAGATAGTGTGATAAAACAGCTGTGTAACTATTTGCAAAGAATTTCTTCAGGAAATTGTTCTTAAATATTTCGGCCAACCAGATGCTTCCCAAGTTTTCACAATGCAAGCATTCTTACATTGTAAGGACAGAGTCAGACAGACAGGGATGTTTTGTCACATACTGCCTGCCCCCACAATGCCAGTATGTAGGGTGGTTTGCGGGGCTAAGAAAATATTGCCAGGCTTTCCCATCTTCTGCTTGCCACAGGCCAGCACCTCTTTTCCCTCTTTTAGTGTGCTCAGGGAAAAACACAGCTCTCCCTAAAGGGTTTTTCCTTTTGAAGGTATGAAATGTTTTCCCTTCTCTGACTGCTGTAATTGCTGTGAACAGTTGTTTTACACGGGGGCTGCTGTCTGCTCGAGGAATGTTTTAAAGAGAGGAAAACTTCAGATCATCAGAAATACGCTGCAGACTATGTTAAGGAAGTGTGCAAAATCTCTCTGCTCCAGCACATCTCATGTGCAAGAAACAAAAAATACCTTAGGTGGTCTGTCTGCTAAGCTTGCACACACGTCTCTTCCGCTCATATCTGCATACGGGGTGTTATGTGAGGACAGTGCCCTCAGAGTCTGGGTGTGAAAGTCCTTAATTCCCAGCTCTGTGCCTCCCTCTCCTCCTTCCCTCCCTCCCTCCCTCCCTTAGCTTGCTAAGACTTGCTAAGGTACCTTAATGCAGGGACTCCTAACCATGGCCCAGCCTTGTGAAGCAGGTGGCTTCATGGCTGGGGATGTCTAGGCCTTCCCAGCTTTCTGTTGGCATTTTGATCTAGCAGCATCTCTGCTAACCTCTCACCTGTGCAGCCTGAGAGCTTCAGGAGGGGGTTGTCCTAAAGGACAGGCAAAAATAAGCCCTCTGTCATCCTGATCAGAGCCTTAGAGCTGCTTGAGAGAGAAGGAGAGATCAAAGGCAGGTTTCCTCATGGATTTGTGTCTGGCTGGTCCCTAGGGCTGATGTCAGGTGGGTGCTGCAAGCTGAAAATCTTGAAACTGAGACCATGCCCCCTTGAGATCCCATGGCAAGTGTACAACACTACCTGTGATAATCCTGGTGCAAGGTGGCTATCAGTTCATCCTGCCCACCTTTGCCATCTCTGTTAGATACCAAGCAGTTCTTCACTTTCTCTCCTAGGCAGTGCTGTGGCTGCTGCCAGGGCTCCCACTGCACCTTTCTGCCAGGTGAAGGAGAGTGATCCCACTGCCAGTAAGGGTAGCAGCCCCAAAACCTCCTGTGTCACACTGGGACCGTGCTGTAACTCAGAAACTGGAGATGAGGATAATAATAGCTCTCATTCCCTGCTATGCCACAGGTGTAGAAGAAATAGTTAAGGCAGCCTGGGGCTTAGGGATGTCCCCGTTTTCTGTTCCTTCCTCCCCCTGCCCTCCTCAAATGCAAAGCTTAGAAGACAGGGAGGGGGGAAGTAAAAGCTCTTTCCCAGTGAACTGTGCAAGTCTGCTATCTGAGGGGCTTCAAGGGCAGCTGCCAGCTATAGCAAGACTTGCAGGAAATTCAGAGGAGTTGGCTGTAGGCATGTCAGATGATGTAAGGAGAAGGGACTCACTGATATATACAGAAATAGAAGTCACCAGGCCAGCTGAGGAGTTGAAGAGAGAGAAAATGTTGCTTGCTCATAGGAAAAAAAAAAAAAAAAAGAATGGGGTGTGTGGTGTATTTTATAGTATGTGAGAGGAATTGTCTGCTTTCCTATTCCTTCCCTGTTCCTGGTTTTTCCAGACTTCTTTAATTGGTGGAAGCCACGCTACATACTTCCATAGATTACCAGCTCATAGGCACTTGAAAGTCACAGTGCCCTGTGAGACATGATGGTGTCCCTGACACCAGGGCTTTTCCAAAAGTAGAAGTGTGGAGAAGGATTTAAAGCTGTTCTGCTCCCTGAGTCCCAAACCCCTTTTGTGGCTTCCTGCCCCAAATCTTGTGGATGGTTGACCCCTGTGTGACCACTGCCTGGCACTGGGATCAGTGGGACTCTGCCATCCCACCTCTGACACGTTTTGCATCTAGGATCTCTTGAACTACAGCATGTACAAGGTGAAGGAGAACCTGACCCCATTCCACAAAAGGAAGTTTATCATCCCTGTTGCCCCATTTTTCTCACCCATTCCTGGGGACCCTCCTTGCAACTCCCATCAGCTTTCCTGCTGCTCTCAGCCTTCTCAGCAATAGGTACGCAGAGACTTAGTGACCACAGCACACACTTGCTGACCCTCATCCAGCGGCCCTCTTGTCCTGGGGCCACTCCGCAAGCCCCACGGAGGCAGGTGGGATGGGGCAAGCCGGGCCTGTCGCGGGCTGTTTGGGGCTCAGGGGAGCACCCCAGGCCAGGCTGCAGACTGTCCTGGCTGCCACCCCTGCTGAGGGCCATGACAGTGTCCCCTCCGTAGGGGCAGCCCGCCTGGCCGGAGCGTGCCAGAGGGCTCAGGGCTGAAGGGATGCAAGGGTGACGGAGAAAGCAAGCGCAGCAAAAGCGGGGAACAAGCGCTGACTGCAGATGGATTTTGCCCCCTTCTGTCAGCATCCTGCAACAGACCGGCGCTGCTGCCTCGGGCCGGCGCTGCGCTGCCGAGCCGGGTGTGTGTGGCTGTACAGATGCTGTCACAGCCACTGGCATCCTCTCCCCAGCCTCTCGCTGCTTACAGGCAGGGAAGCTAGGAATTATGACAGAAGCCTCTGGGCTCAGCTTTAAAGCCACACGATTGTGCCATTAACAGGAGTATTTTATTTTCAGGTCAGAAGATAGTGGTCTGGGGCAGGGGAGCTGGTGGGGGTGTGGGAGGAATGGATATTTGCAGAAACAAGGGAGTCACATCGCTGAGGGGTGACTGTCAGTGTCTGAACAGGCCTTGGAAGATAGCAACATATTTTTGCCTACAGATTCACTTATGAAAATCTGCTGCTATCTTAAATGTTGTCAGCGCCTGAGCATTTGCCTCGCAGGAACACAGAGGCAGGATGCAGCCACAGGCCCAGTCTTCTGGTGGATAGCAGAAGAGTGTGGAGCCTCTAAAGTAATATCTGTGATTGCACTGACCTCCTACCCTACTCTAGCCCCTTGTACCTCACATGCCAGCAAAGTTTGCAGTTGCTGTCAGATAATGGCCATGCAAAATTATGAGATAAGCCTCATCTTAGCATTCACTGAAGTGAATGTTAGGCAGGGAGGATGTCAGGAGAGCAGGTGGGGGAGAAGGAGATGTGCCTGAGGGATGCTCACTATGTCCTGTGCAGCTGAGAATGGGGAGTTGTGCAGTTTTGTGGGTGTGTGTTATCTCCCAGCCAGTCTGCCTGGATTCTTTTTGCTTGAGGAATTGCATTCCTCAGGCCTTGGTTGCAGAGGCACAGGACAGCTTTTTCTTTCATTATTTTGATGTTCAGCATTGGTTCTGGGCTTTAGTAGGAAGGTTTAGTCGCCTTATAAATAATCCCTTTCTCTCCAGTATGACCTCTGTGCAGGCTCTGTGTGTGCTGCTAAGCAGCTACATGAGAGGTGGTGGCTTTTCCATGACTCCAGTGCACACAGGCTTAGTGGCATTTCAGAGCCTCCTCACATGATGTGTACTCAACAAACATTTCATATGAGGGCCCAGAGAGCTGCCCAAGGTACAATGATTTCAGTGGCGTGGAATTTCCCAGTGATTGCCCAGTCATTATTTTAATGTCAGTCTGACTGAAATGAAATTTTGAATCCAAGGCAGACCTAGGAGGATGTGTCCTTCAGAGTAATGTTGACCCCTGTGCTTCCATCACAATGGAAAAACAGGTCTGCTGGGCAAACCTGCTTCTTTTCAGCTGCTGTCAGGAGAGTTTTGTCTCTGAAGCAGTCCTGAGCTCACTCCAGGGCCCAGCTGGCATTAGCTGAAGTGAGGTAGAAATCTTATGGGCACCGTTACAGCCTTCATCCCCAGGGCAGTGTTACTGCCACCTGGTCCCCACTGCAGAGGGCATAGTGTCGTTCTTTGGAAACGGGTGTTGTGTGGAATGACCCTGCCTGATGGGGAGGATTTAGGTACCTCCAGGAAAACGGTAAAGAAGCACATCCAAGCCTTCCTGGCAGTTCAGCAGCAGATTTGTACACAAGTGTCACAGAGAGCATCTTCCAGCCCATCGCTCTTTTCCTCCTGTTAGTCTGCATTTATCTGTGGCCTTTGTATCTCTTGGCTGCAGCTCAGGCCAGACATGGGCAGCTCACCAGACACCTGTTCTTGCATCACTCCTGGTCCCCCTGGGTTATGTATTTACTTTCTGCCTCTTCCTGCTCTATAAACAGAAGAGATACAGGTCACTGGGTCACTAGGAAAAGCACCTAGCCTTCTGTATGAAGACTGTATCCACAGCAGGCCCAGCAAGTCCCACTCAAACCCCAGCTATGAGCATCTCTCTAGCTTGGCCAGGCTGGAAGAAAACAGCCATATCCAGCACATGGGCTCTGCTCTTCCCTGGGAAGTGAGAAGTGCTTCCAGCACAGGTTCCAGTGTGCTAGAGTGCATTGCTGTAAGACCAAGAAAGGAGAAGATGCCTGCAGCTCTCTGCCCGCCTCCTGGATGGCCCCATGCCTTATCTGCAGCCTGGATCCATGGGAGCACAGAGCCCAGGCACTGTGATCTCCTTGCCTGCCAGGGCTGTGAGCTGGTACCTCCTGATGGCCTTGCCAAGAGCGTGTTGTGGCTGGTGTATTTTTTTTCTTTTTCTCCAAGCAGCTGAGGGTGGCACCTGTGACTCTGGGAGGGAAAGCTGGACAGGTTTTTGGAGTGCTAATGATGATTAGTTTGTCTAAGCCAGCACAAACTATCAATGGGTTTGAAATGTTAATCAGGAGAAGGGCCTAGTGCTGAAGAGCTGCAGAATGAGAAGTGAATGGGAAAGGGAGGGGAGGGAGGACAAGGGCTGGAGGGGGAAGAGATGCCTAAGTGGGGATTTGACACAAGTATTTTCAGCTGCTCAACTCTTTGCTCTCTGAGTGGGACAGATGCCTTCCTCTTCTGTGTGCCTGGAATACCTCACTTTGCTCACAGAAACACTATGATTGCAATTAATTTCACTCTGCCTGTATAGGAAAAGTCTCCTTGAGCATTGCTTCCTAGATACTCCTCTGCTCCACCCAGGGAGTGACCTTGCTCCCCACCCCTATGGAATTTACCCTTCTGCTGCTCTCTGCTGCTTGCTTATTTGGTATATTGGTATGCATATACTTTAGCACAGTCCTGGAAGATACTCACACACACCTGATTTGAGACAAACTGCTGCCTTGCAGGCTGCACTTTCCTGTAGAGTGCATGGATGGATGGATTCTGATAAACGCTAAAGTACGTGCACTGTAAAAAAATGTTTGCAAACAAACTACTCTCTCTCCCCTCTTCCTTTTGTAGATACCTTTGCACCTCCATATTTTTATCTCACACTTGCACTTGCTGTGCATGCCTGTACTATCTTACACTCACATTGACATATAGGAAGATCATCCTCAGAGTACCTTGCCATGCTGTGCTGGCACTTTCAGCTCCTGAATTTATGTAGAACAGGATTCCTGCTCACTCACCCTCTCCTGCTGGTAATCAGTGAGAGGGTATAGATGTGGGTGATGGTGATGTTCCCTTATCACTCCTCATCCTGATCATGTGTAGATGTGAGACTGCTTTTTCTCAGACTTCACCAGGAGCTCCTGCTCTTTCTTTGGGATAGTCTTTGGGCCCATGGCATAGGAAATGCAATGGGAAAAAAAAAAAGGGAGAGAGACAACGAAAAAAGAAACACATAATTTCATAGCTCTCTAAGCACAGACATGCCTAACTTCCTGCTTAAGGATCTGAGCCATACAGCTCACCCAATTAGTCAGTAACATAAGAACTGCTGTACCAGGCAGAACCAAGAATCTGTCTAGCTGCTTTTCCCCTATATGTCTCCAGCAGTGACCTATAGTAGATGCCAAGAGGAGAATGTACGAGTGCTGTAAGTGTATGATGTAACTAATGATGCCACTCTGTCACACTTGCTGAGCCTCCAGTGATTTGCAGCCCAGGGACCTCCTGAGCCGGTAGTGTTCACTTTGTGCTCAGTAGTTCCTTGTGGATTTGCCTCACAGCTTTTTGAGGTTCTGCAGTGTCCTGTGGCAATGAGTTCCACAGCTGAACTCTGCTCTACCTGCTCTATTTTGCATTTGATCATCACCTGTCTGCTTCATTGAGTTTCCATTGCTCCCACGGGAAGAGACAGTGAAAGATCTTTCTTGTTTACTTGATGTATGATGCTCATGATTTTGTGTTTCTCTGTCACATTTCTTCTCCATCATCCAAGCTCTAGCCTGAAGAAACCTATCTTTTTCTGTGTGAAGAAACAAACAAACAAAAATAAGCAGGAGGAGGCACTCCAAACATCCTTAGCTCTTAGCATGTTTCAGACAGTAACCTTTGCTTTGAACTGGTTCTAGAAATCAACCCGTGAATGACTCCACAAAGCTCCATATTCACAGCAGTCTTCTGTGGACTGTCTGACTTTTATATACCAGAGATTTTGCTCTCCCATATCTAACTTGCCACCAAAATGGCTTTTGGAGAACACATGCTGACTGTATTTCCTGCATTCTTACTCATTTTCCTCATTCTGGCCCTTGGTCTGTCCTCTCTGCACCAAGCAGCAACTCCCCCCAGAGTGCTGTGCTCCTCAGAGGAGGCTGGCACCTCACAAACCTGTCAAAATTAATGCAAGCTGGGAGTCTCTGGCCTGGCCTCAAGGTCAGTCCCGTGCTGTGCAAGACTTCTTAGTCATTCCTCAGTGTGCATATTCCTGAGCATGTGCTTCTGGAGAAGAGATAAACAGGAGCTGCAATCAAAGCATCTGGTGAGAGTCATGGCCTTGATGCAGTTAGGTAATTAGCTGGATCCCTGGCATCCTGGGATTGCCACCTTCTGCATCTGTCCTTCTGCAAAGGAGAGGTTCTGCAGTCAGCTGCACAACGTAATTGCGTCAGTGGCCACCGGGATTAGCTCTTGGCTTTACGAGGCAAGTAAGCAGCTCAGACAAGATGCAGAGAGCAAGAGCTCCCATCTTGGAAACCGATTTAGAGATAAGGAATTCCACTAAAGGGTGACACAAAAATGTGAGCAATAATAATAATTAATCTTCTTAAGCAGGCAATCTTTTCACAGCAAGCAGAGCTTTTAGTGAATTTAGTCCTATGTGTTACTCTACAACATACAAACCATTTAAGTCAATGACACCTTTTCCTTTAGTAGGCTTTGGATCAGAAACACTGGCCGAAGAGTTGGGTACCCCATTTTGATGCAATTGTCATTCCTGAGCATTTACTGAATGACTGGCAAGAATGTGAGAGCTGCCTGTCCAGTGGACTGCCATGATTTTTTGTTCAGGTACTGTGTACTCATGTTACGAGACCAGCACTCAGACTTGCCTAGCTCTGCTTTTTCTCTCTGATGAGGTGGCTGTCAGATTTTCCAGAGTGCCATGCAAAATCTTCCAGTGCAGGTAGTTTAGCTGATACATGAAGTCAGCACCATGGTGCTCCTGACTTTGTTTCTCTCCCCAGGGACAGTCTTGCAAACCAAAGCCATTTGTGTTAATGTTCGCAGAAAGCGAGTAAAACGGGCCACAAACACAATCAAAACAAATCTGCTGTTTATATTTGAATGACTGTTTGGTCATGCTCTAATAGCAATAATCATCAGCAGTAGCAGCGGGGAGCCAGCATGCACGTTAACTGCATTACATTTTCATTTGACATGAGTAATTGTAACATTCACTGAAGTTGTTCTAATAGTTATGATACACTTGTTGGTCCACGAGGTGGAAAGTGGTAGAAGGCCAAATTAAGGTAGTTTGTCTGACTCTCACTAATGAATTGCCTCACTCACAAGCCATAATGTAGTAGAAGTAATTTGACTGTTGCTGATTATTTTTAAACTATATTTAAGGAACATTAGCCATTTCCTCTACTGCACGAATACATGTGATGATTGGAGATCAGCTCGGGCAGGAGTTGGTGTGAGTGCTGGATACAACATCTGGATTTGGTTTACAGCTCTTCATCTCTGTTTGCAAACTAAATGTATTGAGCCAGTCCCATGTTCTGTAGAGAAAAGGAAACAATCAAAGCTATTAAACAAAGAAAATTCTCAGCTAACAAATGGATCAACCAGTCGCCAGCCTAATAATGCTGTATCAGGTTTCCTTAAGTCTTGCCCTGGTCTGAGAGCTGAGGTAGGGGCTATTAGATTTGTCACTGGTGGTTCAGATGGGGATCTGAGGTCCACTAGGTTTTGGGTCAAAGTGCCCAGCTGAGAGACTCAAGTTGAAGGCTGAGCCCTGAGGTTCCATTTCAAACCCATCTCTACTCATAAATGCCATGTTCTCTTTCTTATTCTCTAAATTAAAAACCCCCAAAACAAACAGTTGAAAGCTGGGGAGTTCACAACAGGGGCCTCTCCATACCTACAGGAGATGCACACAGGCCAGCCTGGCCTCTGCCTCGGTGTGCTCCCTCCAGCCTCCCACTGCTTCTGGCCGGCTGCTCGCCACCGCCCCGGGGTGACCTCCCTGCTTAGCACCCTGCAGCTTTTGCTCACGTTCACAGCAGGCTCTAAACGAAGTAGAATGAGGCTCCAATTACAGTTTTAACGAGGATGAAAATCCTGATTCCCATCTCGTGCTGAGTTCCCAGCTGTAGGAATTTATCAGATTGTTCCAGCCGGGCAGACTCCGGCTCCTGGCTCTGCTGTGGCCTCTGCTGGGCAGTGCCTGCTGGCTGTTCTGCAAAGAACCGAGTGCTCGCTACTCAGCCAGGCCGGGCTGATTTCTCACACGGCAGCAAGCAGTCATTTTGTTCACTCATCTGCTCACATTACTGTGGTATAATGATTTCCTAATTGCTTCTATTAAGCACATCCCTAAACAGCTACCTGTCCACCTGCCAGATTGTACTGGGGGCCGTGTGGGATTAAAAACAGAGCCCTGGGAGGCCCCTTGGACAGTGTCTCTAAGGATTCAATTTTTGTTTTCAGTCAAGGACGAAGCCAAACTCTTAATGCAAGTCTTTGCCTAAATCATAGCTAGGTTCTGTACAGGGGCCAAGATGGGGCTGAGTCTCAGCCAGCATCTCCTCCCTCCAGCTCTGCCCTGTGGCATCCAGACTCACCCAAAGTGTTCTTGTGCTCAGCTTGACTCAGATGGATCCTCCACCTGGATAATCTCCACTTGTCATCGAACCAGTGCAGCCTGAGAGCTTCCTGCGTTCTCCCTCTGCCTTCCTCCTGGGTCTGTGTGTGCTCAGCCGTCATCAGTCCTATCTGCTCTCCCCCATCTTTCCCTGCCCTCCGGCCTCACGCATGTTTCTGTCATGTGGTTCACAAGGTAATGCCAAGCCTGTCTTGCGTGTGCCCAGCGCAAGGCAGCCCCGCTTCAGCCCGAGCCTGCTGAACCCTGGCACAGAGGGGAAAGGAGGGGGGCAGATAGAAAGGTGACTGAAATGAGGAAGGAAAATACAGTTGGGGAGTTGGCACAGGTGCTTCCCATGTAGTGCCAGGCAGCATTTTCAGACGGCGGCAGCACGTGGTGAACATCACTTTGCATATGAAAATCTAGTTAAGCTAACGAGGTCCTTAATTAGGGCTTTTATTATCTTTTAATTCTTTGCTTAAAGGAAAGTGATTACAAAGCTCATCTTTATGATACAGCAAACTAATCTTTCATTTCTGAAGTGTTTCCTTTCCTTCTCTTACTGCAATAATGGGGAAAGGGAAGGAAAGAAAAAGGATGGATGCAGGAAAAAGTGGGTGCAGAAAGAGAAACAAAGCTGCAAGGAAGCCACAAAGCAGAGGATTTGAACCTGCATGCTCTTGCAATAGCTTTTCCATGAGGATCAGGAAAAGCCTCAGGAAACTATGACTCAGTAGCTGGGAATGAGTGGGTGAGAGAAGCAAAATATCAAAAAGGCAGTGTCACAGCAGGAAGTGGGGGGGCGGAGGCTTTTGGCACAGGATCTGCACACCTCTGTCCCTGGCACAGGGCTTGCTGCTCCTCGGTGACACTCAGCCATGCCAAGTGGCTCAGCGGGCTTCGTACATTAATCCTGTAGATGACTTCTTAAAGGGACTTCCATAAAGGCCCCACAGTTATCAAAGCAGAGTAATTGGGGCTGTAGGGCTCATGTTTGCTCTTCTAGATGCTCCCAAACGGCACAGCCTCTGAAACTGGAGGGTGAACAGCATTGACTAGAAACAAGTACGTGCTGAAAAGCTCTGCCTCTTTCTGCCCTGCACTCCTCACCCCCAGCTTTCCCAGTGTATGCAGATCTAACGACTGGTACCCTTTATGTCCTTATACATTTCCTACAGGCCTGCTAATTTTATCCCATCCTGTTAGATCCTCTGACATGCTAGTGCTGGGATTCACACAAGAGAGTAGTTCATACACTGGATCTTGACTTGTTATCACAGTGCTGTGAGTCTGACAAACAGATATTGCGTTTTCTGTCTTTTGTGATACAGACATTTGTTGAAAGCTGCTAAATTCCTGTTTCTTGTGAACACTGCCAACTTTGAACCTTGGTTGCTGCCTCCCTTCACTCACCCCTAAAGGCACAATGTGTTATGACACAAAGCCATATCCCCTCGTAGGGGGATGGTGATAGATCGCTTCAACACAAAGAGTATAAGGTGGGGTGAGCTGCCCAAAAATGAGAAGCTTGAGAACCTCCAGGTGGGAACTCCATGAAGGCAAGTTCTGGGAGCCAAGATTGATCAGGTGCTCTGCTGCAGCTTGTGCATCCCAGTGCTGATGGAGGAATCAGCACTGAATTTTTATATCCTTTGGATGGATATAAAAATAAAGCGTGGATCATTTGTTGCTATTAGAGATCATGTGATATTTCCTATAAAAGCAGGGATGTTAACATCAATTTCACCAAATTCCAATACAAGTCATTACATGCTACTTTCTGAACTTCTTCTCTTTGCAATTGAAATTTCTATCTCTTCTCCTTTTCTTTTCCAGACTGGTTCAGCACTGCTAAGCAGTTGCTGCATTCCATACCACAGACAGCCACATTTCAGTTTTTGCTGATACTATCTTTACTGTATGTGTTTAGAATGTATCAGAAAACACAGTTTGGTGTGTTAATGCTATCCACTTTTCATTGCCATGATAGCAATGTTTGCTGTGCACTTTTTAATCCAATTACAGTCCAAATGAAAATAAACTAAATTTTTAAACCTTCAACTTGCGGCTAGGAACATTGTGCATTAGACACTGAGCATCAAACAGCAATTCGTGTCTTTGAATTCTTTTTCCCTGGTAAAAGATCATCAGCTTTATCTATGGAGTTGTAGATGATGCCAAAGACAAATGGACTGATTTTGCAAGGTGCTTATTGTCTGCATTTCCAACTCAAGCTAATGCTTAGTATCTGTGAAAATTAGGCAAAAGACTTTTTACAACTGCATTGAAGTGCTTTGTAGTCTATTTTCTCCATATATTTCACATTTATCTAGATTGAAGCAAGTTTAGAGGAGCAAATAAAATTACTAGCACTTCTTTGTCAACCTGGCAATAGTTTCTGTCTGTTCTGCGTAAAAATCTTGGTCTAAACAGGTAATATGAGCATGTATTGCGGCTTTTCAGAAAATATCATTATGATATTTTTAAGCTGGTGGATTAGTGTCACCGTCTTTAACTGTTTATTTCCGTGTTCGTATTAATCGTATTAATCTCCCCAATACCAGGTAGCTTAATTTTCCGATAATTCCTTAAGGACATATTGACCCTAGTTAGAATTGGAATGAATAATGGAATAGAGTTTATTATATTCATTAATCTCTCTAGATTTAATTGACGTTGTAAGGTGGATATCCTGCTGTTGCATTTGTTTTATCTGGAGCCCCAGTTAAGTCATCTTTGCCCAAACTCTGGCCCCCATGTTTTAGAACACAGGTATTTTACTTACTGGATCGACATCTCTTGCTGGCTTCCTGCAATACTTGCCAAAGTCTTCCTTTCTATTAACTTCCCTGTACCCAAATTAAAACATCATCCATTAAAAGTCTGTCATCTCATAATCCCTCAAAGATCTGTGCAATTACTCTTTGTAATACCTTGGGATCGGAATTTTTACCAAATGGCCTTTGCTTAAATTCACTGTATAGTATCCAAATGGTGTATTAACAATCACTAGCTTAGAGCCCAAGCTAACCTCTTTTCTTCCAAAAATAACTGTGTTATATTCATTCCTTAGAATATTTTTGTTTTTCTGCTAAGATCTTAGCTGTCCTTTCTTTAGTGATTTTGATCAGATGCTATACAGACTTTATGGCTTCATTTCGGTTATGTGAATCGATACACATCCATAGCATATTTGACTTCTCAGTTACAACCACGTAATTCTTTCATACTATAAATTGTTCTTCTGTACCAATAAATGCTTGCTTTTTTCCTATGATTAAATTCAGTTTTCCTGCTCATTAGGGTGAACAGTGCCTTTTTCTGGATGAGCATCACATGGGAGCAATTAATTTATCAAAGTGGTGTTTGGAGACGGGAGGATTTGTGTAGTCTGTTTAGGATTCTGTAGTGCTTACAACACACATCACTTTTTACTAACTTGGACTGTGTCATTTTCAAGTCCCAGTATTTTCCCTGGAACACAATGCAGTCACCCAATTTAAAATAATACAACCATGCCATTAATGTTTAGCTGTGCTTGCCTGCCTGAGCCATTTATTTTGCACTCTGTGTCTACAGAAATATATGTGCCATTGTCTCTCTCTTCTCTAAATGTGCAGACTCTTCTGGTTTTAATGTATGTGCTGCAGCTCTGAAATTTTTTGTTTGTTTGTTTTGGTTTGGTTTGGTTTTTTGTCTTTGCATTTATATATTTATATATATGTGGCTAGGAGGTTGTGATTATAAGAGGAACTTTTGTATCCTTTCTGGATTCTTTTTTGGATTCCCTTAATCTCCAGCTTTCTGAAATGATGCAATATGGACACTCATTCATCACTGAGTCATACAGAGCCCAACTGTGCATTCCGCTGCCTTTTAAAGTGTCTCTCTTCCTGTGTTAAGATTATATACCCTCTTCTTCAGAGGTTTGCATCCATCTGGGATCTGATCCAACGCCCCCAAAAGTCTGCAGAATCATCCTAGTTGCCTCCAATAGGTTTTAAATAAGGCTTCAGTCATTTTGTCCCAAGGCTACAAATTTCTCTTTCATTTAAGGCTTGTGGAGCTCTTCAAATTCATGTGACTGAGCCTAAATTTCTATCCAGTCCCCAGTGCATCAGCTAGATCAATTACCCATGGTTTCAATGTTTTTAAATGATCACATTTTGTATAGTAGCAGCTTCTCGCGCTGATTTTCAGAGCCTGAGCCAAATCCTCCCCAGTTGCTTCTCCTCCCATGCAAAAGCAGTGCACGCCAACAAACGCCACCCAGTCCACCATGTGTATGGTACTGCAGCTTTATAAGAGCCTCCTCTGCAGCTTATTGGGACTGGGCAACTGTTCAAACTCTTCCTGATGCTCTCTTTTCTGTTCGGATTTCTTGACAATTCAGAGAATTTGGGGGAAATAAACACTCCCGTCTCTAACTTGTGTCAGGGTTCAGTGGGCGCTAAGGAAGAGCGACACTCTTGTCATGAAAAAGAAGATTATGCTCTTTTGCATGTGGGTATACTTGGGATCCTGGAAACATCTGAGTGATACTGGGCATGCTTGGAATTTTAATGCCCGTACCATTATCACAGTCCATCCTGTGTTAATGTAATGCCTTGTCAGCTCCAAAAGCTGGGCCTGAAACTAAACACGTCCAGGGTTAGACAAAGCATCCAGCCCAGGATTGAACCAAGTCTGGCTACGAGCCATAAAGATACATCTCTGTATGAGAAATAGGGCAAAAAACTGAAAGTTGCAAGATAGCCTTCCTAGCTGCCATGAACCAGAGAAGATGAAACACAGAAAAAAAAGAATTAACTATGAGGCATCCATCAAAGTCTTTCTCAAGGTGAATAATTACACTCTCTGTTAATTACACGTAGTACCATAGCTTGGCTTTCATGATATATGTCAGGTTTTATTGCTCTTGTTGTCAGTTTCTGGATGTCATAACTCTGCTCCCCAGCAGCCTGTCTTCAGGATGTGCTATGGTAAATGAATTCCGTAAAAAAGCATTTGCTAATGTTTATTTCCCCAGGAACAGCAGTGCAATAGGGTAGTTGCAGGCCTTGCACCAAGCTCTCCCAGCAGGATGGTGCTCAGAGCTGGTTTACTTCAGCACCTTCTACAGAAGCCCTGAGATTAAACCTGATTAGTAAACTTGAGTAAATCTTGATACAGCAGGCAGGGAGGTGTTTCTTTGTACAGGGTTTATCATGCTGCCTCTAATCTCATTCATAAACCTGACAGGCCACCATTGCTACCGCAGGTTATCCCTGGCTCTCCTAACCCACCTGAGCACGCTGTGCTTAGAGCATTTTAGAGGTCTTATCGCGCTGGTGTAGGGTCTCATGGGTCTCTCCCTGCATATTGGCAAGCCTCATTTTCAGTACTCTGCTTATTTTTCTTTCAGAAGTGTTTCTTGGATGAATTTTGTTTACAATTATGGAATCACAGAAATAAGCACTGAAAAAATGTATGTGCTTATAAAAGTCCTGTCAGCCTGAACTCATCCAACCAAGGAGAATTATCAGTATTATTTGACTTTGCTTTGTCATCCGAAATTATTTACTAGCCAGCTTTTGAAGAGCATCTGAATTCTTGGAAGAATTATGGTAGGATGTTGTGTTTCAACTTACTTAAATAGAAATGTGTGAGGATGCTGTTGTTTTGTCCCTTTCCTTGCCAAAAATAAGTACATTTCATTTCACATTTGAAATTTTTGATTTGCTCTAGCCATGGGGAAATTTTTATGTTTAGTCCATGGGCTGAAATATGTTCTCATCAATTTTGTTTTGAATATGTTTGCATAAGGAACAAATGAATCAAAAATGCATATGTGCCAAAATTTCATGAAGAAACATTGCCAAATTTTTGCTGCAAATAATTTGTCCAGCTCTGGTGATCAGGTTGAATAAGAAAGAGCAAAAGTTCCCACAGAAGTTTTTATGTCTGGTTCTTCCATGTTCTTAGTTATGGTTAGTATCTGCAGGCCTGAAAATATTTATTGCATTTACTGCCTTTACTGCATTTACTATCCCTGTGAAATAATAGGAATTATCTTTTCCTTTTTCATGGGAAGTTCAGAAAGGGGGAGACTAAAGACGGGTCAAACCACCCAAATGAAATACCCAGTTTAAGACGGGATGTGGTGCTGTCTGGACCTGTGATCTTTCTCTGTAGCCTGTAAAGGAAGCTTATGATAGAAGTCCATCTTGAAGGCAGGATGTTAGACTAGATGAATCCTGCTCTGTACAGTGGGTATCCATGGGAGGTGTCTGTGACTCTGCAGGAAATCTCTGGCAGAGCAAGGAAATGAAACTGCTTCAGGGATCCCAGGCAAATCACGGGACCTTCTTCCTTCTATGGCATTTCAGGCATCCTCTGCTCTCACAGATTTCAGAATAAAGAAGTGCTGATACAAGCCAGCTAGCAGTCCAGGTAGAATAGTACCCACATGGCAAGCAAGCAGAAAAAAAAGCACTCTGAGAACAGAAGAGATGCGCTGATGCAGAGGATTAAAGCCAAAAAACATCTTGGCTTTCTGAGGCAAGTCCAGGTCAGTAGTGGTCTATCTGGTCATGCGTTGAGCAGGGAGCTGGACTACAGACCTTGAGAGATCCCTTTTCACCTGCCCAGTTCTGCAAGTCTCTGACTCCCTGTTTGTGCTGTGGCCTGCTCTGCAGTGCTGATGTGTAGCTGTTGCATGCACCATGTGCTGTAGCTCCTTCCCACCAACCACACGTTGAATGTACTGAAGATCCCTGTGGCCTGTTCTTGGTGGCTGTGAAGTCTTGAAGCCCTCCGTGACCATCCTGATCAAATGCTCCTAACACGGTGGTATATAGACATCCTGGAAACACGCTGAGTTCCAGAGAGAAGTGGCAGGGAACAGTGGCCCTTTGGGTACTCAGAAAGGCTTGCAAGTAGGTGTGAGCAGCTCGCAGAGATGCCCGTGCTCGTAGGAAGGAGTTGGGTGTACCATCTCTGGTGTTCCCCCTTCTACAGGGGCTCTCAGGAAATGCAGGAGGGTGGCACAGGACAGGTCAGGTCAGGGCTTTGCTCCCTACAGGCTTAGAACACCTCCCATTGAATCACCACCCCCCCCCAGCTGCCAGCCATAACCACAAGCCAGCAGCCTCAGCCCTGGCCCTTGCACTTCGTGGTGTGGGGACTGTAGGGAGAATGGGGGGATGCTTCTCCTGTGGATGTTACAGGCCTGGGTCCAGGGAGATTTTAGTTTTCTGACAGGCGTCTGTGTGAAAGCCTTGCTTTCTCACGGACGCTATGGGAAAACAATTCAGAGAAATTGTAAACTATGGTATTGTTATGATACCAAGGAAGAAAATACATGAGGTAAGAGTTACTGGGTCCAGCCAATCCCTCTGGGGGGTGGCTGGTCAGTTAACCAATACCCTTATGTCAGCCCAGCGTGCTAAGGTATATAAGCGAATCTGTAAAATAATAAAGTGTCGGTTTTTTCATCTTATAAAATCGTCCCTGTCATTTTCACTGGGACTCTGCACTCTAGCGACACTTCTCCCTTCCTGCTTTGTTGTAGAGGGTTGACCCTGGCTGGATGCCCACCAAAGCCACTCTATCCCTCCCCTGCACAAGCAGACAGGAGTAAGAAAATCCAACAAAGGGTTCATGGCTTGAGATACGGACCAGGAGAGATCCCTCATCAAATATCATCAAGGGCAAAACAGATTCTAATTGGGGATATTAATTTAATTTATTGCCAATCAAAATCGGAGCAGGATAATGAGAAGTAAAATAAATCTTAAAAACACCTTTTCCCCACCCCTCCCTCATTCCCGAGCCCTACTTCCTCCCCTCCAATGGTGCAAGGAGACAGGGAATGAGGTTGTGGTCAGTTCATCACATGTTGCTCCTGCCGCTGCTCAGGAAGAAGAGTGATTCCTCTCTTCTCTGGATGCAATTACAGCTGCATTTTTTTCCTTTTTGAAATGTTATCACAAAGGCATTACCAGCACCTCTGATGGGCCCAGCCTTGGCCAGCGGCAGGTCCCTCCTGGAGCCAGCTGGCATTGGCTCTGCTGGACATGGGGGAAGCTTCTCACAGAAGCCACCCCTGTAGCCTCCCTGCTACCAAAACCTGGCCACACAAACCCAACACACTTGCTTTCCTTGCCCCTTAGAGTGGACTGAGGGGAGGAACAGGGCATAGCCTCACATCCGGGATGGATCTCACACATGGCTCTTGTCATGCCTTTAGACCACTTGGCAGTGGTTTGGTTTTCTTTGGAAACCAGAGTCTTTTCAAATTTGGCAATGATAATTGCCTAAAATAGCTTTTAACCATGCTAAAATCACACATAGCTCCTAGAGCAGTGAATGTGATGCACTCTCATTTGTTGTGTGGTCCATTGTCCGTTTGGCTAGGACAGTTGAAATTACACCAACCCTCGGGTCTTCTGTGATGTCTGGTAACTCATAGTGTTTCCTTTTTTGGAAGGGGAGGCCATCGCTGGACCTCTGTCCTTTTTGCTACATTTCTGAAGTTTGTATGCGTGAAGTAGCTGGGAAATCACTGCTTCCGTATCAGGACTAATTGAAATGTTGATATCTTGGGTGAAAGTAGGTACAGCTATGCTCTGCCTTTACATGTAACTGCACTAAAGTCATATGAAGCCAGATCCACAAAGGCAGGTGTGCCCTGAAGAGCCCAGGAAAGCCTTTGGAATCTGGGCCTTTATTTCAGTTCCCCATCCCTAAAGATGGAGTCCATGTCTCTGTCTTAGAACTCAGGGCTGTTCTCTTGGTAGCTTCCAGGTTGCACTGTGGTCACAGGGACAGTCCCTACTACCCTCAAGGTAGTTTTTCTGCCAGTATGTAATTCTATAAGGTATTTTTACCACTCAGCCTCCCAAATAAACTGCCTTAGCAGAATCTGCTGTCCTGGTTGTCAAGAAGTTGGAAAGGCTCGCTGTAGAAAATCAGTGGCATTTGGAGATGAGTGAAAAAAAAAATAAACTCCAAATGTAAGTGATCTTAATGAAGCCCTTATATAGATATTTGTGTATTTATTGTTAGCTCTCTCTGTAAAAACTTGGTATGTGGAGGAGTGATTTAATTCAATTACTTCAAAATTGTGCTTAAAAGTATTCCCTTAAGATCTCAGCATGGCTCTTTACCCACCAACACATTTGAAGACAGTCTGCACAATGGAAATCTGAGATACCACATTGAATCTAAGTCCCACACAGTGTCTCTTGTTTTACCTAAATCAGCTTATGCCTGCTCTCTAGGAACATGTTGCCTAGATGCTTGGGACTTTATAAGAGCACATGTTAACAGGCTTTAAGTCACAATAAAAGTTATAGTTTTCTCTAATAAATACTATCTTTGAGTTGATGCCAATGTAACCCTTGCTATGACCCAGTCTCTCACTGAAGCTCAGAAGGCAAAGGTCTGGTAATTTCATCCTGCAGAGCAGTGACAGAGAAAACACATTTTAGAAAATACACCTGAAGCATTTCTACTTCTGATTGCATCTCTCAAACATCATTTTTAGGGGAAAGCAAGGTTGATGCCAGCATTCAAAATGAACATTTTCAAAGAGTCTTAAAATAGGAACTCAAAGGGTCCTTAAAAACATCACAAACCAATCTCTCTACCTTGATGCAGTCACCTGTACATCTGTTATTTCTGACATATGATTTATTTGAAAGCTGTCCAGTACCAGAAAGACTATGCCCTTCCCAAGCAAATTTTCTAGTACTTTCCCATGCTTACCAATACAGCTTTCATTCTGCTTGCTAGTTAGCAAGAATCCTTCTTTCTGAAATTTAAGTCAGTTACTCCTTGCCCTGTCTGCAGTGGACATAAACAACAAATGATCTTTCTTCTTTTTAAACTATCTTTTATATACATGAGGATTCTTGTCATACCTCCCCCAGTCTTCCCTTCTGCTGACTTTTGATTTGCTCTGAAAGAGGTGTTTTCTAGAAGCATAACTATTCTTGTTTGCTCTCCTCTCGGCTCTTTTCTTGGGCCCACATCTTTCTTAAATTGTCATGCCCAAAACAGGACACAGTATTCCAGCTGAAGCCCCTCGACGCTTGGTAGAGTGGAAAAATCATACCATGTGTCCATATCCCTATGTCTACATGGTATTTGTCTTTTTCACAGTGTTGTAATACTGCTCAGATAAGTCCAGCTGGCAAATCACTACGTTCTGCCCACCTCAGATTATTTGCTTTTTGAAGAACTTTTGACTATTTGATTGTTCCCTTATCTTCTGTCTGTGTGGTTGTACCTTCCTGTTAAAGGCTTTAATTGATCTTTGTTGTATTAATTCAATGTTTAAGAGTTCTTCTCCATGTTGTAAAGATCCATTTCAATTCTGATGTTAGCTTTCAGAAGTCAGGTATCATCTACATGATTTATGAACCAGATCTCTACTCCATACCATTGTTCAGGTAGAGGATAATATGTTCAGCATATTTGTCCTGGGAGAGACCCCTGGGCATCTCACTCAGCAGAGCTTCCCTTGTTGACAGAAACCACTGAGAGCTGCCCTCTGAGCCAGGCTGTGACACTGGTTTTATACCTACCCTTGAGTAGTTACTAGTCCATGTTTTCTGAGATTGCTGAAGGAAATATCACAGGCACCAGTCAGAAATCCTACTAAAAGTCAAGATATATGGCATCTACTGCTTGTCACCTTTGCCCAAGGCCCATTACCTGTCACACAAAGAAATTAAATTGGCTTGACACAATTTCTTTCTGACAATTCAACAGGGTCTGTTACTCATCTCTTCGTACTTATCCTTTTAGCTTCCTACATATAGTTCGATTATTTGTTTCAATATTTTTTCTTGGGATGAAAGTTAAACTGAGTGGTCTGTAATTCCCTAGCATAATTTTTTAAAGCTAGGCATCATGTTTCTCCTTTCCAGACTTCTTAAGTCTTTTCTGTTCTCTATGATTCATGTTCTCCATGAACTGGAATTGCTTCAGCTGCTTCTCTTAAGTATTCAAAGGAAGAAGTTTGTCAGGACCAGCCAGCTTGAATACACATTCCTCTGGGTTTTTTTTCTTGGCTTTCATGCCATTGGGATTAATAGCATAGTGTTAGATGCTTGCACTTGACCTACTTAATGAACTGTCCTCCAGAAATTATTCAGCCTTTAGACTGTCATCTGTCCCTTTTCATTAACACTTTCTTTTTCTTCTCCTCTCTGGTAGTGAATGAAGGGGATGCTTGTTAATTTTTGACTGAATCTTTGCATCATTCATACCCTCCCCCCACCCAGTAGCTGGACCTGTGCTCGCTTCATACAAGATCAAAGGAAGTGCTCATGATTTAGTCATGTCCTGCTGCCTTCCTATTTGCTGCAATAGGACACTGGGTGTCTCAGTGCTGTTTCTTTGAGAAATTGTCAGCTTTCCTTGTTTCCTTTAGAATCACTTCCATCAGAGCCTACCTACCTGTTTTCTGTGTGTATTCTCTGCTTCATTTAAGTTCCTGGCTTTTATGTTCTTGTTTTACTTCTTAACTCTTTGTATGGGTTCTGAACTCTATCATTGCTCGTTCACTCTCACCAAAGTTGCCTTCTGCTTTTACAGTCACGGCTCACCTTGGCTTCTAGGTATTAAGCAAACTTGTATCACCAAAGAGATTCTTTCTTTGGGACTGCAGCTCTTTCTGCTCCAGAGCTTTTTGCTGTGGTGACGGTGTTTTCCTGTCATTTGTTCCTTCTCCTTCTCGTCTGTCCCCGAGCTGGTGTAGGTCGAACAGCAAGGCCTTGTAAGCAGGGGCTGAGCTGCAGAGGCACAGGATCAGAGCTGCTGCAGAATTGCCCTTCTCCCACTGGGTCACTGGTTAGCAGTTTTGTTTACTTGGGCTTTTGAATTCCTTTGGGCTTGCCTCACATTGCATGAACTTCATGGATGCTTTGCGTTTGTTTTTTCTCATTTAATGCTCATTGAAGTCGAACAGCCACTTCTTGCATCTCTGCTTTGATTTACCTAAAGTACCAGGAGCGACCTGATTGTGTTACCGTGTCAAATCTGGTCACTCCTACAGTTGATTCAAGTCCACATTAAGCTATCTTCTTTAACAGAAGTGACTTCTCAAGTATCTTCCCTTTCACATTTTTCTATTGATTTTTTTTTTTTTTGAATCTCCAGTTCCATTGCCACAACTCCGCAAAAGTAGTAAATTATAAATGCTCAAAATGTAACCAGTGCCTGTTTTTGCTTCCATGTTGTTTTATATGGAAGCTCTTTTTACACTGCAATCTTAAAGTTGTGTTACAATGCAAAATTTAATTTGTGTTTGCTTCTGTAAAATAAATTTGTGGTTTGTAGTTTTCTGCTAGTGGTATTCTGCCTATGGTAAATAATTTTTGCAAGGACTCTGGTGAATGAATTCTACTAAATGAAGTTATTCTGAAATGAATGTAGCTCTTCTGTAGTTAAAGTTTCAGCTGGAGTTTACCTGATTCTGAACAGATGTTTGCCTTATGAGATAGATAAACAAAGGAATAAAACCCTCCCCAAAAGACAGACCATGTGAAGCCTTGACTAAGAGGCTTTTACCTACTAAGAAATGAACAGGATGCACCAGGTTGCTGCCTATAGCTACCTTAAGGTGGTGTTTTTTAGGTGGAAAAATGTCCTTTAATTCACTTTGCCACTTTATAGCACAAGAACAAAAAAAACCAAAAAAAACAAACAAAGCAAAACCAAATCTGAGATTAAAACTACTCTAGTAGACTCGTCTTGTTGAAATCTAATGCACAAGAGCACTGAAAATTAGTTGATTGAACTCTAATTTTAAAAGTCACTGACATTATAAAAAAATGTCAGAGGGCATGTCATCAGAAACAGGATTAAAATAGCATGTCAGATGACTGCTGAAGACCTAATTCTTTTTTCTGTTTCTATTCTTAATTTGTTTAGCAGTTTGCAAATACTGAAACTACAAAGCAATTGTCAAAAACGATTTTTAGCAGAAATTCCCAACCCCTGGCAACACTCAGATGACCTGCATACAAAGAATAATGTGACAAAAAACCAAAAACCCTCTTCAGGAGGAGCTGAACTGAGCCCTGAGAAAGGAAACAAACTCTACCATTAGTTCTCTCTGTTCCCTTTAAATTGTATCACCCTTTGTTCAAGACAGTGCTTTCGGTAGGAACAATTTGCTGGTGGTGACTTTCTTGTCTGAAGCCGATAAGAATTAAGTTTGTCAGAAAGACTCTGTGTTGATATAGACAAACCAAGGAGACCTGTTGTTTCATTTTCTGTTTCAGAAACGTCCTTAGCTCGTAGGTGATTGTTCATTTTGGATTTTGCTAGAACAAGTTTTCTGTAGTAAGAAGGCAAATGGAAATGCTCTGTGCTGATTTGAAGGAGCAGTCATAAATCGTGACTGGTGTTCAAAAGCTGTTACAAATGATTGTTGTAATAAGGGCAGCTCATCAAGTTTTGGACTGTCTACTTTGAATGGGAATAACCTGAGATTGAGGGGAAGAAGAGGGCAGATGGACAGCCACACACATGGCTGAGGAATATTTTCTTCAGAGAAGGAAGAGGGAAAGAGAAATAACTTCTACCAGTAAAACAAAGATGTCAGGTATACCAAGTCATGCTGCACATCCTAAAAGGCTCATGTCTGTCCCATCCCTGGACACTTGAACTTCTCAAGAACCAGATCCTCAATAATTAAAGTTTGTCTTGTGGTGGTTTAAGTGACACTGAAATTCGTGGCTATTCATCTTAAAATTCCAAGCTGCTAAGTGTAGAGCTGTAGGAGCTACCTATGAGCATCTCAAGTCTCTCTGCATTAGGACAGAGGCAGGGCATTTTAGGTCAATGTGATGCCTGTCATCCTTACTCGCTGGCATGAGCACTCTGTCTTTACAGAGCATGAAGAACCAGAAGAAGCCTGATCACAGGGAGGAGCAAAATTGCACGTTTTAACAGTGGAGGGGACAGTTTCAATTGTGAAACCAGGTAGTGGGAGGAATTTTAACTGCTCAAAATAACCCAAAACAGTTGTGTTTCTTCTTTATGAATTAAGATGCTTGGCTGCATAGCAGGCTCATCCCAAAAAATGCTGAGGAAACAGAGTCAGAATACAAGTGAAAGTACTTTTTAGTATTCCTATAGATTTTTCAGCTTCTTATGCCAGCCAAAGTAAAGAATGATTGATTGGGGAAACCTCAGTAGGGCCCGTGAGCTTTCCCTAGGATGCATTTCTGGAAGGGTGAGTGTCAATTTCCAGGCTCTGCTTGCAGCTCTGGAGGTCTGGGACAAGGATGGGCTTGAGCTTTGTCTGAGTTTGGGGCTGGAGCCAGCACTGGAGTCTGGGCTGCTCCTGGGGGCTTGGATCAGCTGTGCTCCACCGGGGCACAGGGGTGACACGGAGCGGGAGCCAGAGAAAAAGCTTAAGTGTGCCGGGGGGACTTGGGAAGGCAGAGCACAGCAAGCCTGCTCACATCAAGGGAAGCTGAATTGCACATGGGCCCAGCATGTGAGACACAAATAAATATAGCAGCCTGGTGAGTGCCCAGCTGGGGTGAGCTTTATTTTGCTTTTTAAAGGAATGCTGTCAATTCCTATTTGGCTGATGAATTTTTGCTTTGTTTAAAAAGGGGGAAAAAAAACAAAAAGAGAAAAGGTGGTGGTGGTTTTTTTTTTCTTTCCCAATACAAGCCAAGAGTAAGTAATTCCCTTTAAGCAGTTCATTTTTTGTAAAACTTCCAGTGCAAAGGGTTGTCTTAAAACAAAAACTGCTTCCCTGTCGCCTGATACTTAAATTCACTGGAGAGAAAAAGGAAAGCTACTGCATTGATTTTCATTGTCCAGGCTGAGAGGAGCACAAAAAGCTGTCAGGGGGAGGGAAAAAGACAGACGTATTTAAGAATACTCCTCCTGACGATAATCGGAGTAGTTGTTTGCAATATGAATTAGGGGATATGTTCCTTTAAAAAATGTTGCTTTTTAAGTGGCTAGTTCTGCTGTAAACAAATCTTAGAAAACGCCAGTGGAATTAGATGTATTTCAATTAAGGAACTCAAAGGAAGTAGGTTTTTACCTACAGCAGAGTATGGAAATGAGGATGGGAGCGTAAGGCGTTTTACAAAGCAAAATGTAAGTTCCTTTGAGTAAACAGGGAAGTAACAGCTGTGAAATGTTGCTAGCAGAAATTAAATGTTGTGGCCAAAAGGTTTGTTTTGTTTTTCGCCTGTTTGCTAGGGCATAATTGTTCAGGTACAAACAATCAATCAATCTGCAAGTGTAAGAAAGGGTCAGGGTGTCCATTTCATCAAACCAGACCAGTACATTACTTACTGCCAGATTAAATTGTCCGGAGGAGGGAGGGATGTCAAAACGTCATGCCTTCGATGGATTTGTTTTCCTGCAGACAGTGATTTTTTGAGTGCCTGGCTGTGGCTGTTAGAAGTGCACCTTGCAGAAATGGGCAGTTGCTGCCCACCAGGCGGGCAGAACTAAGGGTGTTTTGGAAGATGCACCAGTGTGTTTAATAAGTCAGCTTTTGCTTTGCCAGACCTCATACAAGAAGATACGCTAGTTTCCCTTTTCCCTTACATATTTATTGGCAGTTAGATGTCTAGAAGGGAAGTTTAAGTGCAGCATCCAGAGGTTTCTGTATCCATATACATATGTGAATTGTATGAAGTTTGAATCCTTACTGGCATCAGATCTAAGTGTGACTCAAGCTACACATGTGCATAACTATTTACAGACACAAGTCATGGTGATCATTAAATTCAAGTTAATGAAGCCTGTGGAAGTTTTAATTTCTTTGTGTGGGGCCCATATTTCTGCTGGTGCTCTGTATGGGCTAATTCATGACCTGCTTAAGGATCCCATTTGTCCCCCCCACTGTCAGGGACAGACAGGAGATAAGCAGCTCTTTGCCACATGATGCTCTTTGCTTCAGCAAGTGCAAAATTTCTGTCTTTTCAATGTTTTTTTAAAAACAATTTACTAATTAGCCACCTGCAGAAATTTGAAAACAGCAATCAGTATATAAAAAAAGATTTACAGCTTGGAGAGATGGATAGGTTTTTACTTTTGTGGAGGCACTTCTGTGGGAGCAAACTAACTGTCTGGATTGTATTTTATATTGAATCCAGTGCAAACATGAGGTTTATGCAAATAGCAGAAATACTAAGTTCCGCATATAATTGGGGCCAAAATTTTAACCTCTAGAAATAAAAAACAGAGCAAAAGTAATGGAAAGTCTAATCTGCTTTAGCACAGCATAGGAAGAATTTTCTGTTTTCCGTATGCAGCAATTTGCTACTTCCAGTGCAAGTGTAAAGTGTTTTGATGATTTTCCATGTCTTCAATGGAAAAGAGTCTTCTGTGTTTTAGGAGATTTTCATTTTGTCTAAAACTAGAAAAGCTCCTTGATCAAGTGATTTCAGCTTTTGGAAAGTTTTCCAGCTAGCACTGGCTAGCAGAATGCCAAATATATATCTGCTTAGTTCGTTACAGCTAACTGTATTTGTAACTTGCATCTTGTTTTCTGCAACTGCTGCCTATGTGAATGTTTTCAAAGAGATTTGAATTTTGAGTAACTTAGGGAGATTAAAAAAAACCCCTGGTGTTTTGATGCAGGGGGTTGTTTTGCTTTGTTTTCTCAAGTGAAAGAAGCTAAGGAAACATTTAGTCCTGCAAAGGTTCAGTCTGGCATTGCCTACCTCTTTGAATTACAGGTCCAAATTCTTCAAATTGCAGTGAGGAGGAGGGAAGGGGGGAAACAATCTTTTTAGCTTCAGTACAAAACCCTGCAATTATGAGCTGAAGTTAGAGGAATGCATATGAAGAGTTATTTAAGTCAGAGCTGAAAGTGGCAACTGATTACAACCCCAGCTCTGAACAGACTCCAGCCCTTCCGTAGTTTTTTTGCCCTTCCAGGATCTGCCACTTTAATCATCTTTGACCAATGCATGACGAATGAGGAAGCGTGATCAGAAAGCAGAGGTCTCCATCCTCAATTGCCTCAGAGATGTCAACTTCTCTGTCCATGAGATCTTCTGGTCATATTGGTTACAGGTGGTTTTACCAGCCAGCAAATACAGTGACATGGGAGGGTCAAGGGGATCCCCTGGCCCTGGTCTCAAAGCAGCTGGGAGCTGGTGATGGAGGGAGGCACTCAGAGCAAACACAGGCAGAAACAGCCTTTACTGTAATGTTGCAGGGCTAAGGAAGCAGGTTTGATCAGATCTGACTCTTGGCAGCTTGCAGGTGGTGACTGTTTGTCCTGTTGCAGCTGAGGAGCTGCGTGTAGTGAACATCCTGGGTATGCAGTGTTTCTTCCTGCAGCAGGAGTGCAGGAAGAATGGGAGGGTTGGGCCTGTTTGCCCTCATCTGCTCATCTCGGAGCAGCCAAGTGCGGCCCTGCAAAGAAAGCATTAGGTAATACTTTGCTTTCTCTGGCATCCACATGTGAATGTTGATTCTCTCCCTTTGCTTTCTCTCTTTCTGCCTGTAATAGGAAATAATATTTTATGGATTAAGCCCAGGCTGGGCAATTCTTCCCCTCTCTCATCTGTTTGGGAGCAGACCCAAGGGAAAGTGCTTTTCTGATGGTACTCTCCTTTTTGCCGTGGGAGCAGCAGTGCTTGAGGAAGGGGCTCCCTTCAGTCAGTTTGGGGAAATTATGCTGTTTTGTTAGCGGTTTTTTAAACTAATTGTACGTCTTTTATTTTGTGTGTCCTCACAGTCACCTGTATTAGTGCAACTGAGCAGATGCAAATAGCACTCAGACAGGAGGGTGGGGTGATGGGAAGCTCTTACACTGACTTCATAGCACAAGAAAATGTATCTGGCAACCCAGTCTTGGTCCTCTCAGCATGTCTGACTTTGGGAGCTTGGTAATTCAGAGTTGGCCACCAGTTCCTCATTTTAGGAATGAGCAACAGAGAAGAGATTTAGGCAATAACAACAGCTGTCAGAATATAGCCTTTTTAGTGGTATATTGGAAAGGAAGTTTGGCCTGTGTTAGTCTCAACTGAGAATGCATCAGCAAATGCTGGGAAAGATGAAGAAATGAGTGTGCAGCAGTGTCTGTTCCCTAGTTTGCTGTAAACCATATGTCTGTCGGTGGCATATACAAATACTGAGTAGGTGAATAGGTGACTCATATTCAGTTGGCCAGATATTATGATTACCAGCACTACCCAGCCATGCAGGCTCTGCCAAATAACTTTTAGGCATTTAGCACCTGTGGATGCTGTCCCTGTCACCACGCCAAAACTGGCTGCCATCTGAATAACAGCAGCTCCGGCCCCTTGGTGTTGTCTGCCTGTCTTGCTGAGCCAAGCTTAATGCACACAGGAATTGTTCTACCTCCAAATGAGGTAGAGCCACTGTGCTTGCTATTGCTGTGTGTTTCTGTACTACACAACAGTGCAGGCAATAAGAAAGAGGCAATTTCTCATTGAACTGCAGGTACCACAAATGCAATTAGCAGTATTGGTGTTTGGCCAGTAAAAATACAGGAACATTCTTGGAAGCCGGGGAGTTAATGATGTTAAATCTTCATGAGCGGCCAAAGTCTGTCCTCTCCTACTACTTTCTTTTTGCTGCTTTAATGTATAACTTTCTACCTTTGAATTGTAGGTAATTAAGCTGGACTCCTCCGTGCGGAAATGTCACACTTACCACCTGTGGGCTTCCTATCTCCAGCTTTAAAAGGGATTATTCTTCCTGCAGCTCCTGCTGCTCCTGTGTTCCACTCTTATTAACCTCGTGGCCACAAAGAACAGTCTCGCCTGTGTTTTCATTAGATCTGCTTTCTAAAGAAATGCAACCAGGAACCAAAGGAAAATATTCAAAGTAAAGATTTGACTTCTTTCACTTGTGGAGTGAGGTGACAATAGGGAAAGAATCCTTCTAGCTCTTGTGGTCCCCTCTGACCTGGTCTTTCTGGTGGATCTGTCACAGTCATGTTTTCCTGATTTGCCTCTCAGTGAGGCAGTAATTGCAGATACACAGTTTTGCCATCGTTCAGTCTCACATTTCGTAACAACCCTGATTTGATAGTCACGGAACTGAAGAGTATTTTCACCTGGAAGGCGTTGCAGCATAGCAGTGCAGTTCTTTGTGGTTTAATCTTAATTACAACTTGAGGGCACCCTGTGTGGCGGCATTGGACAGCACAGACAGTGCTTGTCTGTGAATCCACATCCTGGAGCTGAGCTAGAGAAACAATTACATCCACTTGAGCAAGAGAATGCATCAAAACAGTGCAATACATTATACATTCAGATCCCTTCACGCATTGCAGCACTTTGCTGGCACTTCTGCATTGCTCTGTGCCCGTTCTGCAAGATGTGCAGATGTGCTGTGCTGGAGCTACGGAAGCACTGGATCCGTGGTGGATGCCAGCAGGAGACTGACTAAGCATGGTGATGTGGTCAGACAGTCAAACTTTCTGGGTACAGCACAGACACTCTTGGGCTGATGTTTTTGGTTTTGAGAAAAATTAAATGTCATTAGAGAAAGGAAAGAAATAAGGGAGTGTGTAAACTGAAGCTGCTTTTGGGACCACTAGAAGTTGTTCTTCTTGAAGAGTTTACACAAGCAAGATTTTCAGTTCACTTACACTAGCTGTAGCAAATTTGTCCTTGCACTGAGTATTTAAATCACTACCAAATCAGAAAAAGATTGTTTGGTAGTTGCTTTGCCCAGGTTTAGAAATTACAGTTCTGGATGCCAGGTGATAAGAAACAGTGCCCAACATGTTCAGTAAAGGGCCTGTTTCCTCTCTTCCCAGCCGGAGCCAGCCGGGCACTGTGCTCCTTCCACCACGCTTGCACAGGAAAATGCAGCACCCGGCATGCAAGGCAGAGGCACAAGGAGCACTGTTTGGTTTCCTGCCTTCTGATGTTAAAAGCTTCTTCCCTGGAAAATGTTTTCTCTTCCCTCGGGGCCCTCCTCTCATCAATCGAGAAAAGGAGTTACAAAGACACACGACGGATTCTTAGATCTTAATAATAAACAGTTAGCAAGGCTTTGGTTTGTACTGTGCTCGGGAGCCCTGGGATGTGCAGAGATACTGCATTTCATCATCAATTCCACAGGATAATGAAGTCCCAATTCCCCCTTATGGCAGTGTGAGTTCATGCAATCTTTCTGTTTTGCTTGGACTGTCCAAGACATGGAGGGAACCAGCAGTAGGCCACAGCTGCAGGCAGCAACTTGAAGTCAGAAAGCTTCTCTCTCTTGCTAAGCCTCTCATCTGCTTCTACCTTTTTCTGTGTGGTAGATGTGTCTGAGGCACTGTGGGTGTGGGACATAGTGGAGCCTACAAGGATGAGATGAGGAGGACAGGCAGGTGACATCCATGCTGCTGCAGTTCTGCGTTGTTTATCGTGGCTTCTCTGTTGGTATAGGCACACAAACAGCCCCAGATTGCCTGTGTCTTATGCTGAGATCCCTGAATATGAGGAGGGTTACATATGTTACGATTTTTCCTCTCCCTCTGAGTTGCAGGATCAGCCTGCTCCAGACATAATAAGTTATTTGGCTCTGTCAGAAGTGGGCTTTTCCCTAGCAGGCACATTCTAGTCATGAGTAGGGAATACTGCTAGAGGGTCACGACACCCAGCTTACATGTCCTCCTGTGGTTCCCCAGCCAGCTGTGACCCTTCAATGTCAGTGACAGTCTGAGGTTAAGCTGTTTGTCACAGGAAACCCAATATGGGTGTGGGGTGAGTGATGCTCACCCTCTGACCTTCAGGGACCTGAGGAGGAAGCAACTCATTGGAAAGTTTGAGGTGGGCTGCTGTCTTGGCAAGGAAGAGTTTTAGGAGTAATAATTTCTGTAGAGAAGAGGAGACTGAGGGAGTGGTTGCGAGGATATGAGAAGCAAATTTGGTGATCAAGGTTCAGAAAGTAGACAGACTGTCTGTTATTTTAGAGTGAGAGAGAAAACAAGGATAAGGCTATGTTTAGGAACAACAAGTCCAGACAAGTGGATGACAGTCATACCTCACAGCAGAAATTCTCATGCTGAAGTGCAAATGCTGCTGAGCTTGCGCTGCCGGCCTAATGAGCAGAGGAACATGACGAGCCAACTACAGTAAAATAGGGATTTAAATAGCATGGTTCCCAGGGAATTTGAATGGGAAAGAGGAGATGTACAGGAGTGGATGGTGGAAAGACTGCCTTCTTTTGGGATAACTCCCTCATACAGCTCTCCCCAGAGAGGGCATCAGTGCCAATAGCATGTGGAAAGGGATGTAAGCATTGATGCTCATTCAGTGGTTTCTGGTGGGAAAGCTGAGTCAAAGCCCTGTGTTTGCCCCATTTGAGAGCTCTCTAATCAAACCTGGTGAGGAAAGTGCTGGTCCTGTTTCTCTTGCCTGAGAAACATCTCTGGAGCTGCCATTGCTTCTGTTTGTGTCACTCTGCCAGGGCCAGCCTGTCTGAGGTGGACATTCAATCCTACTTCCAGTAGAAGGAAAATCGAAGTTTTGAAGGTTTGGACTTTGTTTCCTTGCAGATTTCCCCCCCATATTCTCCATCCTTTGCTTTGTATCACAAAAGATAATGAACCCAGAAGAAAAAAGGCAAAACCCCAAAAGCCCAACACACCTATTTAAATTTAATGTCCCTACTTCCCTAGCTTGAACTTTATAAAGACTCTGCAGAAAACCATAGCTGTGTCAATCAGGACAAGCCGTCCAAGGTGAGCTCAGCTCCAGAAATTCTGAGGTGTTATGGTCCTGCCTCCCAGAGGGATGTGCTGGTAAATGCCATGGTAATTGTGTTTGTTATCTGCAGCGTCTAGATTCATTGCATTAGATACAGGTAACAGGCGACTGCAACTTAACCTTGGCATTTAGGATGCTCCATGAGTCTGCATCCCTTTCCCTGGCCCTGCTATCAGCACGCATGGCTGCAGGAGCTCTCTGCATTAGCACCACGTGAGCCTCTGGCTCTTGGATTTCAGAGGGCCTGTTCTGAAATGCAATGGGGCAGTCAAAGTCTCCAGACTTGGGGAATTCAGAGGCAGGCAATGGGAAAGAGCTGTGTGTGAGTCTACATTCATCAAAAGCCTGACCCAAAAGGAGAGGTAGAGGCTGAAAGAGCAGCTTAGCCATGAGGGGTTGTTTTACCACTGACTATAGACTGGCGGGCCAAATTTTGGCTCCTTTGAGATGACACTGAATAGGCAAGCAGTTTCATATTTAAACACTCTGATGACCATTGTGGTCTGCTGCATCCCCTGCTGCTGTCAGATGGGATCCCAAGGCTTGTCACCATGACTGATTGCCATGTTACGTCTCTCTCTCTGCATGTGAGTAAGAGGTCCCGTGCTCATTTGGATGAGCTTCACTCACAGCCCTGCCCGAGGTGATGGTGTGGCTGAGGAGGCAGGTCAAGAAGCTCTGTTGCTTGCTTGGAGCAGTGAAACTGTCAAATGACTCAGCACTCACCCACCATGGTGGTGAGAGCAGCAGAACAGTGCCCGTGGGGCATCGGGGTTCAGGCAGTTGTCACCAGAAAAGAGTAGGGCTGGTCTTGGCCCTTCTCCCTCGATGACAGCCAGCCCACTGGCACCAGGCAGTGTGGTGGTGACACAGCTCCAAGTCAGCTCCTGCAGTCGTGTGGTACCACCCTGTGGTTCCCCTCAGACAGTACTGTGATTATTGGTGACGGTTCTTGTGGGCAATAAAGCAGGAATCTTCCCTTGCCAATGGAATGAATGTCCTTTGCTTTGTTGCAGCAAGGCTTTCCACTCTCCTGCTCTGTCTGTAGATGTCTTGGTTTAACCCTGCACTTAGGATTTGCACTGGTTTTAACTGGGTTGGCTTAGGAACAGTTATTTAACTGCTGGAACAGGTTGGTGGAGTCTCTTGATTCAGGTTGGGGAACTTCATGTTGATGTCACCTGTGCACACCGAACGGGCACCAGAACCTCTTTAATCCAAATTACAGCAGTTGAGCAAGGAGTCAAATCAAATTTAGCAGACCATTTTAGAAAATGATTTTATTCAACCGGTACAGCTCCTGTGTGTGCATTGAACCAGAGATGAAGTGATTGTTAAAGTCACTAGAGTTAAACTCATATAAATTTGAGTGCAGGCAGGCTTTTATGAATTCATTCGTGTGGATCAATCATAGTGTTGATCCAACAGGAGCACTTTGAAGAACACAAAAAATAATTTAGTATGCTAGGTGTTGGTTATGGGCAAGTATTCAACGGGCTCACCTGTTGGTAAAGGCCATAACCAGGCATGTGGTGTGGGACACTGCCCTTTGCCACCACACTCAGGCCTGCATCTAGCCAGCCTTTCGACATCAGCAGCTGTCCTTGCTGAGGCATTAGCCCTGTCCCATATGTAGTCCAATGTGACTCTAACGGGATTTTTTTCTGCAAGTCGATTCTGTGTGAGTGACTCTGCTGGGGGCCCTGGGATGGTTCCTCTTTGTAGGGGAGAAGTCCAAGACGTTCAAAGGCCAGTATCACACCTGACAGCTTTCTCAAGCTCAAAATAATAAGGACGGTTTCCGTACCAACTCCAAAATACCAACCTTTTCCTAAGGGAGACTCCAGCGGGAGCGTGAACAAGGCTGTAGCTCATCTTTAATAATGCTACTTTTAAAAATAAATCATGTTTTATGGATCTAAACTTAGCCTCTCCAGATAAGCGAGTCCCGGGGCCGCTGGTGATTAATATGCAGCACTGGAGCGTGGCCCAGCGGGGTCCTGATTAATAGCGATGACATCATGACTTTTAAACATTCTGTTAATGCCGGCCCCGGTGACAAATGGGGATGCACGGCACCGCTTCCCGTGGCATTTGCGTCGCCTGAGCGAGGGCTGGGAGCAGCGCTCCGTCGCCTCCCCTGGGCCACGCACAGGGAACCTGCTGCTGCCTGCCCGGCTGACCTGCACCAGCCCTGGGAGCTGTGCCCCAGGAGCTGGCACTGCCACAGCACCCCCGTCCTCAGTCAGAGGCTCCTGCGAGTCCCTGGAGGGTGAGGCAGGTACGGCAGGGGTTTTTAAGCATGTCCTCCACCTGCAGCTTTCTCTGCCACCCTACCCTTCAGGGAGTTTGCTCATAGGCTTGGGGCCAAGGCAGCTCCCCATTTAAGGCTTCTGCTCCCTGCTGTGGTCCTCCCTGAGTTTTAGGGGCTGATACCCCACAAACCTGGCACAACACGCACCCCTAGCAGAGGCCTGAATCCATACCCTTCTGGGCATCATCAGGCGGCGATTTTGCTTCAGCTGCTGCCTCTCCCCTTCAGCCATGAGTTAGTTAATAAGTGTGGGTGAGTAAGTTAATAAGTGGTGGTGCTGCCAGGAAGAAAGGACTGCTGCGGTTGTGTACCATTTCCCACAGTTTCCTGCAGTTCCATGACCTCCTGGTCTTTGCCCCCTGTGGTTGGTCCCCTACGTTGTGGGGCAGCGCTCGGCATGAGTGCCTGGGCCGTGCCGCAGCACCTGGTGGGCAGCAGCTCCTCAGGTATGTTCTGTGCCTGCGGGCTGTGAGCTAATGAGCAGCCCCATCACTTCCCTTTTCCTCTCCTGCTTTTATGGCATCTTGCAGGCAGAAGGCTTGAACTGGAGTGCTGTCCTTGACCTCTCTGGATGCTCTGGAAATCTCTGTAGCTTGGTGTCTGTGTATTAGGGCTTGGGATTTGTTCCTATTTTTTATTCACGGGGCTTGAGCTGGACTGCTCTGGCATCTGGAGAGCAATCTAGTAGACCAGACTGCTAAAACTTTTGGATCCTGATGAACATGTTTCCCAGCTGTCTAAGATTTTGCTAAGAATTTTTGCCTAGTTTTCGAGTAAATCCTCTTCTGCCATCCCACCAGCACTAGTGAGAAAGGTGTCATCTGAAGCTCTCTGCTTTTGCATTCAAATGACAACCCCATGAATCCAGACTGCATTTGGTATCTAAAAGTAATCCCAGGAAGGTTTTAGACAGTTTGAGTTTTATAATACAATTTCATTTTCGCAGTGGTCTCTATGCCACTCTAATGTGTAGTATGGAGTCCAAATATGTGAGGAGTTCTGAACTGGCAAAAATCTACGGGAGACTCACTGTGCTGGGACAGGCACTGTCCTGTAGCCCTGTAGTTGTTAAAACTTCACAAAAAACTGGTGGCTCTTAATGTTGTTTTATTAAAGCCATATTTAGTCTGCTGCCACCTCTTTTAACTTTCTGATACCAAATGACTGTGTTGCATTTTGCAGAGCTTTTCGTGTTGAATAGACAGGTTGCTTTGGACTTATTCAGTGTGTGGGGAGGGGTTTTTATTCCTAAACACCTCCTTGTAAAACCCAAGACATATAACTGTAATGCTGTACCGTACAGAGCATATTTTATGATCTTAAAGGTCTGAGAATATAAAAAATGTTGTAAATATATAACCTCTGAGCTACTGAGCACCAGCCAGGGAAATGTCCCCCCTCCCCTTCAGCATGACTTGGAGAAGGCAGACATGCTGCCTGTCAGAGAAATCTTTGCTTGTTGGCATCATCTGCTCTGCAATGTTTCACCCTTGCAGCAAATCCTCTCGCCCCTTCTCCAATCAGTCTTATTCTTTGCACTTTCAGAGTGTTTGCCACCCCACCTTTAATGTATGCGCCTTGTGCAGTGAGTGCAGTGATAAAGTGCATTTCAGAGTGAAGGCAGTGCGGATGGATGGGATCGGGGCATCCATTTTCGTGTGTCAGCCATGGACCTGTGTGTACTTGGTTTCTTCAGCTTTCTCCTCACTGTCAGGAACAAATTGGTATTTGTCATAAACTCTTTTGATCCTTGAAGAAAATGAAGGGGCATTTAACATTTTTAGAGTAATAATAATAATAATGTAGGAAAAAGGATGCATCCTGGTAGCTGAGAACAGCAGGTTATTTGTTTAAGAGCATACTTTAGAACAACAGCAAAAAGGACCTTTAATCTCAGAGTTTCAAGGCACCTTGTAAACTATAAACATTGATCCTCCTTCTTCTTGTTATTCCTTGTGGGCATTTTACCTCTATAAAATAGAGCAACATTCCTACCCTGATGATCTTGCAGCAAGAACAAACAAATACTAGAGAGAACTGGGGCAAAGTACAAACAGGATTCAGATGGCAAACACAGCCAGGGAGTGTGTTGGGAATGGGTGGTTTATGTTCAGGATATCTCACCCATGGGGATGTGCATTCTGGGTAAGTCAGCCTCATGGACACCTGTGAAAAGAAATTTATCCTGCCCTGGGGAAGCTGAGTAGTGGGGCATGCAAATGAGATTGGTCACTCTATAAATTCTCTTTGAGAAATGTAGCTTTTAGCCTGGCAAGGAGGTGAGTGGGTGAGTGTTGTCGCATCATGGAGGGGACAAGCAGCAGTCGGGGGAGTTTTCCATTGGCTCCAGTAGATAAAGGTTTCCTGCTGGAAGGGAGTTCTAGATTTGCCTGCCTAATTGTGCGCCTGCTGTGTCATCTCGACACTGATAATGTTATGTCTCCTTTCCTTTTTTCTTTTTTTCCCTCCACTTTCTATAAAGAAAGTGCTGAAAACCATTTTGAACTGTTCTGAAATTTTGGGTTCTTTTGTTTCTCTGCATTTCTATTGGATTATGTCCTTGACATTATTGCCAAGAAGTTAAGTAATACATCTAGAGATTGAGGAAACTAAATAATGAAGCTCTGCAGCTTATAGCTTTTGTAGTGCTGTGCCAGAGAGCTTTTTGAGTTGAGAATTGTGACTGGCAGTCAAATTTAGACAAAAATGGTTTGAAAATTATTTCTTTTTTCTCTTTTCTTTTTTTATCTGATAAGGACCAAAATGTGCTGTTGGAAGCTGTAACATTCACGGCAAAATAGGCTCAGAGATTCAGAAAAAGTAAACACTTTTAAAAGTTAAGTAGGAAACCTGGTTGCTTAGCCAGTGCCTGTGGTTGCAAGCCATGGGTTACTCAGAAAGCATGGGCTGTGCCACTCGACAAGAGATGAGCTGGACACACCTGACTCAGCTGGAGCCTTGTGCAAGATCAGGTCATAAGGGAAATTCAGGCTGAGTTTCAGGCCTGATGGAGGGCTCCCTCAGCACCCATGGAAAGGGTGGAAGTGTTTCCATTGCCACAAATGGATTTTGGCAGCCAGACCAAATCAAATTAAGCAACTCCAGCTCCTTGCCCTCAGTTTGCAAGTCCTGCAGTCTTTGCCCCGCCTGCTCCTCTCTGCAGCACCCTGATTGCAGCAGACACTGGGGTCTGGGCTTAGACTATCTGTGCTTTGACTTTTGCTCTCTCTGGTCCTCAGTGCTAGGTAGAGTCAAGGGCAATTGAGTTTGGTCCTTGGATGCCTCGGGGAACTGTGTGACAGCATGGATGTGCTCCTTAACCTTTTCATCGTCCAGGAGTCCCCTCTTCACTGCCTGCTGCACCATCCCCAAGCTTGTTCAGGAAACTACTTGCCAAATCTCAGTCAGATCAGCCAGGTGAGCTCATCCTCACTCTTTTGCCTACTGGGGGGAGAATGCGCTAATAAAGCCCCTCCAAAACAGACTGAACAGAAGCCATTATTTTTTGTCCAGACCTTGCTGAGTAATAATGATCGGCCTTTAACCACCCACTCGTGCCTCTGCTTATCCCCCTGCTTGTTCATGACCTTCACTCATTGTGTTCTGTTGAATTGAGCTTGTATATTCCTGACACACAGGAGCTGCATCTTCATTCATTTGTGGTAAATGCCTGAGACACTCAGGGCACTTGAAATTAAATAATCAGCCATGAAACAAAAGACCCCAAATGGGCACACAGGCATATTGTCTGTTTTATTTGCAGATAAGTTCTGTCTAAAAGCCAGCAATGCATGATGTTTCTTGCTCCTTTTTTAGTTTAAACCAGATGTTGTACACAATATTAGAAACCATACCCTTGCAGGCTGTGAAGTAATGAGGGCAGGAAGCAAGAAGTGAGGAGCTGGGATATCTCCTGCTTTATTTTAGTTGTGGCTTTGGGGAAGGGAGGAGTGTAGAGTGAGGGCTGTGCGTTCGAGCAAAATGTCCTGTGCTTTTGTGCCTTTTGAGGCTGAGTGTTTGTCGGGTTGAGGATGATATGTGAAAGGGAGGGACAAAGGCAGAAGGTAGGGAGGGAAGGAGGGGAAGAAATAAAATAAAAAAGTGCTCTATGTTGGATGTACACAGCATGGGTCAGTGAAGGTGTGAGGTGTGCTGGGCTCTAGAGGTTGGCATATCTGTGCTGGAGGTGAGAGAAGAGTCTATCAGTTTTGTGATGATGCTTCATGCTCAAAGAAGCCAATATTGTCCTATCAGGTATATGAAAACTATGAAAAACTACAAGACATATAAGCATATATTTGCACCCAGGATTGATTCAAAGGGGTCTTACATCCAAGAAGAATCCCCTCTTTCTTTTCTTCTATTGGATTTTTGGGAAAGACCCCTGGAAAGATGCATGTGCTCTCCCAGCTGAAGAACAACCATGTGAGAACAGCCCTGTGAAGCACCCTGACCACGGGTGGGACATCGTCGAAAGGAATATGTGGCAGCACAGTGAACTCCTCCCATTTTACTTCTCTTCTTGGGAGCAGAAAAATTCACTTGTTTTAAAGCATTGAGAAGATGGGAGCTACTGTGTGTGTGCGTGCGTGTGCCTGAATGTTCCCCTCGGAACACGGAGCGGCTGCTGGGCGTGTGCGGCTGGAAGATAACGCGCTCATCTCCTCTCTGAGGGCAGGCAGGGGCAGCAGGGCTGTCAGACCCAGGTTATCTGTTACCAGCACACTGCTTGCTGTGTCTCTCGTCTCTTCCCACCTGGTTCCAGCCAATTCCAGATGAAACCCACTACATATAACCTTGGCAATTAGTCCATCAACCCCTCTGAGCCTGCAGGATCTGGCCACAGACCAGGGGGAATCCCACGTGATGGCAGTGGGCAGAACAAATCAGCCATGCCTGACAGACAAGAGTGGGGTCTGGCAGTGTCTGTCAGCCCCCAGAGAAGTCCCAGTTTAGTATGGAGCAGCTCTCAGGTTGCTGGTTACCTGTCAGAAATGGCAGCTGGGGGTTGTTCTTCCCTTCCTTTATTGGCCATTGCCAAAAGGTTTGTGGAAGGCCTTCAGGAGGTCTGTGAGTGTGGCCCAGGATTCTTGGTGTGTCAGGAGAGTGCACCTCAGCAGAAAGCACAGCTTTTTTGTCAGGGGAAAGGTGGAAATCTGTGCTTGTGAGTAGCAAGGGAGGGGAGGTATTTATCAGCGTCAGGGCAGTTGGCACTACCATCTGGGATAATTGTTGATTATTATTTAGATATCAAAAGGGCTCAGTGAATAACACCCACCTCCCCATTTTGCAAACTATTCAGGTTGCTAGTGTGTGGAGTAGTACCTTTGCAGGTGGAGAAGTGGTCAGTCTGCTTCAGGTGTGGTCTTAGCACAGTTATCTCTCACCACAGAAAAGATTATACTTGAAACGCACAAGAAAATATCAATAAAAGCAGGTGGGAGCATCACTCTCCCAAAGAAGACCAGAAGCTTTTTATGTGGGTAGTGAGAAGGAAATCCACTCCTTCTAGTTCTCCATAGAGTCAGAGGGCTTTTTGTTGGAATTACCAAGTAAACAAATGTGAGTTGTACGTGTAAACCCCTCAGACAGCCTTGTAAATCTCAACTATAGGCTCCCAAAATGTCAATTTATTCTTTTTATCAGCATTTTAGTTGGATTTTTATTGGGATTTTTTAAAGAAAAAGAAGGACGTGGGTAAGAGAAAGGAAGAAAGGAGGAGAAAGAAAAAAATGACGGAAATTATTGGAGCGAGAAAGAAAGTGAGAAAAAGAAAAAAAGGAAGGAGGAAAGAAAGAGCAAACTACGCTAGCAGAATATTAAGGTTTGATAAGGCACAGATAGGTCGTGGAGCTGAGAAATCTTGCCTCTCTCATCTATATGCTGCATAAGTTATGAAGAGAAGTGAGTGACACAAAATATCTTGTCATTTAAGGAATATGTGCCATGTAGTTCTAGCATTTCCTTGCATTAGCATACTTGTGCAGCTATCACACTTTCAGTGTATCCATTTAGTGGTGGGGGATTTTTTTTCTTCTTTTTATTTTTAAAATAATTTTGAAGGGTGGGTTCTTTCCTAGCAAAGATTTTCTGTATTCCATAACTTTTTGTGAGAACCGCTGCATAAGCCCCAATTTCAGCAAGGCAGAGCCCTAACATGTTGAATGAATTACAGAACAGTTGGGTTTGGAAGGAACCTCTTGAGAACATTTAGTCTGACCCCCTGCACAAGCAGTGCCAGCTGGAGCAGGCTGCCCAGGACCATGTCCAATTGGCTTTTTAGCATTTCCACACATGGAGATTCCACAACCTGTCCGGGCAGCCTGTTCCAGTGTTTGATCTCTCTTCTAGTTAAAAACCATTTTCTTATGTTCAGGTGGAATTTCTGCGGCTATAGTTGGTGTTTTTAAATGAGGGCAGTACTGCTGCAGGGCCCTACGTTCCTGATTTCTTCTGAGAGAAGTGGAAGAAGTAGCAGTATCCTTGAAATGAAAGGTGGGAGGACAGCCCAGAAGGATTCCTTTACACACTTAGTTTAGAAAAGTGAAGGGAGAGACCATCTGGAGAAAGCAGGAACTAATTTGACTGGGTGGAACATGGCTTAATCGGAAAAAGTTTGATCCACAGTTAGCTTTTAAGTGCCTTGAAGCTTGTGGTGTAATCAGAGCTTTGAATTTCATTTGTAATGAAGGCAAACAGGTGCCAGCTGTAAAATTTATTCCTGGATCTGGACCCAAGAGTTTTCATCCTCCTCAACTTTTCAGAAGTTTTGAGTCACATTTTATTTCTGCTTTTCCCCCTTCCCTCTTTGGCCAAGCTGAAATGTCTGAGCCTTGATATGGGATCTTTCAGAAATATGGAAAGGAGGGATGAATATGCATACCTGATAGGACTGGCATATCCCTGTGTGTCCATTAAATGAGAATTCCTCATCTTCCTGAGGCTGCTGGTAAAAATTACCAGATGGAGGACATGGATCAAAATGACACATTGGACCAAGATGACCCAAAGATCTGGTGCTTGAGAGGAAATGCTGCAGCCCTGGTTCCTGAACAGGCACAGTGGCATCTGCAGGAAAGCAACCACAGATGTCATCACTCTCTTCTGAGCCTCATCCTGTAGGTTGATGGGCACCTCTTGAAAGATAATGAGGATCTTCAGCTGCCTGCTTGGCGCAGTATGGAGGGGGATCTGCACTGACAGGGATCACCAGGGTGGCTGCAGCTCAGGAGGAGCCACAGGGCTTCAGTGCACCACAGGAAAAGATCCAGACTTCCTGAGACCTTGTTCAAACTGAACCTTTAGGCAGGATGATTACCCATCAATAAGGAAGACACCATGGAGCACCACCACCTGGTTCTTGACAGTGTGATGGGATATTCATGACAGTATAATAGGATTTCGGTGAAATGCAGTATTTTATTCTCATTACTGGAATGCAGAAGGGCCCCTTTACATCTGAAAAAATTGATTTTAGAATAGGGTTTGTTAGAACCTTTCAGTCCCACAATCGATGTAAATGGGCAAATATGATTCTCTTCAAATCCAGTTTCCTTGAGGCACAGCTGTGCCAGACACACATTGGAGAAACAAGGAGAACACCCCAGTGTACCATCAAAGCAGAGAAAACCAGACTAATTCTTCATGCTGGAAGCCCTCTGAGGGGAAGACTGAAAGAGCCGTGTGTGAATGGGCCAAATTACACCCTCACCCCTGGTGTAAAGCCATTGGAATCTGGAGAAGAGAAGGCAGAAGGGAGACGTGAGGCCTGTCTGCTGATATATGAAGGAATATGTTGCAAAGAGGAGAGACCAATTATTCTCACTAGCCAACAGGGGAAGTGCAGAGAATATTTAGGTCAAGCATTAGGAGAAAGTTTCTAGTGAGTGAGTTATTACTCAGCTAAAGCAAGGCACTAGTTGGAAAACCAGCCCTGCACTTTGGGAAACAAATGAGTGTTGGTTGTCTGGAAGAACAGGGAAGTGGGAATGTTGGGGTGCAAGGCTTAAATCCTGTCCCTGCCTCTGACACTGAGTCATAGCAGTCCTGTGCTGGGATATCATTTTCAGTCCCTGCAGGCAAATCTAAGCTATCCACAGCCTAAATAGGTCTGCTACCAAAGAACAGACAGGTATGTGCAAAGACATGAGCAATATGAATGTTGGGAACTGCTCGGCCATTGGCTCGCAAAGCTGCTGCATCAGATGCAGCTGTGCCCAGATTTGGGGTTGTCCCCACTGAGAGATTACTTGTGCTGTGTTTCTGGGGAGAGGAGGCTTTCATTTCTCTATTTACTAGATGGAAAGGGGTAAAAATGCTGAAAAAATATATCCCTGGGAAAATTCAAAGTGATCGAAAACCAGTTTTTCACCTTTGGAAAATCTTAAGATTTCAAAATTTTTGTCACATGACCTGAGGAGAAATGGAGGGGAAAGTTATAATATTGGAAACATCCGTAGAGAATCTAAAAATGAGACTCTCATGGGTCTCCATAGAGAGTCTAACTTACCAAGGCATTTAGCTTCCTCTTTTTGTTATATTCATATCATGCAATATCAACTTTTTTTTTCAGCCTTATCCAAATGAGACGCTGTCATGAAATTTTTACTTGAAGATTTCAGCACAATTGATATTTTCCTGCAAAATATGCCCTTTCAGTTCAACTTGAATTTTCTCCCAGAAAATGTTCCTTTCAAAAATCTTGGGCCAGTGCTGATTACCACTACGCAGCTGCTGTTCCTGCAGCAGATCCTTTCAAACACAGCCAGTGAGCATCCAGGTTTATAGCCTGTTTGTGGCACCAAAGAACATAGCTAAACCACCCCTTAGCTGCTACTGGGATGGACTGGGGATGTCGCAGGTGTAGCTTGTGTGGCTTTGTCTCTTGCTCTCACAATGAGACCACAGCAGTTTCTGTTAGCTGGAATGTGATGAGGATGAGCACCACCATGCACAGGCACGACTACCCACCTGTCTCCAGCACCATGGCAGAGAGAGATGCTAAGGTTTCCTCTGAGGGCCCTGTGGGCACTCATTTCAGTGTTTCAAATGTCTCCCCAGAAACAGCTTTCTTACTTTTGAGGTTGGTTGTGAGCTCACTCAGATATACAAAGCATTCCTCTTGGAAGGGTAGTGTCCTATGGAAATGAATACCAGCTCTTACCCCAAGGAAGAGCTCAGACCAGGGAATTCAAGGCCTGTGATTTCAAGCCAGGCTGGTGACACAGCTTAGACACATGGATGTGCACACCCTGAGGCCTCTTTTGTTGGGTGTGCATGAAAAAAAGTAAATAATAAGTAAACAAATATAAGTGTTGCCTGTCACACACACATGCTTTTTCCTTCATCTCAGTCCTTCGATGGTTGTGTTCCTGGATTTCTGTTATCACTGCACAAACAGGTATTCTTGCTGCTCAGTAAAACACATCCCAACAAACCGAGCTCTCAACCTCTCTTCCCCCCCAGTGCATGCACCAGCACACAGACATTACACAGCTGCAGTCCCTGTGCACGAGCCAGCACGGATGTCACTTAATAGGTACACTTATGTGGAGCCTGATTTCTCTGGAGGAATTGCAGTCACCAGGCTTCAAAATCAAAGGCTGGCCTTAATGCCAGCCATGCAGCTGCAGGGCGTGTGGGTCACTGCCTGTTACCTGATGAAAAAGTTCAGAGGGGGGTTTGTTTGGATGAGGGTGGACAGGAAGGTTACATCTTTGGAGGGGATTTGGTGCTGGCATTAAGGTCACTCACAAAGCCACTTGCAGGTAGCACCATGCCCTCACTAGCTCATGCTGGGGCATGGCTGTGTGCTTTATGTTGACAGAGCTGCGTCCCCAGAGCTGCCTAAGAGACTCAATGAAGTGGAAAGTGAGAGTAAACACAAGGGTGAGGGAGTTTCAGCCATGCAGCGAGGCAGTTTCCACCCCTGCAGGTTTCTGCTTTCCCTGGATGCGTGGGCAGTGAGAGCAGAATCTAATGCGGATTGCAGAGATGGAAAAGGTGTAAGAGATCCATCCAGTCCCTCTCCAGGCAGGTGCAGTGCTTTTATTTGAGCATCATGCTGTTAGAAGTTCCTGAGGTGACATTAAGTGGATTCATGACCACAGCTGAGCCTGACACCACAGCAAGCCCCAGCGTGTTTTGGTGCCATTATTTGGTCTAATGATGGGAATAAATACACCTGGAAGAAGGGAATCCTCTCCCATCCTGGAAATTTGTCTGGATGGATGTGAAGCCTTATCAACCCAGATCCATGCAGGAGATAGACGGTGATTTTTAGTCCCTTCAATGGATGGTAAGTGATACTTGAGCCCTGTCGCCTCCCAGTCGCCTCCATCCTTCATTACCCTCCCATCTCCTCCCACTGCCCCCTCCTTGTATTGCCACCCACTCTCGTAATAGCTCCTGCACCAGCGCACCACGGCTGCAATAACAAATACGGCCTCGTTTCAGCATGATGAATGAAGAGTTTTAATGAAACTGGCCTAAGCCGTTCCTGGCAAGCTGCCTGGTTTTTGTTTGTTTTAAGCAAGAGTGATCCATCACCCTCCCGACTTCTCTCCATCGCAGCATCCCCAATCAATGCTCTGCACCAGCCTCCCTCCTGCATCCCTCGGTGGCAGCCCATTCCCCGGCTTCCTGCAGTTACCTCATCTCACCATGACCCCGGCCCCCTTCCAGCTTTGCTCTCCGTGATGGAAATTTCGTTTGGGTGTGTCTCTTTTCCTCGGGTGTCAGTGGCTGTGGCTAACAGGGTGCTCAGGGCATGGATATCATGGATATCATCACCTCTGCCTGTGCATCTCCAGCTGCCAGTGCTCACGCACACACAGAGGCACATATTGCCCACTAATGGTGCAGCTGAATGTCTGGTAGGTATTAATTACCCTTGCAGCCTGCTCTTTCATTAAGGTCTCCTGGCTCTCCCGGGACAGACTGTAAATCAAAGTGTGACTCACAGCTTTCAGAACAGAAAAATATAAACAATCAAGCCCCGAAGAAGGGAAGAAATAAAGCAGAGCTCCACCCAACCTCTTGGGAAATAAATAAAAAAAAAAAAATAAAAAAAAAAGGAAAAAGAAAAAGGCAATCTCAAAAGCGGGAAGCACTTTAATCAAGTGAGTGGGTGGCAGCCCCCATCTCCACACTCTGGAGCCGTTTGGAAAGGGGGGTAAGAGAGTTCCCTGTATGCATTGCTCTGCCTTCCCGTACAGTTTTTCATTATTACAAGGCAGGGAGAAGGAACAATGTTGGTCTTTTTCGTCTTTGAAGGAATTAAGCTGGCAGGTGTACGTGCGAGCAGTGGAATGAGGCAGGACAGAGGAAGGGAACAAGCCAACTCAAATACAGAGTGCAGTGTAACATCAAACATGGGACTCCTGGAAGAAAGAACCAGAGAGCAATATAAATGCTTTTCTAACCTTTCTCCAGCTGTCCTTAGTACTTAGGTTTTTCAGAGCATACTGATGGCCTGAGCTGAATGAATGCCATTTTTAAGCATTTCTCTGAATTTTGGACTAATTTTCCTGGGAGAATAACCTGCTGAAATTTATTTCTATCTGAGAAGTACCTGGGGAACAGAATTTGGTTTCTTTGAGCAAAATGTGGGGTGCGTAAGGGGCAAACAGGAGAATCCATGAGAGCTAGCAGAATGCATTTGAAGAAATTTGTTAACCAGAATTTTCAATGAAACCTTGAAAAATGTCTGGATAAAGCATGTGATGGAATTTTCTTCTATAAAAGCTGCTCTACATGGCCAGATTCTTGTGGCTTTCATAAGAAAAATGAACAAAAGAATTTGGAGCCAAGTTGCTCTTAGTGTTAAGTCAGGTGGTTTTGGAATGAGGAGGTGATGTGCTGTCCTTGCTGTTTACTACTGCTGATTTTTTTGTGGAAGGAGCCTCAGAGCAGAATTGAGACCTTACAAATGCCATGAAGGGATTTACATTTCTTCCCAGCCTTTGATGCTGAATTGCCTTACAACCTTTCCCAGTAGAGAGCATTCAGAATGCAGGTTTCTCTGTGCAAGGCTATATCCATGCCTGCAGTTTGATACAGAATGGAGTAGGAAGGGATCCTGTAGGACAGAAGCTCTGGAGGAAAAGGCGTCTTTTAAAACTGTATTAAAAGCTCTGATGTTTTTGGACAGCAGATTAAACATTTATTTGTCCAAAAAAAAGGTGCTGGACAGTGTGACTGCAAAGCAGGTCATTGCATGGGGGTATCCATTCCAAGTCTGTGCAACATTTCCATCCTTGCTTTCCAAGCTTCAGATTGTTACAAAGGAAGAAAACTTTTCTTCTTTTCTTATTATCTCATCCCATGATGGTAAAGCCTGCTGGGGGGTTGAGGTAACCTTGCAAGCCCAATAAGGACACAGATATTTTCTTCCTTGCCCTTTCAGTTAGGAATACTCAGCTGCACCCTGTTAAATACATTCAAAATCCCACTAGGTTTATCCAAGCTTGTTCTTTCAATCCCAGAGTTTGTTCTTACAAAGAAATCCCATACAGCTTCCTAACTAAAGTGTCCCCATTTCCTTGTAGGAGCTTGTCAGCAGATGCACCTTGGTAGGAGACCTGCAATGTCTCTTTTGCATTTGTGGGTCTTTCTTTTCACCTCTGCTCACTTGCTGTGAAAATAACAGCTGACCTTCAAGAGTGCTGCATGCTCCTACGTCCCATCACTGCTAGGCTTTTGAAATAAGGGTAACCCTCAAATCTAAATACCTCTTTCACTACCTCCTCTTCCTGAAACTTGATCAATTTTTATTGAAAACAGAGTTTAAAGTAAATGCAGTAAGATATCTCATTACCAGGAGTACAAGCAGGGATTCAGTTAGTCGACTGCTATATTGCACAGGGAGATAGAAAAAGCATATGGAGCCTAGGCTATCTAATCTAATCTCACTATGTCTATATAATCTGGGTAAATGGCTAATCTATCACAAAGAGATAATAATAATTAAGGCTGCAACCAGGTTCCATTAGCAAAATTGATGTGCCTTGATCCCTATTGGGTTTACTTTGAAAGCAAGAGGGAATTTTTTTTCCATATAGCTCGAAGAAAATTAGTCAAAGTGGCTTCTTTTTTCTTTTTTTCTTTTTTAACGTTATGAGGTGTTAACAAATTAACCTAGATTTGAAATGTTGGCTCCTGCCTATCATTTGTTTTCTCATCTTCTAGCTAAACATAGCTTTATCACTGTCCTGTATTCCAGATTCGCGTACGGTGAAGGACTCTTGAGAATTCACTGCTGGATGTATTAGTGGAAAATAGGTTGTAAATCAGCAGAATCATTAACTCTTGTTTTATGTAAGAGCAGTGATTGCTCTGTACTCTTGAAGGAGGTATTCTGCCACCTATTAGTCCCTCCTAACCCAAAGAGAATACAAACAGTCATTTTTCAAGAAGCTTTTCAGGAGGTTTTCTTTTACACAGATTCCTCTGAGTATTTGCTGTACCAGTGGTGGTGGCAGCAGAGTAGCCCAGATTTTTTCATCTCTTTTGAAAAACTCTGGTGTTCACCTTCAACACTAAAGACTTGATGTGAGGAGGTTCATGAGTATGGGTGGGTAGAGGGGTGCTTGCTACTGACACTTGGAGTGTGGTGTTTTAATTTTATTTGCTTACACAGCTCGCTACAAAGGAAAGCAGTTTCAGGACTTGTTGATTCCTGACTGTCTTTGCTGTTGGTTTTGGGACATAAGCTACGAACTGATCTAGTTGGAGGAAGAAGGTGCTTTAAACCAACCCAGGTTTTTGGAGGAGTGCTTCTAAGGAATCCTCTGAGCATCCTCTCTCAGGATGACCAGGGATGTTTAAATTATGACAGCCTTCTGGCTGGCTTCTTGTGAACTATCCAGCACAACATTGGCATGGCAGTGAAATGCTCTGACAACTCTCTTTTTTGCACTTACTGGCCCTTTTCCAAATCCAGCCAACATCCTTCTGGCAGGACAAGGAAGAGAGGACTAATAGTGCCATAGTGAGCATCTCTGCCAGGGATCTTCCCTGGGACAGGTTCTCCTTGTGGCTTTCCTTCAGCTACAAAGCAAAATGCCAGGAGCAGGGCTGAATCTCACTGATTGCAATGGATTTGATGGGACCAGCTGCATTGTCAAGGCTGATCTCTTTAAGTCATACAATATCTATAATTCAGTAAGATCCACAGAAAAAAGATATGAACAACTAATCCAAAGATCCTTATGCATACTACAAAAATTGTCTTAAAAGCCCACAGTGCTCCAGAGAAAGGACAGATTTTGTTTAGATGTGAGGGCTTTTTTTCATTCTACTCAAAACAGTGGTTATTAAGCTCTGCTCTGTAATGAAGAATTTCTTGGAAAATGTTGTACTAAATGGCAGAGCATTACCTGCTGTTGCCTCTGGGTAAGTGTAATGAAGAAACCCCAGCAGATGAGGGTTTGATTTGAACAAACAGTAACTTTTAGGTACAGAGCTCTGGTCTGCTGAGTGGTGCATGCAGGAATTCCCTGTTGTCTGGGGAAATAAATGATACAATATTTTGTGCATCTCCATTTACTCAAGAGGATTTATAGCCTGGAGGGAGTTTGAATATTGACATTGGGACCACAGGTAAAAATGCTCGACAGCTTCTGTGTCTCTCCCCTCCATTATCTTTGGCCAGTGTCTCATGGATGATAAGGAAAAGGGTTTGTTTTGCTGTGAGCAAGTAGCTGTCAGCCAGGTTTAGAGGTCTGCACCCAAGGGTCTGGTATCTCCTGCTTAGCTTGGTCTGCAGTGCTGCTAAGACAGGATGCAAAGGCTGTATGCAAGACAGACAATGGCACTGTGAAAAGAGAGACAGTGATTTTATGTTTGTGAAGAGTTAGGCAGGTGCTTAACCTGGTCATGTGCAGTACAGGCAGAATTCAGGCAGTGAGCTGGTGCTCTTCCTCTGCAGCTCCTGGCATCTGCATTGGCTTATTCAAATAAGCAGGTCTCCTAAGCTGCTCTTCCAAACTGGGAAAATATTCAGTCCCCAAAGGGGAAGGGGGCTGTGCTGTCAGAATTTCTGTTGTTTTTCTAACTCCAGCATTGCAATGCTTGTGGAAGCAAGGACCTGAAAGCAAAGGCTGGAGTTGGATCATGTGTGGTTGGGAGCCATATGAAGCCCCTTCAGACCACTGTACCTATGTTTTGATCGGCATCCAGACCAGCTCTCCCCACACCAGGTCTGCCAACGCCCCTCGTGCTCCCAGCTCAGGCTCCCCTTACCATCTCTGCCAGTGTGGCAGCTCTGACTGCATTCCTGGCCTTCATGCAGAGTTCTGCCCATGCTTTTCATGCCTGTCCCACAGCTTCCCTAACTTCTCACATAGACCCTTTATTCATGCAGAGGAGATGTCGTGTTTCCTGCCACCCTAAGCCTCAGAACTTTGGAAATAAATATTGAAGAGTATAGAAGAGCAGAAATTGCTCCAATTATGTAGAAAGCTCCAGTAGTTTGGACATGCATCCTAGGAACCATGGAGGGATTGCTAAGTCACCTTGCTTCTATTTTCCTTTCCTTTCTTCCCTCCTGTTTCCACCCTATCCCATATGGTATCTGTCAGATACTGTTCTCCTACCCCCAGAACTCTTAATAAGACAGAGATGAAAGTGTTCCTTTATTAATAATCACGAAAAATGTTGTGTGTGGAGTTCAGAACTGGGAGAGCAAAAGAAAGACAGTAATTAGCTTGTTTCTGTATCTTGGCTCACTGAGGCATTTTGGATGCAGTGAGAAAATTCTTGACAGATTTTCTTTTCTTTTTGTTCTCCCCTTCCACCTCCCCTTTCCTTCTTTTCTTTTGAAGTATCATGGAAAGTTCTTGGGTTTGGATTTTCTATTTTTTAATGATAAATTTTATAATATGTGTACAATTTTTTTTCTTCCCTGTGACTTGTCAGAGATATCAGCTCACAACATATTCCTTTGTTTGCCTGTTTTTCTAGGCAGTTCTACATTTGGTCTCCTAAAAGGAAGTAAACATGCCAATTTTCCATTGACTAGCAATGTTTGAGATGCAGGGGTGATTTCATTAGAGGAGTCCAGAAAACCATTGTTCACCAATTTTGTTTGTCGCTTTGTGAGGAGCAAAGGAAGGGAATTTAATATCCTCATTTTTCGTTTCTTGTCTCCTATGCTAGCACATGCTGGAAGGACAGAGCAAATGGTTTTCATCTGGTTTTAATCTCTCACCCAAATGCATGCCATCTTCCTTCACAGAAAGGAATTCTCAAGTAGGATATACACAGACAAATCGCCAGCAACCAGTTCCAAGCCCTTGCTCTCAAGAAAACTGTGTTTGCCTTTTCGGAAATGTGTGTGGACATTCCTTCGCAGCTGCTTGAGTGAGTGTGAGGGCTTAGCACCTTGGAATAAGAGGGGCTGAGCTGAGCCCTGTGAGGACTGATGCAAATGCTGTTTGGAGCACTGGAGGAGAGCACAGTGTGCTGTGTATGGAGCAGGAAAGCCTCCTCTGCCTGTAGGGAAAATCTTGAGGACAGCAGCAGCCCTCTGCTTTCAAGAGCCTTTGAGTTCAGCTGTGCTGCCCTAACACCCAGAGACCCTGGTGGTGACCAGGGAGCCGTCACAGTTGGCACTGCAGGGGACAGGAATGTGGTGCAGCCCTCGTCACTGGCACTGGTGACCCAAACAGAAGACAGAATGGGGCCAGTGAAAGGGCTTCCCCAGAGGTGCTGTTGGATGTAGGACTGGAAAACACAACTTCTGACTCAAGGCCCAGGGGCCTTACAACTACCGTAGCCCATCTGTGAGTTGCTGTACGTGTCTGCTGTAGAAACAGCAAGGGTTTGTTTGTTTTCTTTTCTTAAGTCTTACAGGCAGGAAGAAACTAATAGGGTGGGAAATAGAACAAGGGCACTAAATCTGTGTGACTCTGCACCATATTTTCTTTTCTCATGGAATGGGTATAAGTGACAAGGCAGGGTTCAGGTTTGTGAGCAAAGGAGAGGAATAAGACATCACTTTTGATGCCTTCAGTAACTGAGAAGTCATTCTCACCTTAGTTTGAAGCCCTTCAGCAGCTTCTTTTGCTGCAGGGTACATTTGTTGATTTGCATTATGAAACAAATCGAAGTCCAGGCACAGCATTCCATAGGTGTGATAGATCCTTCCCATTTTGAAAAATGTTTTCCAGGGGACTGTAGTACAACAAAACTAAATGAGTATTTGGAGCCAGTAAAAAGTTATTTTGACTGTACTTTCCCCTGCAAAATCCAGTCAGCTCTGAAGCATCCAGAATACATCATGTGCCAGCTCTCTCCATTCTATAATAGGGTCACCTGAGTAAATATGTTTAATTTCTGTCCAGTAACCAAAAATGCCAGATCTAAGGGAGAAAAAAAAAAGAAAAAAAGCAAGCTTGTTCTTTATATCAGTTCTTAGTGCATTAATTAAAAGCTCCTGTGAGACAACAAGGATGAGTGGGATGCAATAAAGATGCTAAGAAAGAATAAGAACATTATTATAATGAAAGCAGATTAATGGGGCTTCACATAGTGGTGCTAATGGATGTTTTTGAACTTAGAAAGGAAGCGATGAGACAATTGAGTAATGAATTTTGTCATCAGAAAATCACAGCTGAGCCAACATCACCATATAAAAAGGGAACTGATTTATTGATTATAATGGAAAAGACTAATAGATGGTTTTAGTGAAGACACAACACAATTTTTTTCTACAGGAATGCCCTGAAAAGGCCACTCACTTATATATCCATTCCCAAAATGGAGGCATAGTAATTACATCCTTTGTTTATACAGTTCTTGAATGCACACCACATTAGCACCAAGTGTGGGGCATATGAAGGGAAGGCCTAAATGAAAACCTCAAAGATTGAGAAGGCCACAGGAAAGACAGAGACTGCCAGAGCAATGCTATGTTACTGCAAGATCCTACCTGAAAAGCAGAGGGAAACAGGGACTGTGGGGACAGCTTTGCAGCGTGTTAATATGGAGGTGTATGGTTTGATCCCAAAGTGCCAGTGCTGGCACCTTGCTTGCATAAAATGCGTGCAGGGCTGGCCACGTTGTCTCAGAAGAGAGATGTCTGAGAGCTGGGCAATGGGAATAATGATGTGCCTGGGAGAATGCTCATGCAAAGGGAAAGTTCTTTGAAAGTTTGGGACCCACAGAGCTTGTACGCTGCTAAGAAGGGTTATGTAAAGTCTATATGCTCGTAAGAGAGCGCTTCAGTTTTCAGACGAAAGAACAAGGAGATGTTTGATGACATTACAGGATGAAAAAGTGGGAGTATTTTTTTCCCTGTAACAGGCAGGTTGGCTGGAGAAATCATTGTCTTGTTACATCATCAATAGCCAGCTTTCAGCAGGACTCAAAAATAAAAAAGATCCTGTATCCATTGAGAGTATTCAGAGTTGTCCTAATCAAGGACAATACATTCTGGGAAGGAGAGCCAGCCACATGCAGTCAGTAAGGTTTAAGGCTTCTCTAGGTCTCAAAACCCAGGACAAAGCCTGGCACAGAGGGACAAGCCATTCCACATCTGTCCGTGTAGTGGATTTGTACCTTCCCTGAAGTATGTGGTGCTGACTGCTGTGCCGGACAGGATAAGGGACAGGATGAATGTCGTGGCCAATACAGTGGGGCACTGACAGTGCTGCTCAGTGAAGCCTCTCCTCGAGCTTCCTCAGCAGTGACTCAAAGAGTGAATGTGCACAAGTGCATTGAGAAATCAGCCTGCATCATCACCATGGCTTAACATCTTACCTGGATGAGCCCCGGCTCTCAGTTGCACCAGAGTGCAACAAAGTGCACCCTCCTGCATTCCGCACACAGCCTTTCAGGGACTAATTACCATCTCATCCTGAAATCACTGTAACCACCGGAGGGAGGGGGATGACATCTGCTTAACATCTGCACAGAGACAGGCTGCCTGTGAGCTCGAGACACGCAACAGGGATGGAAACATCCATTTGAATGTGCATGGAGTGCTCACCGTAGGTGGCCCCTGCTGCAGAGCAGGCCTGCCTCTCTTGGACACTGAGCTGGGTTTCCTCTGATATGTCTTCTAGCACCAAGGAGCCAGTTGCATTCTTCAGCTGACATTCCACAACCTACTCTAATACCTTGCCATCAGGAAGTTTGTCTCAGGTCTGCATTTGCTTTTTTCCCTTTGTTGTATTCGTATTGATATCCTGTCTCCTATTCACAGCCACAACAGGCATATTTGACCCTTTCATTCTTTGACTGCTCTAATTATCTGACTGTTTTGTTGCTCTGGTCTGCTCTTGTTCATTTTTGTCAATATATTTTGCATAATGAGGTGCTCAGGAGTGAAGATAATGTCCTGTATGTGCTCACGTGAGAGCTCCACACAGAGAAAACTGATTTCCTCCCTCCTCTAGGCAACTCTACATACACAGAGAAGGGGCCGAGGAAAGGTTCCATGGTGACTAAAGTCTGTCTTTAGATACTTAAGGGCACAATATGGGAGAGCAAAGAGTTGTGATGGTCATCTGCTCTTGGTAGAAATTTTCATGTCCCACTCTTCACTGTGGTGAGCTTTTAGGCCACCAGGGTCCAGAAGCACCTACTCGGCACACCACAAGTGGCAAAACACACCCATCCTTTATCCTAAATGCTGGCTTCATCTACAAATGTCTGGAGGTTTTTATGGACTGCAGCCCCTCCAAACACATGCTGCTTTAATACTGAATCTCATCCAACACCGCTGAGCCAAAACACTCTCTTTTTAAGGCTTTTTGTGAAATAGTGAGAGAGCTTCATGATGATGTCAACATCATAAATCATCACATGTGCAGTGCAGAAAGCCCACAGTGATGAAGGCATGGAGAAAGAGAATGAATTGTTCCGTGAACTAGTTCACTTCTTCATTTCAAAACAGATTCCCAAAGTCAGATTTTCTCTGTATAGAGGACTCTGATCTGGTCAAATATCGACATTTACAATGAAAAGGAAAATTGGGACATGAGGGCAATATGCTCCCTTGGGCTCGTGGACTCTTGGGTGTGACGCAGAGAAGTCTGGGGAAAACCTGGTCTACCTTGGAGCTCTTTACGTATCCCGATGCCTTGAGCAGAGACAAGTCAAAACCTAGTGAGAGCTGCAGTTTAGGAACTTCCAGCACAGGTTCAGGCAGCTCTGGATTGAGCTGGGAGAGATAGGGAATGCCATAGTCCTTTTCAGCATAGTGTATAGCAGGCTCACATTGTTGCAAACCGCATAGGGTCACCCATGGCCACATCCATGTACTCCAATTCTTTCTGCTGCTCTTATTTTAATTCAGAGTGCTTGATTTTGCTGCAATTATCCTTCCATTGAAATCTATTCGTCTGAATGGGCATGGCTAGGCGTAAGTCCATCTCCTTGGTGCTAATCGTGACTTTATTTTTTGCAAGCTATGAAGCAGGGTTGGTCTTTCCAGCAGGGATTGAGGTAAGATGTGAGGCATGTTGATGCAGTGGGGGACGTATTATAGCTTCCACTTGGATAAACCAAATATTGTTGCTGCCAGTGCTGTATCTGTTGTGGGATCAAAAGTGGTCTCGCTGAGCTTGTTGGGAGCGCTGCTGTGGGGTTAAACTAGGTCATATTATTGTTGTGGGTAAGAACAGAGAGTTGCAGTACCAAATTCCACCCTGACTGCAATTCTGGAGTAGCTCTGCTGATGGTGGTTGGAATTGCTCTGGGTTTACAGTGCTGAGACTGAAAAAAGAATTTGGCAGGGTAATCTCCAGAGCTATTGAACTGGCACCTCTCCCCAGAGCTATGTTTAGTTAACATTTACAATGGGAAAGCAAACGAGGCATGATTCTCCAAGCCTCGAACCCTGTTGAGGGCTGATTGATCTTGAATGCTGGCAATCCTGATTCCCCCAAACACAAATAAGCACGTATATGGATATGAGCAGAATTAGCCTTCATCCTCTTAAAGAGCACAACACAGGTCATATTTAATAACAGAGAAATGTTGTAAGGTCTCCCTCCAGCTGTTTCCGTATAGACTCTCTGCCCTTGCTTTGGGAGGGGGTCTGACGATCTGGTGAGATATCCAATGAGTCTTACATCTGCTCAGAATGGTGTTAAATGCTGGTATTCGCTGGTGTTGGCCACAGGCTGGTAACTGACTGGGATGAAAGTCAGGCCCTGCAGTCTGGGCTGTAGAGTGAATGGTTATTTGTCAAGGAAGCAGAAGGCGAAAGCCATGATAAGAGAGGAATGAGAGAGCCTCTCTGTGCTTGGAGAGACCCTTCTGGTAGGTGGGAATGGGCTGATGTGCCAGCCAGGGCTGACACCAATTGGCACCATTTATCCAGGGCTGAAATGACAGCGAGTTAATGCTCTGCAGGGTGATTATTGCAAACACTGAGCCTTAATTGTTTACCTTTGTTTCATGGAGCCAGTTGACAGTCAGCTCAATAGATTTCAGGTATGTTTTCTAGTGGGGTAATACTTGTTTTTCAGAAGAGGTTTAGAAAGCTGAGTGGAAGTGAAATTAGTTGTGGCATGCTGTCTGTTGTTACAGGGAATAATGGGAAAAAGGCTGGGAGTCAAGAAAAGATGACAAATGAAAATGTAGATGTCAATAAAGCTGCAAGATGAGAAAGCCAGCAATTAAACAGGAATGGATTTACACAGGAATGTGAATAGCAGGAGGGGCTTTTGCTCAGGATCAGGGTGCATTAGTGGGACTGCAGAGGGGCCAGGCTTTGGATGGAGTGTGGTTGTAGGGTGCAGCTGAGGTTCATCCCCAGGCAGACCTGTGCAGATGAACTTGCGTGAGGCCAGGAAAAGCAGGGAATGCTGCAGAGGGGTTGGCAGAGCTGGGTGTGAAAAGTCCCGGACTGGCATAGTGTGGGGGCCAGCTGGGCAGGAACAGAATTCACGTGGGTGTGAGAGCCACCTCTATTGCATTTCAGCAATTTTCCTGTCTTAAGAATGAAATGTTAGTTGTAAAAAGAATAGAAAAGCAATTATCTGGATTGTGGAGTTCCAGGGGCAGCAAGTCCTGAGCCTCGCCCTGAATAAAATCTGCCAGGAGCAACAGAAACAAGCTGTAGTCATCCCCAGCTATTTCTCCCGCTCAGTCCTGGCTATATCATCTGAGGGACTCCATGAATTCTCCAAGGGATTTTGTTATTGCTATTGATTTTACATGGGAGATTCTTAGATACCGGGGTTATGGGTCGGCAGCACAAAGCCTTAAGATAAAGGGATCTTCGTAGTGCTGCTCACCTGTGCTGCCACAGCTGCTGGCAACTCCAGTGCTCTTCCACCAGCCTCTCAGCACCTCTTGCTGGGAGAAGTTGAGAAGGGAGTAGCTACTTTGCTCTGATCAAGGGGTAGAGAGAAAGCAAAATTCAGGTTCTTCCTTATTAGAACATGCTATGCACAGCACAAAACACTCTAATGTATGCATTTAAAATATACTGCAGAGCTATTTCTTTCCCTTTTTTTAAAAAAAAGACCCCAAACACTTTTATAATAATAATAAAAATGCAATCTATATACAGTATCTTCATATCCCAAATATTTATAAACATAGTTATCTTTGGTTGACTGATTCCAGGAAGTTTGCCAGCACATCAAAGCGGTGACATTTTACATCTCATATTCTTTTCATTGTGAGGAATGAGATGCTTCTCCATTTCTTAACTGATTTTTCAGATTTTCTTTTAAGACTGGTGCAATTGGGTAAAACCTTACAGATTCTAGAACAGACAGGAAATTCCATGAGACTTAATAAACACCATGCTTAGCTTGATGTTGCTGTAGGGTATTGAAAAGAAATATTATTGACCATTAGTCTGCCACATAGACACATTTATAAGTTGCTGTCTTTGGCAATAAGACTGCAGCTATAACTGGTTATAGATGGCTTTCTCTGAGCCTGGCCTCTGTCTCACAATCCCTAGAGCCAAAATCTTATCAGTTCGTCCCACCCTCTAGCTCTGAAGTTTGGTGGGGCAAACACGTGGGCAGTGGTGCCTTAGTAGAGTGTGTCACAGTGTTGCCCTTCAGGTCGGGCCATTGCAAACGGCATGCTTTTGTGAGTAGCTGATTGTCGATGGAAATCAGGGACTCTTTGAAATGATTGTCACTTTATTGTCATAATGTCTTTTCACCAAGACCTGGTGTGTTGTGTTTGTTATGCATTTTACTTGGGACTTGCTCTCTCTGTGAAATCCATAAAGGAAATGCAATGGCATTCTTGGGTGCTCGAGTGGATATTCTCTCCAGATGTTTTTAAAGGTCCATCTTCTAATTCAATCCCCAAGAGGCTTTTCAGAAACTGAAGTGAGCAATTGCAGGCAGCTGCATAATATCACAAATGACCTACTCAGTCCTTCCTTTCTTGATTTTTCCCCCATGTAGGTTTTCCATTTGCAACTAAAATCATCTTGCCAAAGGCATTTTTGCATTGTGTAGAAACCATTCATGCACATCACTTTAACAATAGGGGGGCAGACCTGTTGAATATTAGGCTAACCAGTCGTGTAAGTGAAGGCTTTAAAGGAGGAGGGAAGAATGATGGATGCAGTGTGCAGGGGTCCGGAAGACAAATGAGCTCTATGCAATGGATATGGCCTGCACAGATTTGAATTATATTCAGTGTTCAGTCCACCATCAGGGTACCATCCAATGGATGTAATGTTACATTGTCATCTTCTTCATTCTCCAGTTCAGGTACTCCTCATCACAGCTGGCCCAGCTTATCTTCTAAGCCATCTTTTAATGTTGGAACCTCTACTAGGCAAGGAACTTATATGAATCTATATAATATATAAAATAAAAATTAAAAGAATATATAGAAATCATGTAAAATAGGTGTGTGGGTCTGCGCTCACACGCATGCGTATGTTTGTCTGTCTCTGCACATAAAAGAATTTTTCAAGAGGATAAAGCAGGAGGTATCCAGGCAGCAAGTAGTATTCAGGAAAGAAAATAAAGCTAGTCCTCAACCTTTCATGACTGGGCATGGCACAGGTAAGATGCAGGAAGCTGAATTAATGCTGTCTCCACTCAGTCCCAAAGCCACCGTGTGTTGGAGGAAGCTCCAGGAAGAGTGACAAAAATGCTGATAGGTTTGGAAAGTGTAGCGTAAATGAGAAGATTAAGGAGGCTGGTATATATTCATTGAGGAGGAAAGATGTGTGAAGGGAGATGTAATCACTGCCTGCAAATCCATAAAGAAACGCTACTGAGAGGATGGGGATCCATTTTTCTCAGTGGTTGGTACACACAGGCCTAAGACATAATGGTCCTGAGGTGCAACAGGGAACAGTTAGTAAAAAAATATCAGGGAAAACTTTATAACTCTAGGAACAGTTTGGTGACAGAGCAGGCTGCCAAGGCATGCTATAGAGCCACCAGCATTGGAGATATTCGAGGCAGGGATGAGTCACCCATCTGTTAGGGATGGTTTAGGTGTAATCAGATCTGCCACTATGTGCCGCAATAGCCTGGATGATGCACCAGAGGTCTTTTCTAACCCAAATGAGTCTGTGATTTGTCATTTGTGCTTATTTCACTGTGTGGTACTCTGTGTGGGTGTTTATGCTCAATTCCTGATGTTCCCATGTGTACCTGGAGCTTGGATGTCTCCTGGTCTGTACTGTCAGTCCCCCAAACGCTTTCTCTCTCTTTCTTTCCTGCCAATTTACTCCCTCTTGATCCATTTCTCTTACATTTTCATATGTACTTCCTGATTGCTGATCCTTTATTTCAGTGTGCCCTCTTGCCTCTTTTTGTCTTCATTTCACATACACTTGCGTGTGCTTTCATGCTGTTGCACCTGTGCCTGAGCACATGCACACATGCCCCTCTTCACTCTCACTGCGCTTTTCTCCTCCTGTCTGTCCTCCAGTGAGAGCTGTGGGTGCAGAAGGGCAGGGAGGAGGAGGATTTTCCCTTCTGTAACAGAACTGCAGGGAATCACCCAGTTTGGGTTTGAAAGAGGCCCATGTTTTTGGAAATACCCTGGTCCCATGGGTATATGATGCCTGATGAGAGGTGGAGCGTTAACTCTGCTATGTGGTTACTAGATCTGCCTCACATCTGATAGTCTAGGGCTGTGCACAGGACAAGCTTGAGCTGGCCTGCACCCCTCCTTGTGACTTACCTTGCACCCACTTCTCTGCAAGCCCCACTAAAAAGCTGAACAAGCCATCACGGCCATCTGAAAGCAACAATAGAAATAGCTCACAGACACCGACAGCAGCCTTGCTGATGGTGATGTGCTGCATCTTCCTGAATTTGCAGCAACATTAGGAGTGCTTTATGAAATTAATATGGGTTAAGTACTTGTGCTGAGTGCCAGGTGTGTTTTAGAGGGCAAAACCAGGAAAGGTTTCCTCCATCAGCAGTGAATACACTTGGAGAGTCACCAAAGCCCAGTGACTGGTACTGTGACAGAGGATCATTAAGGTGCTTTTATTTTGAGTGTCTGAGTGTGTGCACATGTGTGTACAGGAATCTATTGCCTGTATTATTTTCATAAAATAAATTAGATTACCCAAGGATGTGTTCCGCTCTACATCACTTGCAGTTTTCAAATCATCATCAGATGCCTTTCTAAAAGATTTTCTTTGCTTCGCTCGTAAGTTTTTGAGTCAGAAATGGGGAATTTATGGGTGAAATGTCTCACTGCATCCCTCAGGGAAAAGTCCCAGGTGATCTAAGCTCTTCCTTTCTAATCTTTAATAGCAGTGAAGCTAAATGTTGTATTAAGAAACTGTTAAATTTCAGTGTGCTTAAGTCAGGAGCTAGGCGAGCTAGATTGTATGTGGAACCTTGCATGGAGTGGAACAAAGGAGTCTGTGGTAAATGCTTTAATAATGATAATGAATATTCATGTTTACTCCAAAATCATTTGGACCTGCCTTATAATGGCTACACTAAAATTGCTTTCCAAAATTACAGCTGATCTATTGATCTTGCTGCTGGAGTCCTGCAGGTATATGTTTCCCCCTTTCAGTGTGTGGCTCCATAGATGTTCTCACAGAACGCAGTGTTGCTCTCATATTTTTTTCTTCAACCTTAATCACTGTTATGTATCATCTTTTGTGCGTCCGTGCTTTGCCATATATGGCAGATAAACAGAAGCTATGAAAGTAATTTGTACAAAAAAAAAGCATAGTAAATTGCATGAGACAGCATGCTACAGATCAAGACTGGCAACAAAAGTAATAGTGAAGATGTGCTGGCATATAGAAGGGTTTATAATTAAATTGCAACATTAGCAATTTCATTGTTGGTGTTTCTTTAATGTATCTTATGAGAAATGCTCTATTACTGCTTAAAGTAATTACTTTGTACTTGAAAACATGCATATATTTAAATGTCAACTGATGGTAAAAATCTCACTTTTCAATTTACTTGTACTCGGACATTTAGAAATATATTGATAACTTTCAGATCAGTAGTTTTATGGGATAAATTCTTTACTCAAACTCTCACTCATTAAGAAAAGAATTTACCAGCAGTTTAGAGAAAGCAGATTGATTACTGAAAGTAATATTGGAACTTTATTAAGACAGTCAAAAATAAATCACAGGCAAACTACAAAATAGTTAGATTGATACATAAGAGACCTAGTCAAACAAATCATGAGTTATCATCATGAAAACTCTACACTGTTAATACAAGTCTCTACACATATTTCTCAAAGAAACAGCTTTGGAGATAGTAGCATAATGAATTACTGTGAAGAGGTGTATCTGTCTGCAGCAGAGAAAATCTATCTTATTTTAAATGTGCATGTGTGCTGAGAAAATTATTGACATACAAACCTGGCACCAAGGAGAATATGGCATAGAAAGAAGCTTAGAGGTCATTTGCTGTGATGGACCAAGCACTAGCAACACCTAGCAACACAGAATTGAGACAGGCTGGAGGAGGAAGGTGTGCTTAGAAGAAATTCAGAAGCTTTTGCCCTCAATTTCTGGAATTGTATGGGTCAATTAGGACAATTACATCTTTCTCAGGGGTAGTGTCTTTTGAAAAAGGAGAAGCAATGGCAAAGAACAGCAAGAGATTACATGAAATTTGGGTGCTATTTCTGTGTTATCCCAGGCATGGACTATCTGTGAGCCAGGCTGATTCCTGGTACAAAGGAGAGAGGCAGAGCTCTTTCCTGTATTCCAGTGCTCCATCAGGTGTCCTTGTCTGACCACACTCATCTGAGCATCATTTGTTAGGACTGCTAGCCTATTGTTCACTCAGTGATGCCGGGGCGTATCATAGGTCGTGATCAAAGGTACACGCTGCTGGACCCTGGCAGTAACCTTTCCAGGAAGTATTTGGCAAAAGTAAGTCATGAAGCATTCTGGAGGGGTCAGAGCATTCTCAGCTGCAGGCTGGAGGGAGATAACATCCTAATGAGAGTGATGAGAAAGCAAATAAAATGGCCTCAGAATGTGAGTTTGGAAACCACCAAGCTCAAAGATACCACCCTGCTTATTAACGAGTTTATTTTCATTCTGCTTCAGTCATTCTCTGACTGTTGTGGGAGTGTGACTCTCACACGAGGGAAGATATTATCATGTGTATTACTGATCATGTTTAAGGACTCAAGTCCAGTCCAAGACCTTGCTCTCCTAGATTTTGGGTAGGATATACTAGGAAAAAGGCCTTGGTTTGAACATCCAGCACAGCAACAATACACAACCCATTTTGTAGGCAAAGAATCAAGGCAAAGAAAGAAGAGCCCTACCCAAGGCCATACAGGAGATATGTCAGACCTGATATCTGAACTGACAGGCTCCTCCATTGCCCTAGAAAGAATTCCAGAAGTGGATTTCTTGTTTAATAGCAAAGGAGTAGAAGACCTGCCTAGACATCTCCCTGTCCAACTCAAGCACATTGCCTGGTGCTTTGTCCAGTCTAGATGCTTCCAGTGAAGGACTTCATTTTGCCATGTTGTGGCATAGCTGAGTTGGTCTGAAGTAGGGAGAAAATGTCTACCCAGAGGCTTTCATTCCCAGTGGCTGATCTCGTGACACAAGTTGGAAAACAGGTGCTCCAGACACTTGGTGATAAAGCTGGCCACCAGTTTTGCACCCTTGTGCTCACTGCCAGCTGCTCAACCCCTTGGGTTTGCTGCTGCTGCTGCTGCTCCCCTCAGAGGTGCTGTTCCCAGCGGAACGATTTGGAGGTTGTCAGTCTGAATCTGCACTCAAACTCAATCATTTCAAGATGAACCAAGAAGCTGAAGTGACCTATTAGCACAGCCAGCAATCTTTGTATTTTTCTGATTATGTTTTATATATTTCTTTACCCTTTGTTCAATTACGGCAGGATCCCTTTCTTCTTGTCCGCTCATGTTCTCTCTCAGTGCTAAGTGCCAGCTGTCACTGCCTGCTGGATAATTACCATTTTACAAACAGTGTTTAGGGAAATGCCATCAGTTTCTGAATATGTGGCTGTCAGGGCTTATTTGAGGGGCTTTCCTATGTTAACTACCTCTTCTCTTTTCAGGCAGGAGGGCAAGGGAGGGGAAGGAAGCCGAGAGATCTGTCTTGTCTCCAGGCATTTGAAGAAAAATTGCATTTCATCTTTTTCGCATTTTGACTGTCAATGCTTATTCCTTCCCCCACCCTCTCTTCCAGTTTATGCGCTCCTCTCACTTTTTCTTTGTCACAGGCTTCTCTGTCCTTCTTTGCAGCCCCAGTGGCCTGCTAGTGACTGGTGGCAGCAGAGAAGATAGAGCTGCTTATCATGGGGGGTTACTAATGGGAAGGAGGGCATATTCTCAGAAATAATCATGGCCCCTCATTACTGTAATATGCTACTTAAAGCTACACAGGTCTGCCTGAGGTTAAGCAGGGAATCTGGAAAAAAAGCTTATACTCCGATTGCCTTACTGCAAGAAGCAGTGGCATGAGCACAGCCAAGGAGGGATGAAGTCTAGATGTTGCTGACAGAGGTTGAAATGCTGAATTTCAAAGCCAGACCACAAAGAAAGACATCATTTGCTAAGACATGATTTTTCCAGGGTGCAAACTATACAGATGGTCCTATCTGTGAGGGTGGCAGGGAAGAAGGCAGGATGGCCACAGCATTTGATTGTGGTCTAATTTGCCTTTACTTAATAAGGTAATGAAAAATGCATAAAAAAAAAATTACATTCAGCTGGAGGGGCTACATCAAACTTGAGCTCTCCTCAATGCCAAAACTTTCTGTTGTCATATAAAGAACCTCCTTCCCCTTAGTAACAACTGGTAGCAGTTTATTAAACATTTCTGTAGAGCCTTGGTCACGAGAAGTCAGCATGGAAATCAGGGCCATGTGTACTACTAGATCAAGATATGTGATCTGGTCCCAACAGTACTCACACCCCTGAAAGATGACTTTCCTCAAAGTGTCAGTATTTTGGCTTTCTAATGATTTTTGCCACCTATCCGCTTTGAGAACACTCAGAAGATGATGGAAGCTACTTCTCAGGCACAGCAGGAGCTCTGAATTTCTTGCCATAGTCTGAACAATGGGAAATGGGGTAGAGGAGAGTCCCAGGGGGATGGATCTCAGACTGTTTTGCAGCCAGGGACAAAGGTTTACATACCAGTGTAAAGAATAAAGACCTCAGTGCTGTGATTTGGGCTCTCAGACCAACGTGGTTTTGCAATTAAATAATAAAGACTCTAACATCTGGCAGGCTCAAGGGGCTCAATATACAGGCCTCTCTCCACCCCAGAAGTGGCAGAGGTGGACGTCACTCCCACATGTTCCTCTTGGTTTATGCTGCCTGGTACCAGCCAAGGCAGAAGCAACTATCCCTTATCTGCAGAGCCCTCTCCCATATTTTTTCCCGTTGCCCCTCATTTTCCACGCTGGGCCTGATCTCGTTGCTATGGAAATGCACATGTGATGTGTCTGGCTTCACACGCGCTACTTCTGGAAGCTGAGGACAACAGTGCTCCTGCTCCATAAATTGGGTCTGACTTGGGGCCATGGGGAGGAGAGAAGGAAAGGTGTCCTGTGTAAAGAGAGAGATGTGTAGGAGATGAGGCCGTGCTTCCCACAGCTGGTACAAAAGCAACTGTGAGATTGGTGCGATACCTGCTGAGCTGTCAGTCTGAGTCACCCATCTTGGGGAAACTCTCTCAGGACAGAAAATATCTCTAGGAGACTTAAAGACCCTACTGATATTGACACACAGTCACACTTCCATGCAAAGGCCACTTAAGTGGGGACACTGAGCGCACACAAGTCCTTCTAGCAGCAGATGCAGATGAGCCTGGTGCTGTGACTTCTGCAGGGCCTTGCCACCATGCAGACAGTCACAGGTGGACAGCAAGGTCCTCTGCAGGTGTGCCTTGTGAGCAGTCCCTTACCTTGGAGCCCCCTCTGTGCTGTTTGGGGTCAGGTGCCGCTCAGGATTGTGCATGTTATATGAATCATGTGGCTGATGGATAGGGAAGGATGTGGCAGGAAAGCAGGGCGGCAGCAGCCAGCCTCCCTGCAGCTGGAGGCTCTGGGGGGCTCAACCCCTGGGCCATTGCTTCCAGGGGCAGCAGCAACTTCCCATTTGGTCTCTGCAAGGGCCCTCTCTCAGCATCTACCCACTCTAATTCATGTCTCTGCTCTGAACTAGCTGCAAGGGAAAGTGATGTTGGACATGGAAATGGAAGGAAAAATTAGGGAGGAGTGCTACTCAAGTCTCATATATAAAAGCACAGAGCTAACTTCTAATATCTAGATTTTTCCCCTCATCTGTCCTTTGAAAAAAACACGTCCCAGCCAACACCTTCTTGTGCCTTCCCTTTTCTGTCCATATGTTGTTATGCACCTTAAAGCAGAACAGGAGACTGAATTTGTGAAGGGTGTTGAATACAGAGGGAAATGGTTGGATCCCTAGAAATCAGTATTTCCAAGGTATGCCATAGCTTCTCCTCTCCACAGTCAGCACACCAGCCCCTTCTTCACTGAAACAGACAACTAGGTTGCTCAAAAAAAAAATGGAAAGTGATTTCAAAATCATGTCTTATTTTGAAAAGTATTATGTCAGCCTGCTGTTCACAGTCAACATGTAATGAAACACGTTCATTAGCCATTTGGGTCATCACTTCTCATGCTTTTCTGTATTTGAGCTGCTCAGCAGCAGATTGCAAGGCATTTTTCTAGCCATCCTTCCCAACCCTCTGATAGTGATAAGCAATATGTTTTGTACTGTTAGCGTCATGGTTATAAATGACCGCCGTACCACATGCTACCCAAATTTAACATGCTCAGACAGTTCTGTCACTGGCAGCTACTCCATTCCTTAATATCTTTCCCCAGAGTGAAACTGCTTTTAAGGGATAGAACGGCTGCCACCTCCTCCTGTCGCACTGGGTATGAGGCAAGGCTGTCCTGCTGCAGCGAAATTTGCTTCTCACCCCTTTGTTTCAACACCACTTGCTATATTGTTTTGGTGGCATCATCACCTCAGTGAGTTACTGTGATTCTTTTCAGATATTGGCAACCTGAAAGATTCAAATCACTCTGTGTGCCACTACCTTCTAGCACACTTCTACCCACCCACCCATGTAAGTCCTTGCCTGGGTGGTGTCAGAGCACCCCGCAGACCTGAATGCAGCAATCTCTGACTTCCCAAGGCAGGGAACAGTTAACAAGCAGAAGTCTTGCACTGGAAACTGAGCCCTGGTAAGGTCAGGCAGGTTGTTCAAGGTCAAGGCATGAAGTCTGTGGCAGCTCTAAGAGCTAAGCCTGTGCCTGCCATTTCCCAACCCAGAGCCTTAGCCACGGGCCTATGTTTCCTTCCTCTGGAAGCAGCTGGTTTTCTTCCATCATTTCTGTCTCTTAATTTCCTTCTCTCTGTGCTGTTTTTTATCACTTAGCCCGCAGAGCAATTGTGATCCTGTTTACTTGAGAGATGCTATACAAAATACAGTTGTATTGTATTTCATTTCATCCGCAAGCCAGCATTCTCGGAGGGAGGCCAGTTGCCAGGGAGGAAAAATAACCAACAAAGCAAAGGGCAGGAGTGTTCAGCACTTTCTTGAATTTGATCTATTTCTTCCCTTAACAGACACACACACAGAGCCAAACCAAACTATTTTACTTTATGGAAGGGGCTTACAGTTAAATCTGAGTACAGTGCAAGCAGAGTCATTATCTAATGAAAGGAGGCTTATTGACTCCCTTCTCTCAATTTAAATCCATCTCTTCTCCTCTGATCTTTCAAGGGTAAAGCTATTAAAGTTAAACAAAACTTGAAACAAATCTGGACCATGTCCATCAAGGAAATTGCCATGCCAGACAGAAAGCCCTGTATTGGCCCTGAGAGGGCTGGTGTATCCCCATAGCCACGTATGAGTCTGAGAAATCAGAATAACCACCCTTGTGGGGTGGTAGTGACCCAGTTACTTCAGTTAGTAAAGCCACGACCAGAGAGTCCAGATCAGAGGGAAGGTTGGACCGTGCGAGTTGTCAATGTGGTTTGAGCTGATCACTTATGCAGACAGCTCTTTCCTAAGTTGGCTCTTCTGTCAAAACCACTTTCCTTGCTGTCTGAGCTGTTCTTTCTCTAAGCTGGCAATTTTTTTTTTAATGTGAGCACATTTTTGGATCAGATGAAAATACAAATGGAAACACCCTTTCTGGCCTTCAGCTCTTTCCATCATGCTCTCAGTTCTGATCACTTTCTGTACCTGTCTACTCTCTGTGTCCCTCTTGATTTCTCAGTGGCCCTTTCTCTTCCTCTCGCCATCTGTCTCACTCTCCCCTCTGCTTTTTCATTTGCCTGCCACTTTGTCTCCAGGGTACACCTAAACGAGCTGCTCTTCATTTCTCCCTTCCCACTTTTCTCTTGTTCTTCTCAGTGTGTCTCCTTCCTGTGCAGCACAAAGGCCTCCTAAAAAAAAAATTGCAAAGCAGCAGCTCTCTGTGGTAAGCTGTGCAAGAAATATCAAGTCACCATAGACAGAATGAGCACTGGAGATGAGGTGCTGGGGTTTGGAGAAGGAGCTTGAGGAGACTCCATTTTTGGAGATTGTAATTTCTCAGTGCCTTTCATCAGTACATGTCTGTCTGTCTATGTAAATGAAAGTCAGCTTACGTGAAAACATCACACGTGGTGCCTACCGAGGCTACTGCTGTTGAAGGGCCCATGTGTGCTCACCTCCAGAGCCTTGCCCTCATCCTACTGAGCAGGATCATAAGATGATTCCAATTGGAGGAGACCACAGGTAGTTATCTAGCCCAACCTCCTACTCATCTTAGGCACTTTGGGATGACATCCCTCTGCTATTTGGGTGCAGTAGGGTGTGTAGGCTTGTGCTCATAGAGGGCTGGGTCTGTACCGGCATTAAGAGGATGAAATGTAGAGGTGTGCTCTGTTGTTATGTGAAGTTCACTCTTTCTCACAGGCATCTGTTCCCAAAGCCTTGCCTTTATCGAGCCTCTAAGCACAATGGAACACTTTATGGGCTATTCACGGCATTCTGCTTTTTCTATTGCCCTTCCCCAAACTTCTCTTCCTCCTTCTTCCTTTCCTCTTGCCTTGTTGAGCCTTTGACTCCTGTTTGCTCTTTGTGGAGAATATGGCATACCTGTGTGCTGGTTTTATGGAAGGTCCACAACTAATTAATTTTTGTTGTTGCCCAGTCTAACTATGAAATAGTTACATTTCTTTCCTGGGACAGGAAAAGCAGACAAGTGCAAGTGTCATCTGGGGCCTGAATTACAAGATCCTGAATGGACTATCTAGAATTTTCTGCACATGAGCAGGGCAAAAGAGCAAGAATGTAACATGAAGTGTTAATGCAAGTGGTTGAAAACAGCCTGGAAAGCACAGCTGAAATTGATAGCTGGGGCACAGGTTCAGTCCTGTGTGCCTGAGGGGCACAAGCAGACAGACTGTGATGCACGGTTGGGCTTTAATGTACCTTTGTAGCTAGCAAATGCTATCCAGAATACAAGGGAACTGCCCTGGATGGTGGCAATGCATCAACTTTAATTATAGCTCCCTGGAAACTAACTGTCCTGTAAACAGCTCATACTCTTTGAGGCTTCCTGGGATGACCTTTGTAAGAAATGTTGAGATCAGTTACTGTATTGTGGAGATACAAGGTATGTAAAGGTCTGTTTTCAAGGTCCAGAAGTAAGTAGCGGAGTCCCATCTGCCGCTCCCTGCCTCCCTTTTGCCCTCTCTGCCTTCCTCTCCCTCCCTGCCTGCTTCTCTCCATCCCAAGATCCTTATCATCCTTCAGTCATATCACAAAAGAAGAGTAGCTTGTTGTCCTTCATGCCTTGTGGATGAAGACGGACGTGAGTGCTGCAGTGACTTGGTACCCAATAGCTCTGGTTTGTGAGTGAAGTCCAACGGAACCAGATCTTCCCTGCTGTACTCTTTCAAGCCAGGGGGCAAAACATTTGATCAAATTGACATGGTTGAATGGTTTGACCCAGGAGAAAAAGTACTCATGTCTGCTCAGCTTCCAACACAGCAGTAAATCCCAGCCAGGATATAGGCTGTTGATTCAATACCACAGTTATATCAAATAAGTGTCACTGTATGCCTCGAAATTGTTCATGGTTGTAGTGCTATTGAACAATGCAGAAGCAGAAGACATGCCCAAGACTTGAAAGAATTCCCCACATAGCTTTTATTTCATAATAACTCTACATAAAATCTTCTTGGGTGTCCAATACTGCATTTTTTCTTGTGCTAATAAGAGTACTGAAGCTGAGAATGCTCATGGGTCAAAGCTATTCGACTTAATACTGAATTTATTGAAACATGATGTATGTTTGTATTGAAATATCTGCATAGGATACATAGTATGTATTGAAAAATGCATAAGCACAACATGCAGTGTAGCAGGGCTTTTCAGTGCAGTATAGGGGAATATTCCTTTAGGATCAGTCTAGATGCAGATGTGTCCAGTGTCTCTCTGTGAAAGCTGCCATTTCACTTTGCACTCTTTTCCTTTGGGAAATGTAGCCTGCAAAGAATACAGCAGGTTTTAAATGAAGCTTTCAGAGCTGTTCACAAACATGAATGAATTAAACCTCACAACTCCTCTGTGCAATACAGGAGACATCCTCACCTCATTCTGAAAGGCAGCCACCTGTGGAAGGCAGCAGCTGTTTAATAGTGCATGGTTACATTTTACAACTGTTGGGTACAACAAGTGATGACAGAAAATATCCAAATTAAACTAGTGGGAATTAGGCCCAGAGAACATAATTGCTCAAATTAAATTGTGTGCAGTTTAAGTTAACACCTATACAGTGTGCAGACTGCCACCAGTTCCATAATGAACTCTTCTGGTTAGGGTTAAAGATGTGCAAATATTGCTCTCTTTGGCTTCTGAAACAAAACATTTGGAAATAGAAAAACTGGCATGTGTTGAACCAAATCCTCTTTGTGTTGGTTGGTCTGCCTCTTGTTCAGTTGCTCTGCTTTTTCATATAGGAGGAGGAAAAGAAAAAGATGGAAAACACCTTTTCACTTGACACAAATTATTTCGTTTGGCCCAAAGCAAAACCTTTCAGAGCAGCAACTTGTGAGAAAAAGCCAGGGAAGGCCAGCTTTGCAGAGTTGCTCTTATTGCTGCAAATGTAAAAGGCAGCACCAGCAGCAATACACCACCTCCTAAGGGTCTTCACCTTGCTGTCAGTGGACTGAGCTGCCAATATCCTGCCTACCCAGAGAGCCCAAGTCCAGTGCTGCAAGCCTTGGGAGAGTTATAAGAATTGAAGTGCAAGGAAATATTGTTATGTCTGTGGGGAAGAGACGTAGAGTGACTTCCCCGTGGAGCAGGAAAAGGAATGTACCATAGCTGAGTCCTTTAGACAGTCCTGCCATTTAAAAAAAATACATACTTCGAAGGAATATATACTTGGCTGAACTGAGATACTGCCTCAATTGTCAAGGAGAGAATTTGTCCAGCGTAGGCTGAAATTTCCACTCATAATAGAACCGAATGGCTAATTTAGAAAGAAATCAAAGCAAAACAGACTCATTGCACCTCAGCATTGTTTTTATCTTGTTTAACTTACCGTGTGGAGCCATTTCAATAAGCTGTATTATCAGCGAACATTTCGTTTTCCCTTCTTTTTGGTCGCTGCCCAAAAGCTCGGCAAACACATATCCACTTTTATTTAAATTCACACTCTCATGGTTAGAAATTCACAGTATTACTTTCTCCTCCAATGCCAGCCTTGCAGAGGCCTCCTTATGATGAAAGATCTTATTAGAGTTAGCTCTCTGTATCAAGGAGAGACAATCAATTCCTTTTGGAGATTTAATTTTAATCATGCGAACTGGCTTCTGTTGCCCTGTGTTCCATAAAACTTTCCCCATTCCCTAGTCCTTGGTATTAGTTTCTGTGGATGGCAGGCTTCAGAGCCTGTCCCGGTAATCGGAAGCAGGGGGTTACATTACTCCCGGGTTGTGTTGCACACAGCAATTCTATTTGCAGAGTCTGTTTGCTGCACAGCTAACGGCTGCTTCAAGCAGCGCACAAGTAATTTCCAAATGACAGATCTCCTCTCTGTCTGCAGCTATTTTAAACTTGGTTTGCCACATGTGGTGTGGCCGTGACTCTGGAGGGATTCATTCCCCCCAAGCCCTCCCCTTCCAGAGCCAATGTGCTGTTGCCCTGAGCTGAATGCTGAATATTGAACTCTTTCAACAGACAAACTTAAGGCCAATCATTATTCAAAGAATAGTTTTAGGAGCTCATAAAAGTAAACTAGCAACCCACCATTTCCAGATAATTTCTACAAAGAAAAAGTAGACAACATTCATCCCATGAGATACGGCGAAATTAGTCTCAAGGTTCTTGTTCTCGGGGAGAATTCAGAGCAGGCACAGAGAGCATTATCGCACTGACTTCTGTGAAATTCTTTCCACTTCTGCTAGTGATCATTTTTGTCCTTTAACCTGCAAACTCGGGATCTGCTAGGAGGGATGTGAGCACAGCTGAGAGTATCCTGCACATTCCCACTGTCACGCAACCAGGGCCCATATCCCACTGGTACTGCTGTTTTTCAGCAGCATGACTGATTTATAACATGGTGGGATGGAGGGAATATGGCTCTTTTGTTTTGGCCGTTCTCCAAATATGCCTTTTAGGAGCACTCTTCTTATTTGCATTCCTAACATTGACTTTAGTGTTGGGACTCAGCATATCAACTCTTGGGGTTTCTTTGGCACTAAAGCCAGATGTGTCTTTGGGGTTGACCTTTTCTTCGAACGTGATCCAACTGGAATTTCAGGTCTAAATGGTAGGATGTGGCACAGCTCTGAATTTCTAATTGTGGGCCCCCACCTACATCTTTATGCAGAGCTCAACGTCGTCTTCATTCTTTCCACTTGTCTACTTACAGTGTCCTTGATGCTATGATAGGATAGATATGTTGGGGCTGGGAGACTGTCTCAGCTAATGGAAATAATTTGATTTGGATTGTTCTCCTGTAAATCTCTATGCCTAAGGTTTAAAGCTGGGCTGCTTTTCTGCTTCATCTGTCCACTTCTGCCTTTGATTCTCTTCCTCTCTGGTCAGTCCATTCGTGTTCTCTGATGTGCAATGGCTCCATCAGGCTGGCATGGAGTAGTCTCCATGTTGGTATTATAAACCCAACTATTGGATTGACCTAATTCTCTAGGCAAAAACTACTGTTTTGTTTTCAGTACTCTTTATCAATAAAGGCTATTTTTATCTCATTCAAAAGAAATAGCGCTGAGATTATTTGGAGGCTGTGAGGAAGCAGCTGGGTACTGACAAGAGTCTTAAGAATGCTTGAATGAAAATACTCACCTTGATCAATGCCAAGCCTTGGTGATTGCTGAATTCATAGCTGCCACTCCATTCTGTGTGCACAGCACTGTAACAAATGAGGGGAAACTAAAAAATACATAGGATTTAATGGCTGTCAAAAGAGTCTCAGATGAAGTGAGGTTTGCCTGGTGAATGGCTGTTCATTAACCACAACCACAAGAAGTAAAGGTCACAAGCAGGCATAGCTCAGTGATAAGGCTATGGGGAGACACAGATCCACCAGCACCTTCTGCTCAGACAGGCTTTTTTAGTTGTAGCTGAAAAGAAGGTTTATGTCATTGTTACTAGTCCCTGGGCAATAACAGAATTTTTTGTTGGAAGAGCTGGCTGGGATGCATGGATTAGTTGGTGACTCTTAATTTAGTTTAGTTTAGTTTAGTTTAATTCAGTTTAGTTAATTTAGTTTAGTTCAGTTTAGTTTAGTTTAGTTTGGTTTAGTTGGGATATGTTAATTCATTAACATTGAGGCTGTATTTATGTAAGCATAGTATCAGCTAGAAAAGTTTTCATTTTAGAATTTGGGAATATTGCATATCAAGCAGCTAGTTGTACTGCATGTTGTACTAGCTTGTGGCATTAGCTTGTGCTACAGGAGATGTGGGAAACATAGCTCAGATCCTGTATTGCCACAGTCATAGCAGGGATGTAGATGTGTCTTTCCATCCCAGACAGGCATGAGAACCACCTCTTTATCCTGCAATTGGCGTCTCTTTTCAGTTTTCTCTGGAGTTTCATGTGTTTGTCTAGATATGAAGTAGTTTTGAATTTTAGGATTTTTTTGTTTCATATGTAAAGGAATGTTGGTATGTTTTGGTTTTTTTTCACTGACTTTAACATTTCTTTATGAACAGTTATTTGCAAAAAAGCTGAATCAATATGTGGCAATTAAATGAAAAGCTCAAGGAAAGTAGCACAGCAGCCCACGCCAAGAGTAACCCAAGAGCTCTCAGAAAACTGGACAGGTTTACAGCTGTGGGTGGCTGAAGCCCTAGCCTCAGTGGCACAATTGTTTTTCCAAGGCTGAAGAAAAGAGAGCTCAGAGGGAACAATAACTCATTACAGAGTCAAGGCAGGGGGCCAAGCTGTGTCTGCGCCCCTGAGAAAGAGGAGAGGCATGCACAGACACACGGGCAGCACACTCATGCATGCACACACCTGCCTTTGATGTTTCCTTTCACTTCTCTTTTGAAGGTCCTGAATCCTTGAGCCATATCCTGAGGTCCTTTTTCCTTTTTACTGAATTGAAAGTCTTCAAGGCTTGGATTCCAGAAACAAGGAGTGAAAAAAAAAAATCTATTAGATCTTTATTAAACCTTGTTTTTCTTATATTTTAAAATTGGTTTTATTTTTTAAAATAATAATACATGGATCCTATTGACAGTTTCCAAATGCTGATATTGGATGCAGTTAAAAAAAACCTAAAAATTCAACCTTGAAAAAATGGAAACCATGTTTTCTTTTTCTTCTCTTTCTTGCATTACTCCAGATGAAGCCTTTAAAAACTGAGTGCATTTTGGAAAGAGATTTTCTACTTCACCACTGAATATGATATCTGCATCCTATTTACAAATCTGCACAAATGCTTAGGGCAGCAAATGAAGATGGAAAATGTGAGCTGGGAATGGATGTAGCTGTGATGGGCCATTGCACACTCCTCATACTCATCACAGCTGTTCTTCCAGCAGCCTCTCTGCTTGGCAGTGAGGAGGACTTTTAAGGAGTAGTTATAAGGAGTAAAAATCCTCTTAGCCCATATGCCCCTCAAAATTTGCCTCTGCATCCATAAAACCCTGCACAGCTATCAGACTGCTCTGCAGTCTGCTGATGAACAACCACTTGATTCCTTACCTTCTGCTTTTATCTGTGGAAGTCTCTGTTTCAAGTCCATTATGTCAGTCAAAACACTTGATTTTGAATTTGTTGAGCACACTGGGATTTTTCTACCCTGCAGTTAGAGAACGTGCTGCTGAGACTTTAAGAAGTGTAAAGAACCGAACACGTTTCTGGACACGTTTAAGATAAGCAACCTCCACTGGGAGAGTCACCTTTCTGTTGTGCCAGGGCAATGACTATGCACTGCCTGCAATGTCAAGGATTTTCCAAAAAGTCTCTCATTTCCGCATTGAGGAAATATCACCTCTTACTTAGGAAATGGCTCAGCTACTTGAGTTGTCATCCAGGAGGCAAGATGTGTCCTTCTATTGCTGGTGCTGCATTATCCTGAGCTGTGAACACATTGGGGGCTTCTTCTCCAGGTCTTCTACGCATGCTGCCCAAAGCACAGAGTCAGTAAGGGTGTTGTACAAGGGTGATCTTAAATAGGCCTGCTCATTGTACATATATTTCCTTCAGTCTGGAGTGGCAAATCCTTGTACTTGTCCATCCTTGCACATCTCATTAGCTTCTCCCTGTCAAGTTTGGTATCAGTCATACTTGATCCTTAGACTCATGTTAGCAAAACTGCTTCTCTTGTGGTCTTGGTGCTTTGCCTAAGGCAACATCAGATGATCCTCCAGCTCCTTCCATTCAGCCCTCATTCCCCTCCTTTTACTGAGCCCAGACAGACTTCAGCCCTGTGCACATTCCTTCTTTGTTAAAGGACCTGCTCTGCCCCAACCAAGTCTAACATGAACTCTGGTAAATACAATTATAAATATTTTATGTTAGAGCTTCAGTACAGTTTGTTCAATATGCCAGAAATCTTCAGCAGACCCATAGCTCACTTTATTCCCCACAGTAAGCCATTTTTAATCGTTAACATTATAAATGATGTTCCCTCTCACGCAGCTTTTTCACTGAAGCCTGGAAAATGTATTCACTCTCCTCCCACCTATTAAAAAAGTTTGTGTTGGAGAAGATCTAGATTTACAACACTGAGGATGGAAGAGGTGTTTAGGTAAACATAGAGAATGCCCTGTCAGAGCAGGGGTCTTGTATGGCATCAACAAGTTCCTTGTGCTGCTCCAGGAACTGGCTGCTGCCATCCACCCACCTTCTCCTTGCTGCTTCAGCCATAGCAGAGGAGAGATTTTTGTTGAAATATAGTACCACCAGCTCACAATTTACCTGGCAAAGCTAGGTTTGACAGAGAATTGCTTGGTTTCATTTGGCAACTTGTATAACCCACCCAAACCACTCCATTAGCTCTCTTCTCCACTGATTTTGAAACAGCAGCCAGAGGGACTCAAGCCTGTCCAAACTGATCTAAGACTTCCTAGAATTGCAGTTTCTGTGGGATTATATTTATGTTTTTAAGCAAAAGACTGATGGGGAAATACGACTTACTTAGTTGCAGCTAGATTTCCAGTTTGGCCCAATTTCTGTGGCTTCAGAGACTATGAGGATGAATTTTCAGCTTTGTACCAGAGGAAATCAGTATATGGAAAGGAGTTAAAGAATAATAAAGGAGAAGATTTTTTTTCTTTGGGAAAGGGTTGTACTGTGCACAGACAAGAGTTTCAGGCTGGTTGTCTTCTAAATTGCTGTGCAAAATGATAAGGATAATTGTGTCTATATAAATGTGCGGGGTCTTTTTATTTTAAATGACATCTTTGAAAGGTTATACTCAGATACGTGGGTTTAGAATAAGTCAGGGAAGCACAGACAGAGCACAAGCAGAGGCAGACAGCACAAAGAACAAGTGAGCATATGCAAAGACAGTGCAAAGGTCCTGATCTTTTCTACTGAACTTGATGCCAAAAAGAGAGGTTGCAGAGAGACAGACAGATGCAGCCGTGTCAGAGACCTGCCAAGAGCTACGAGCTACAGCCCTAACAGAGAGGTAATGCAACACTGAGGAAAAGAGACTTCTGTATGCATTGTTGGAAATGAAATATATTTTTTCCTCCTCCTAACCCTTTTAAGCCTTTAATCTTAATCCTATTCATCATCATTAACTTCAGCAATTGGCCAAAATATTTAAATGAGGTGAAATGAAAAGATTTAAGAGTCTAGTGAAGTCTCATCAAACCACAAAAGAATAATCTCCAAAGATTAAGAAAGCTGCTATGACCCAACCTGTAAGGAATGAGAGGAGGAGGAGGGAGGGGGGCTTCTGAGATGAAAAGAAGTTACCAATTAGATCCTTTTACTAACAGTATTGAGTCTTTTTCCCCCTTACAATAGCCTAGTGCATAAAAAATTACGGAAGATGAATTAAGAGTTTAAATCCAGTAAAAGGCACCAAAAAAAAAAAAAA
>VZRS01014025.1:290517-399810 GCA_013398055.1 Ifrita kowaldi
AAAAAAAAAGGCAGGTAATATTTTAATAAGACTTAAATGGGTCTTTCAAAGGCACTGAAGAGCTCTTGGGCCCACATCTCTTGCCATTTCTGGGTGTAAAATAGGCTTTTAACTATCACTGCACGATGAAGTGCTTTGATGTTTATTCCCCTGATTTTCGTGCCTGCTGCCATTTGCTGTTGGTGGGTGCGTGTGTGTGTGTGTGTGTGTGTGTGTGTTCTCTCCTATGTTCATTCCCCTGAGGCACCCATTGTAACTTGGTTTCAGTTACGCTTTACTTAATGGGCACTTAAAATAAAATGGTACCCATTTCGCTTTAATTTCGAGAAAGGGGTAAAGGCCGTTCCCTTTCCATTTCCAGATGAAAGGAGCAGCGCTGCAGCTCCATAACGAACCTCAAATGAATTGGAGAGCTGATAAATTTAACGATCTCATCAGCATACAAATATGTGTGTCTGTGTGCGCGTGTGTTTTCATATGCACACACAGTTTGCGTCTAAAACTGGAACTTGAAGGAGGTGGGGGGCTTACAGGTAACAGATTTCAATGGTGAAAGGGAGCAGGTGAATTTTTGCAGAGCTGTGTTTCAGCCCCCTCATTGTGATGCCATGATGACTTTTTGCCTTTTCTTTTATACCCCTTTATATAACTTTCTGTAACTTTTGTAGTCTTAGTGTTTTTTAGTCTATATTCTTGGACTTGTTTGTCAAGCTAGGAGACGAAACATTTTAGAAACTTCATAGTTAGGGATCAGAATGCCCCAAACCCCAAGGTCCTCTCCAGAACATATTTTGTAACTAAGATAGAACCATCCAGGGGAAGGTTCCTTGGGGAGGGGGGGCTCATTTGAGCCTCTCATTGGGGAATCTTTGATAGCTACGCTAATTAGTAACACCGATAATGTTATGCTCCATCTCTTGTGGGTTGGCATTGCGGTGTGCATTGGGGTACATTCGACCTGGATGTAGTGCACCTAAGGATCCTTAAAATAAATACAGAGGTAAAATCCCTTTTTCCCTTCTAACCGTGTTTGATTCTTGATTTTAAGACCAGGAAAAGGCATCAGTTGTGCATTAGTGACTGCCATGTGGCTGCTCTACATCCCTGCTGAAGGTGGGAGGACAGCATGGTATGAAGGGTGTTATTCAGCCCATTTAATGTAATCATAACATTGTGCACACCTGAATCCTCCTGCTATTGCCCCAGCAAAGAGTGAAGCTGCTGTAATATCTGATGTAGCTGCTAGTCCCAAACAGCTTTCTCAGAGACTGGGACATTTTATATGGGCACTGTTGTCAGGCCACTGAATTGTGCCTTTGAATTCCTGCTGCATCAGGACTCTCCTCTGGGGCAGGGTCACATTTCTTTCTCTTTCCATGCCTGCAGAAGCATGGATGGATGTGCAGTAAGCTGAAAAAAATCTGTAAAATCCAGCTGGGTGGTCAGGGGGCTGTATCCTAGTTCCAAAGGTGTGTGGATGCCCAAACTCTCTTCTACAGATAATGATAGTTCTGGGGAGATCCAGCCCCAGGAAGATGTCATATTTATGTGTGCTTTGCCACCTCTAGTAGATGGTCTGAGTCCACTATTATTTCATGTGTATAACTCCTGAGTTTTCTCCTTCACATGGCCTGGGCTAATAATGCCAAAAGCATGATGGGCACATCATTGGAAAATACTGTAGCTTCTGATAACTTCCTGTCTTACCCTCTCTGGTAGCAACACAAGTAAGATATGGCCCTGCCCTGCAGAAAATGAGTGGTGAAAGTAAATGAATTTTGGAAAACTGCAGTACAGTCATTGCTTATGTATTTGAAGTTCCTGACTTTTCTTGTATCTTAGCTTGAACCTATCCCATGCAATATAAGGACAGCCCTTTCTTCCTCTCAGGGAATGTCCCTTTGATGGCAGTGTCAGGATGTGGGTTCCTAGAGGAGAAGCTCAGCTTGAGTTGGGGAAATTTTGCATGGCCTGCATATAAAAACTTAACAGCTTGTGGCATCTGTACATTCCATATCTTCATTCCCACTGTGCAACCCTCCAAAAAACCCCACATCTCTATCTTCAGCCTCCACTGTGCCTTCAGAAAGATAAAGTGGTAAGGATTGACTACAAAACTCTGCAATGAGAGCTTTCCCCTGCTCCTCCCTGAGCACTATGGCACTCATTTCTCCATCCTCTGACTGGCCTATTTTGTTCCAGTCCTGGTCATCAACTCCACTCTAGCAAACTGGAGCCTCCGGCTTCTCCTACCCATCTATATAGCAGGCCACCGCAGGGTAAAATATCACCTCCATCAGCACTGACATCCATCACTTTAATGAACAGCAAAAATCAATCTCTAATTGACAAAAACATTCTTAATCAAAGTATGAGGCATTTGGAGCACAGAAGCAGCCTTTCATCTTCTGTCAGCTTTTTCCTTTACAAGCGGAAGCAGCATGGGTTTGTAGCTGGCCAAAGAGGCCAAGTGGTATCAGTGGAGGGACACAGGGACAATGCTTTCAGGTGATAGTATTAGAAAAAATCTGCTTCTCTTCTCTTAGCCTGCCAAAGCTCAGTTTTGGCTTGTGGGTCAATGAAGAATATACAGCAGTAGTAGGAAGAGATTGGAATGCCTAAGTTTTTAATTAGCATAAGCTCTCTATGACATCACTTGGGCCATGATTTCTTTTTTCCTTCTTTATACATGTACCAAACTTTTAGGCATTTGCCACTAGTGGTCTACCAGTAGGCCACTGAAACACAATGTCAAAAAAACACCTGTTGAAAACCTGTCGCACTAAACAGGTAGGTGAAGAAACTCAATTTAGCAGCACTGCTTTGTGTAGCATTTAGGGACATTGCATGTGTACATACGGGAACTTCCTCAGGGCAGCTCTCCTGGTGGTGAAGACAGAGGAGATGGTAGTTATTAGAAGAGCAGTTGCTTATAAACTTGTAGATGGCTGTGAATTACATATGGGTAAGTTAAACTATTGGCCAGCAGCTCTGAAGGATTATTTTTCCTCTGATTAGGGAGTCCCTCAAAGATTTGTAAGGTTACTCTGGGCAGCTTGGTATCCTTGCCAGTGTTTGTGAGCCATAAAGGGCAAGGGAAGGTTATTAGAGTGCCATATGGATACTTGGGTCTTTTTGCCATTTCTTGCAAGAAGGTATTACTATAAAGCATCTTTATCTATGTCTGGCAGAATTTGAGTGCCTTGGCATCACTGCCAGTACCTGCAATTGAAAGGGTAAGGAGGAGTGGATCAGTAGTGACGCTGTCGTAGCACCTCTGCCAGTGCTTGACAGGGAAGCAGTTTGGAAGATGCAGCAATATTTGGCACTGTGAGGGCCCACTGGCAACGTGCTTACGAGAGGAGCAGTAGGGAGCTGCAGGAGTGCCTGATGCTGCCGGGGGAAGTTGGCACACTTTGCTGGATTTATGAAGGGAGCGGTGGGGAGGGAGGGTGCGTCCTTGCCCATCACAGTTGCCAGTGTTTGCAAGGGAATCCGTCCAGGGGGCTGCAGTGGTACCCGAGCACCATCTGGCCACTCTGGCACTCTTGCTGGTGTTTGTAGGGTTGGCTTTGGATAATGTCTTTTCCTGATCAAAGGCCAGCATTTTGGAAGCAAGCCTGGAGTGTGTGTTACATAAATAGTATGCTGTCCTGTCCAAATGGCTCCCACATTCACAGAATCTTAAGAGCTTCAGAGGAACTTCAAATTGTGTCCCCTTGCAGAGAAACCACCTCCAAATTTACTGACCAGGGGGATATTAATTCACCCTGTCTTCCCCAGGTCTTGGCCAGAGAGGATTTGTTTGGAGAATGGACCCCTAATTTTTCTGGTTTTGAATAGAAGAAGTCAGTAGAATTCCCTTGGCTGAATTCACCACAGCTGCTCTCTGAAACCATAAGCTGTGTGTGCTGATGTTCAGCTGGAAGTAGGCTGGCATGCCTTGCTCTTATGCTCAGTCAGACTTCTAAATGTTTCAAAGCAGATAGTGATATTTGCCCATGTGTCTTATTTCATCAGCGAAACATACCAACGCCAGTATTTTCAGTTTTCCTGAGCTTTAAGCATTCCTTGTCCTTCCCAGAGCTGCTGTGCGTAACCACAGAGGAAGAGATGGCTTTGAAACAGCAGCCTGGAACAGTCTGTAACAACAGCAAGTGTGACGAGGTCCAAAGTAGGTCAGAAGAGCAAGGACTCGACTACTTTGCAGGTGGAAGTGGAACATGGATTGCAAAGGCAGATGGGGAATGAGACAGATACACACCAGGAGCTGCAGAGAGAATGGCTTCAAGGCATGCTTCACTGAGCCCTGTGCATCCAGCATGTGCAGAATGGCTGCAGGAAGGCAGCGTGAGGAGCACAGTAGCTGGTGACTCGCCTTGCCCAGTGTATGAACATTTGCCTCCTTCCATAAATGAAGGCAGAACTGTGAGTCACTGGGGATGCTGGGAAGCATGGGGGAAAGCAGGAGAATGAAACACAGTTGTAGTCTCCTCTCCCAGAAACATTTGTCTCTGCTGCCCGAGTCAGTGCCCTCAAGACCACTTTGATGAGCATTGTTTTTCCACTGGTTGAGGTAGTGTAGATGCTGACATTTGTAAAATATGCAGAGTGTCTGGCCAGGTTGCTGGATTCTCTTGCTGCAAGCCTTTCCTACTCTATGTTGAAATATATGGATGTCTTTCACTTATAAAGATGGATGTGTTATCTAGATTGCAGGTTTCCCATGTGTCATGCCGGATGTCACGCTCAGTCCTGAAATATGGTGGAGAAGGAAGGGGGGTAGAAGTGAGCTCTGATTTAGGCAGAACCACTTTAGATAATTTTTCCTTCAAAGGTGAAATGGAAAACCATTGTGTAGGAGTAAAGCTTGCCAGTTTGAATCCTGCCCAGCTCAGCAAATTTGGAAGCTGCTACCATGCAGCAATCTATGGGATACAAAATGAGTTGGTCATTTTCATCCAGTTCTGGTGGGCAGGAATTCACATCAGAAACCCCATAATTTCAAAGGGACCCCCTTTTGTTGTCAGACTCGACAGAAGGGCCATGGGCCGAGCAGAACACTGAGAGTAATTTAACCTGTGGCTTCTAGGCCACAGTATCTCCCGGATGGGATCCAGGAGGGCCAGACAAACTGATCATGAGGTTAAACATTCATAAGGATTGTAAAAACTTTGGGAACAGCTTCCCCCAGCACTACTGTGGGAGATATGCTTTTCAGAATATATGGAAGCTGTGAAAAATTTCAAGAGTCCATTGGCTCTAATACTGAGATTTCAGAAGAATTGAGATCTATTCCTCTTTTTTCTTTTCCTCCTAAATAACTTGGCATTTTCCAGAGACAGATGAAGGGCCCTTCCATAAGCAGTAATACAAAATTTCTTATTCTCTACTCCTCCTTACTTAATAGCCTGGATGCCTAAGGGATTCATACACTTCAAATTTGTGTGCGTGTGAGTGCACACATATGCGTATGCATGTTTCTGGTCTCGGCCATGGTAGCCATATCAATCCTCCCTTTGTACTGATCCAGCTCCCTCTTGGCCAGTTTGACTAACAAAAATTTACCAACCAAGCAGCAGAGCGGAGCGAGCACATTAAGAAAAACAGCATCGAATGCATCCTTGCGAAGAGCCACTGGCATCAGTCATCCCACAACAATCTGTACCACACGCCTCCTCTCTGTGAGGCCAGAGACAGCCTTTCCCAGCCTGCAGCCCTTTCACAACATTAAATGTAATGTCTTTCTTCCTTCTCCAATGCAGCAGATAGGAGTTCTGTTCAAGACTTCTCTTTAGAAAACTTTCCTCCCTTCAAAATTTGTGTTTGACTTTGCAAAAAATTTATTCTAAGCTTGAAAAATTGCTTCTATATCCAGACTGTTTGCTGTTCCTTCCAGAACAGGATAGCCCCAGGTATTGCTGCCAGATGAGTGAATTATCCTGTCCAGTTTAAGGTGGAGTTATCAACACATCCGCTGGGAGCATACATAACTACCCAACAGACTGAGATCTTTTCTGTTCTATGAGCTGAATATAATTTCAGCCTGTCACTCCTTATCATATCCCCTTTAATCATGCAAAATATTTCCTCCCCTTCTCTCTCTCATCCTGCTCACAGACTTATCATTTTCCCCTTTAGCCTTCATTTAGTTGCAATATTCACATTGTATTATACATTCTCTATACAATTAAGTAGGGAAATTGTCACCATGGGTTGTCTGGGAGGCCAGAAGTAAGAATGGGTTCAAAAAAGGATTAGCGAGTGCATGGAATAGTCCATCAAGGGCTATTAAACTCAAATATATAGGTAAACATGGGCTCAGGAAGTCCGTAGGCTTTACATTGCTGTATGCTGGGAGAATATACTGGGGAGAAACATTGCTCTATTTTTATCAGGTTTTTTATAGCCCTTTCATAGGGCATTTGCTTGTGGCCAGTGTCAGACACGGCCTGGGAGCTAGCAGGACCTTTTGACCTGACAGCACTGGTTTTGTGTTAATAAGTTTGGGATGGGATGCTTTATCAAATTATACATAAAACACCTTGTTCTGTTGTTATGATTATTACACAATGTAACTGTAAGATCTGCACCCTGAGATTTATAGCATTGTAGAGTCTTCCTGGACTTCTCCACAGATCCTCTTGATTTTTCAGACTGAAATTATTCTTGCTTCTTGCTGGTTTGGCATAAGTGCTTAAAACAATTAATCTTCAAGGGAATTAATCTTTTTGTGCTAAGGGCTGTACAAATCCAGAACTGAAGCAATCTGGATGCATTAGATGTATGTTTTCCTGGTTGCATCTCAGTTTGTTGTCCAAGTTAGAAGTCTTGGGGGAACAGGGAGAAGGAGTGATTGTGAAGAGGATTTTTATGTTTTTAAAATGCACTGCGTATCAGTCCGCTTCCTTCTCATGTTCTTGACTTGTTTCATGAGGAATTTGTTATGATAGTATCCTGAAAATGCACATTTCTTCTTCATTTTTTACCCCTAGAAATATTAAGATTCTAAAGTGTTCTGTTTCAGAATTTGAGCCAAATTTTAGTGAGGGAAAAGCAGACTCAATCTTCCCCCTCCATCATGTCCTCTTTACCCTCCTTCTTCCCTCCCTCTCCCCAGTAAAAAAAAATAATCCAGGAGTATTTAACAAAGTGTGAGGAACCAGACTTCCTCCATTTGGGGACCTCTCAATTTGATATTGGAAGTTCTCCTGACTTAAACAGCATTTGACCATGGACTTCCCAAACTGGAAGAAGCTGTTGCTCCAGTTTCAGCCTATTGCCCACCTCCCTGCACTCTCCCATTCCCACTTGCCTCTCTGTGAATACAAGCTTTGTGATTTGATGCTCTGTTTCGCCTTGAGTGTCAAACAGTTGCCAACTGGTGGAGAAGGGATCAAGAATCCGTGGAGTCAATCAGTGAGGAATTATGCTGGTGTGATGGGGAGTTGGTAGGAAGTTGTGATACTGGTTTTCTGCCAACTTGTTCGCACTCAAATAAAAGGAAGGTGTAACTTAGGTACCTCCATAACCTACTATTTTGGCCTGAAATAAAGGAACAAGTGCATAGGCAATTGCATACGAGTCAGGTGGATGTGTAATAAAAGCAGTTTTAGTATGCTGAGGCCACTGTAAGTCAAAGACTGACTGACTGAGTTGGTCCATAGTCGTATTTTGCCCTTCTGCCCCTCTCTTTCTTTCTCTCTGCTGGTTTGAAACAGTGAGCACAGGCTGTCAGAATTTACCCAGACACAGAGCTGAGAGAAAAACTCCATACCCTATTAGAGTTTTGAGTTTGCCTTTATGTGTCATTAAAAAAAAAAACAAAAAAAGAAAATCACAAACACAGCTTACTTTGTTTTGGAAGGTTTTTGCTTTTCAGTTCACGTTTAATGAAGTAATTACAGTAAAATACTCTCAAAATTCAAGACCTAATTAAAGCAAAGAATAAAACCTCAATTGATCCATTATTTAGATTGGTGAGAAGTGAGCATAAAGAAGCAATGAAAAAGTTAGTGCATTATGAGAGGAAAGAAGCATGCTTCCTTTTGGAGAATACTGATGGAAGGGAGACCTTGGGACAGTAACAGCCAGCAAGGGATGTTCTTAAATTATTTACAGACAGTTCCTCTTCAAACAGAGAAGAATGGGGCAAAAGCAAACGTATCAAAAGGATACTTTTTCCCTGACAAACACAGGTGTTGCTGAATGTGTCTGATTCAGAAGCTGTCTAGTCTAATACTCTCCTTTTGGCAGACCAGCCCCCAAACGACAGAGTAAGAAACGATCTCTTAACTCCCCAGTTAAGTTTTTCTGTCCCTGAGCGGGCATAGTCTGGCTGACAGTCTGCATCACTGGCTGTGTCTGCCTCTGATGAGTGCAGAGTATGATGGCACTTTTGGATCTTGCTTTGCAGATTGCAGGGAGGTGTGAGCAAGAGGGATTTATGTGAGCAAGAGGCAGGACCTTGGCTGTGCAAAAGAGCACTGAGCTCTTTGGATGGAGCACGCTGTCATAGTTGTTGCCATCCTTCACCTTCTCTCCAGCAGGGGCTGGCCAGAAGGAGCTGAGCCACAGGGCAGATCTGACCCACCCAGACCATCCTACTTTGATGGCTCCAAAGACGGTCTTTCATTTCCAATATTCTCTGTAAAACTGCTGGCAAAGCTTTAACCAAATTGCTTTACCTGCCTTTCTTTAGTAGTTCCTGTAAAAACCAGAATGACAAAAAATCTCACTTTACCTGAAGGTGGTTTTAAGCTATAAAAATAGGCATGTTGTTTGGTTTTGTGAGTTAAATCATGATCATGACCCTAAAATAAAGATTTTTGTTATTCTGGATTTCCTGGGTGCCAACACTGACTGATTCAAAACCCATTCCATATTATCTTGCTTACTAAGGCATCTCTATTGTTCCTGGAAGCGCTACTGTTAAAATCTGGGGTAACTGCCCTCCCAGATCCAACATCTCTCCACCTGCCTTATTATTCCTATTGCATTTACACCTGAATGACACTATAAGGGCAGTAGCTGTGAGAACTCAACACCTCTGAAATTCATCTCTCTGCACTATGTGCTTAATTTCAGATGAACCCTTTCCAAACGACTGCCCTTTTTGTTTAGACTTAGCTTGGAGAACAGTGATTGCAAGGTATTTCAAGGAACAACCCCATCTGACCAAATGGAATTCAGGTCATTTCTACTTGAATTTCTCTTTTGGGGAAGTAAAATACAACTGCAAGAAAGTTACAGTCGGATGTGCATGTGTCACGTTGGAGTTTAATCAGTGAGTAAATCTCTGCCTCCCTTCCTCTGCAGACTTTTGCCAAGAGACAAAGCAATTACAGCTCTGTGCAGAGATGGAGTCCCAAACAGCTTGAGAGGGTTTCTGCCATACATCAATACATAAAATAGATTGCCAGTTCGCTCTATGAAAGGCACAGTACTCAGGTTGTGTTTCCCTAATGCCACCTGGGGAGGCACAGTGGCCCTGAGTTGCTCTCTGTAGCAGGTTATAGCAGAAATGCTACAATTTAATCCTGGTAATGCCGAGCCACTAGTAATTGCTTGGAGCAAGAGTAGGAGAAATTCTGCTTCCTCCAGCCAGCTGTAGATGCTTCAGGTCAAGCAGTAGCTTCTCACACTTCTGCTTAGCAAATATGCCTTTAGAAATGTGCATAAAAGGCAAAATAAACACCAGCCCTAAATCTGCTTTGTGAAAATGGACTGTTACGGTCTCAGCTGAGTTTGTATCTGAATGCATACAGAATAAAGCAGAGTAATAAATGCTGACTACATGGCCGCTTTTGTGTCTATTTCGACAGCTCTCAAAGTAGTATCCCCAAATTCCTCCAATATCAAAATGTTCCATTTTGCCATTTTAAAAAAAAAAAAAAAAAAAAAAATTCTTGGGTTCGTGTCAATTGGAAGCAACTTCTCTTTAAAATAAAACCTCTAATCATTTTTAATTAAATGCCTGAAATAGAAAAAATTATTTGGTTTAGTTTGAAACAAAACTTTTGCTGATGTTCCAAAATCACCAGCAAACCAAAACATCAGCCTTGAGTGTGCAGTTTAACTGTATCAGTGTAGCTAAGGACAAATGGCATTCAACACCATGCCAGCAGCAGTGGTTAAACTCCATAGTTGTTTCTTTTATTGTCCCCCTTTGCACAGATTTTAAATCCCTTGTTCTGCAATTAACTTTTCTTTTCTGCTAAAGGCTCTTGTCTCTCTTGACAGGCTCTCTGATTACAAAATGTCTGCTGCAAACTCAGGAATGGCAGCAGATCCGAGGATAGGAAATCTGTTTCCTCCGGTCATTACCTGAGTAGATTGGAGTATCTGTGAGCTGTAATGGGCAGGGGAAGAGGGTGTGTGGCCAGAGATTCTGCTAATATCGAGATTCCCAATGACAGTCCTCTGCCTCGGCTTTTTTCACCCATTCAAACTCCTTCCCTTCTTCCTCTGAAATGCATTTTCTGGAGGAGGATGAGGCAGGTTCCACTGGCAGAGGGAGCAGTGTTTTCACTGGGAAGTCTGATCTGCTCTTTCCTGTAGCTGGTGGCAATTTTCCTTCTGCTCCTGTCTCAGAGATAAGCCCCTTGCTTTGCTTGTCATTGTCAGTCACAAAATCAGCTACCATTTCAGGGCACCTCTCAGAGCTTCCAAATGCCTTTGACGCATTTTGCCTAAACAGGAGACTGCTGAGAATAGCTACTAAATCTTTAAATCTGGTTTCACACTTAGTCGTCTTTGTGACTTTAAGTTTGTTGTTAGCATAGCTGGTGTTCCAGGTCACTGAGAGCCTGGGATTATTACCCAAAGACCTGGTATTAATATGAGAGACTGGCAGTTTTATCGAGCCGCTCCACCCTGGCTGGGGTTCTAAACTAACCAATTCTCTGCAGACCTGTCCCTGAGTGCTCTGTGTCTGTTGTAAGGGATGGATGGGGAGGGGGAGCATGTCTTTCCCTAGGCCTTTCCAAAGGATCAGGGAGAAAGGTAAAGTCAGAATGTTACTGTACCACTGTTTCTTTCTTGGTAGGAAACCAGCAAAATTTCTCCTCAGGACGGGGCAAAGGTCCTTGTTTCCACTGAGTGATACAAACTCACTGCCATGTTGCTAGTGTCTAAACACTCTTGATTCTCAGTTCTACACACTTTCCTTCCTCCTTGCAGCTTAATGAAACCATTCACTCAACTGGCTTTTATCCCTCCTCCCCTTCATCTCCATCTGTCCACTCCAGGTGGCAGCTCATCTGGATGAGAGTGTGCCTCCAGTATCATGGCTCGTGCATCAGCGATAGTTCCTATGTACAGCTTCTGTTGGATGTGCTGCAGATTAATTATTCTGAATTCTGGAAAACGCACAGTTAAGATGGGCAGGAAGAAAAATATTTGGATTTAACCATCTACTTAACAACTCTAACAGTATGTGATGCTGTAAAGAGAACTTCTTTTTCTGCGTGTTTGGGCACAGATTCATTTCATAAAAGTATCTCCCTAAACAATTTACAAGCTGAAAATTATGGTTGTGTATTAATGTGACAGAAAATCTGCCCAGCTGCAGCCACCTTCTGCAACTTCTCAGTTGTCATGGGCTCTGAAATCAGGTCAGTAAGCAGAAAACATAAGGGCTCAAATTGTCTGGGGGGTAACTAGCCCTTTCCATGATGGAAACAGCAAATGAAATGTTTCCAGAGCCAGCAAATACTTGTGACACTTGTTTTCTGTGGAACAATATTCTTTCCCCACATCCTAAGGCTTCTTGGTTCTCTCTGTCTGGCTCATCCTCTGTTAGTTAAACATGTATGTCCCTCAGTAGTTTCCAGACTCCTTTCTTATCTTTTGTATCTGTTCCCTACAGCTGTGACACCAAAGCAGCCCTCTGGAATGCTGTCTCATTCTCCAAGCATTCTGTCAGAGTTCCCACTGAACATGATCATAAAGCCCAATTGGAAACCAGTATTGACTCTGCTGTTGAACGAAAGGCTAGGCTGCATGCCTTCTTTTGGTCTAGCCCTGGCAAAGACAGTCTAGGAGTATCAGGCTTCCTTTCTTCCTCTAGATGCAGTACCTAGACGCTGTGTGGAGGAGAGATGTATTTCCCATTCCCTTCTCTTTTGCTTCCTTCCATAGCTGCGATTGTTGGTGTTGCTCATAGCCACAGTCTGATTTATTCTCTCAAAAGCTTAAACTTTGGTCCAGCTCTTGAAGCCACCATTGTCCTGCAGAACTCATTCTCTTGCTGGCTTTACCTGCTTGCACTTTGGCAGGGCAGAAGATTCAAAGCTAAATGATTGCCAAATTTCATCAGAAGTTACTGTCATTCCAGAGCTTTTTGATTTTCAGGTACTGCTACCACTGGCTTGGTCACTGTCAGATTACAGTGGTCTTCGCTTTTATATTTTTTTCAGTGGGAAGAAGAAGCTAAAGACCTACCAGCAGATCTTCCTCTAGATGCTGTGTCCTAACCCATTATCGCTGCTGGCATCTTTGCTTAAGCAAGTTGGCTTTATTTTACCCTCCTTCTTGAGTATCTTCCCTTTTCACCCTCTTGCACTTCTCTAATCCCACGCAACATCTCTTTTAATCTCTCCTGGTCTGTCTGAAATCTGGGTTCCTACAGTGCTATGCTCTGTCCTTCACTTGTGGTCACACCTGGTTGTCCACACATTTGCCATGTCTGCAGATCTGAAAGCCTCTCCTAGGTGTGAGAGATCAGTGTACACCGCTGCATTTCCCCAGCACGCATCCCGCTGCTCTCTCTGGAGCACAACTCTGAGCTGCTCAGTCCCTGGAAGAGCCAAGGCATTCCACACCACCTGCTTGTGCAGGTTTGTCTGCAGCGTCTGCTGTCTCTAACTGCTGGCTGAGTGTGTGGGGAGGGGGCTGGCAAGAAAGGATTATATTCATTACAATATTAAATAAATCAGGTAGAATTAGCTCTGAGCAGAAAGCAGCAGCTGGCTTTCGCAGTGTTGTGACAGGCTCCGCCAATTATGCAATGCAAATAGAAACTGTCTGACTTTTGTGGCTCCTAGGCCATGACAGGCCTGGAAAGGCTGGCAACTTCTCGTGATCTTTCCCCAGGAAATCTGTCCTCTGCCCCAGCCTCTGAGAACCTCCACTGAAGAGCACCCATTCCTCAAGTCTGGCCTCCATCAAAGCTGGGCCAAGAGGGACCTCCAGAGCCTCCAGACTCCTCTGGGCACCCTTATGGCCCTACAAAGGAGCAAGGAAGCACTTGGTTAGCTTTATTCTCATTGATGCAGTGGGCTATTGATTTTAACTGGTAGCTGTGCTGTGGTAGTTTTTTAATGCTTCGAGCAGCAAAATGAGGCCATGATACCAACACCATGGCGCTTGCCCTAATTACTCTGCAAGGTTAATTTGCTGAGGCTGTGAGGGTATGTGTGCCTGACAGATTGATTCCTTTGTATTATATTAGCTAAGGGAGGACACTGAGTTTCATATGTATATGGGGGAGGGTGAACAATTAGATGAAGGAGATCTGCTCTGGTAGCATAGGCAGGTCAAGGTTATGCTGAAATGAAATTATAGCTGAAATACAAAGAGTAAAACCACGGCTAAAAGACACCAAGATGGATCAGGATGAAAGCTCTTGAGGAGGAGATGGATCCTTTGAATTCAGATGATAATGGACTTGTAGAGGTGCTCAATCTTGACATGAGACTGTGGGGAGGATGGTGTTATATATTTCAATGTGTATGAACAGAGGAAATTTTATTTAAATCTCGTTTGACAGGGTCTGGCTGTAACTGAAAGTTAAGAAGATTACTGTCCAGGGTCAAGAGCTACAGTATGGAGCTCTGTGCCATGGACACAGGTCTCTGCAGACAGCAAAATGATAGATAATGATTTACGTTTAAATCACAGAAGATCAGACTTCTCAAGAGAACTTCCTTTCCTTGTTCCAAAAATCATCATACTTCCAAATAGAGGAAGCTCCTGTTACAAGAATACTGTCTTGCTAAGAGTACTGTCTTCCTTTAAGAAAGTCAGATGGCCCCATTTACTGTAGAAGAGGCTAATCACCAGGCAGAGATGTTATGGAGCGTATCTCAGCAGAGACATTAGAGACATCTCAGCAGAGCATATCTGAGCAGAGCAAGAAAAAGGTAGTGAAATAAGTGTGAAAAGGCAAGGTGGTGGTTCCAAATGCACTCATCAAACTAGAGCCAGAAGATGAGGATAACTGGAGAAGACCATGACACAGTGATAAATATTCCCTAGAAGTAACCAGGTGACCATATTCACCTCCCAGTAATGTCCCCATGTCTTGTCAAAAGAGCAAGTACCTGCTCATCCATAAACTGTCAGTCCGGGAAACTGCACTCCACTGACAATGGGGAGCAATGCCCTAGATCTGAGTGTACCTCAGGGTACATAGGTTTTGTTCTGGCCAGAATGTAGGAGATCAGTAGAGACATAACTAGCTCTGGATTTGTATTTTCAACCTTCCACGGAAAGCTTATCTTAGAGCAAAAGATTGCTGATGAGTTAGCAGGGGGAGTTCTTCTTTTGCCTTTACCATTGCCTCTTACCCTTCACAACCTTAGTGAATCCTCCCTTGCTATGATTTCAGACATAAATCTGAAATTCTGCCTGCTTAAAGGTGCCATAGTACTTGTAAGAGTAAAGGGAGTAAGGCAAAGTTCCGCTCTTGGGTAATTACATTCTGCCTCCGTAACTTCTCCATCAGCTGTAGCATAAAAGAGATTTTTTTTTTCTGCACCTAGGAGGAGACAGAAAAAGAGGTCTGCTGGTAAGAGGTTTATCATGGATTTGGTCCCATCTGGTATGTTATGTGATGTCAAATTTCAAAACAAACTCAGGACTGCATGAAACCAATTGGTAAGGCTGCAGCCCCAGTGAACTGCCCTAGCTGCAGCAATGGTGTTGCACCCAGACCATGTCAATCACAAGGTGGAAAGAAAAGCATCTTTTTCCTTGCATTAATCTAGAGGCAGTTTGTGGAACGGATCTGAGTGAGGTGAGTGGGAGGATGAAAACTTCCCTGACACATTTTGTGATTTAAAAATAATAATAAAAAGAAACCCCTTGTGTTCTGAAAACTCTATTAAAAAAAATGTACTTACTGCAGAAGAACAGCATGAAAGCAGAGAGTAAGGGCTTCAGCAAGGGGAATCTGAAAAAAAAATTGTATTTGGGGCCAACTTTAGGGAGTGGAGCTGGGAGCTGAAGGAAACAAATGGCTTTGCAGTGTCTGAAGTAAACAAAGCCAGCTCAATATATATTTATTTGGAGCAGCCAGTTACCTTATGCTGAGTGTTGGGGAGGATGGGAAGGAATCAGTGTCCCCTTGCAGACCAAGTGGCAGGAAGAAGCAGCTTTTGGCTGCCACATAGAGGCTCGCGTGCAGTTTGAAAGAGGAAGACTCCTCAGGAGGTGTTTTCTGAGAAGCTTACAAAAATGCCCCCCAGTTGCAGAGGAAAGGACCTGAGCTTCAAGAACCAGTGGTTTACAAACATGTGTAACCCAGCGCCCTCCCCTTTGCTCAGCTTGGGGCAGGGAAAATCATTTGGAGAACCTAAAAGCAAAGGGGCATTTTGAAACCAATGTGGTGTCTGTTGCACAGGAAAAGAAAGAGAGGGAGCTTGCTGCCTTGTGCTCTCAGTAACGGTGGCAAATTTTAGAGATAAACATTGGAAAAGGGAAACAGAAAAACTGACACCCGAGAGCGCTAGTGCAGAGAAATAAGAGCGGGAAGAGAAAAAAATCTGAAATGCTGAAGATGAAATGTGCTTTATGTTTGTGGAAAGGTGGGAACTGTGACAGACTCAGACCTGGAGTTTATGTTTTATTATATATTTTCCTCTTGACCCCTGGAGAATACACAAATAAAATCAATTAATGGGCCTTGAAGAAGAATTACTTTAAACTGTTCAATTAAACACTGCAATGCAGAGAACAGAAAGGAGAGGGGGGAAAAAAAACAATAAATACATCTGAAAAAATGGACTTGTCTGAGGCGCCTGGGCCCCGACATGCACCATTACTGACGGATCGAATCACACTTCCATTAACACCATAATCTTATAGACTCCACAGGCCGTAAAAAAGGGATTTACTTTAATCAGGTTTGGTTAGGGCTGAATTTGAAAAGCGCTACAAGTGAAATAAAACACGACCTCGTCCCCCCTTTGATTTTCTTTCTTCTCACTCTGGCTCTCTAATTTACAATTTGCCAGCCACCAGTGGTTCATTTCTAATGGCTGCGATCCACTGGTGTATGTCACACTCTCTCCCTTTTTGTGGCGGAAATGATTAGGGAGAACATAGACCTTTCATTTCCATCCCCACCTCCTGCTTCCCTGGACAGGCACCCAGGATGCAGCATTTCCTTCCACAGGGGCTTTAGTCCTCCACATTTGTGTGTTCCACACCTTTTCCCTGGCTGTTCTGGGGCTGATATTTGGCCACTCGGTCTGTGGCTGTGAAGAGATTGTGAAGCAGGGGGAGGCATGGGCTGGAGATGAGTTTTCCTATTGGCTTATAAGCATGAGTATTGACCCCTGAGGAGAGCAGGAAGCCACAGGGTGTCAGAGTAGTGGTTTCTACTTCTTTTTACACCTCCTTTTTCTTTGTCTCTTTTCTATGCTTCAGCCTGTTCTGTCTATCATGTGGGGCCAACTAAGCGTTGTGATTTCTGTTTCTTTTTTAATTCATCCCCAAAAAGGGCAAATCCAACACTATGCAAAGGCTGAGCTACCAAGTGTGTTTGCTTTTGCTGCCCTGACTCTTTCACTATCAGTAGTGATAGAAAATACCATGTTTTTGCTGTTTAGAGAGGTGCCTTATTGGGTGTTATGGTTAAGTGTCAGCTGGCAACTCAGCACCATGCAGCCACTTGCTCACCAGGACTTTGGTTGCCAGGGGCCAAGCTGGTTAACTCCCCTGTTAGCCTGGTTTTTTTACTAGATACTGCTGTGCTTTTCTAGAAGTCACATCTCTGACCCAAGGGAATGTCAGCACTCAGGTGGCAGCAATGAGGAACTGGAGATCACAAGGAAACCTTGGGCTTGCACCTGTAGGAAAAAAAAACCAAACAAAATGAAGCAAAGAACAGTCAGCTGGAATAGCTGCTGCTGCCCATGCCAGTGTGCACTGACCTGTGACAGGGTCTCCCCTGTGCTATGGTGTAACGGGCCAGCTTGGTGGGAAATGGATTGGGTAAGTTCTGGGTGCAACACAAAAAAATTAACTCATAGCACCTGTGGAGGACTCTGCTGGGTCAGCTGTGGCATAAGAGTTGCTTTATGATAGCTGGATGCTGACAGGCGCATTTTGATTCCCAGCCTGTGGGAAACCATCAGGTTGTTTCACAGAGTTGCAGCTTCCTGAAATTTGCCCTCACTTACCTTAGATTCCCTTTTTCTTCTCCGACACACACCCACTTATGTGACTGAAGGTGTAAAATCCTTGTGCTTAGCTGGAAAACACTACCCATTTCTCCCACACAGCTCTACAAAGGTATACAACCAGACTGGACTTATTCCTCAAGGTTTTAATGATAAAGATTTAAGGCCAAATAAAAGCAGTAGGCTGGAGAACAGTTTAAGCATTGCATGGGGGATCTGGTTGCACAGCCACTCTTGATTTCCTGAGCACTGGAAAATGGAGGAAACATTATTCCTTAGTCCAGCTGGGAAAACGTGGTACTGGAGAGTTGTAATGGGGAAATACTGCCCTTCTAGGTCAATAGTGCTTGATGACTCCTGAGGTAAGGGGGAAGGAATATGCTGTGTAAGAAAGGAAACCCATCAGAATGCTTCATAAAATAAGGGTCAAGGTGCAAAATTTGCGTAGTCCTCCTAAAAGCAGGGAAAGCATTCTGAATTTGTTCAAGTTGCTCAGTACAACCAGACATGAAGAACGACAGATGAAAGAGGGAAATACTGAGGAAAACAAAAAAGCTAAGGGAAATGCGGGGAAGAGGGGAGTAATATGGAGTAAAAGGAATACTGGCAAAGAGTAATTTCAATTTTAAAGGAGATGCCACATGGCAAAGAGACTATTACGTGGACATTATGGGTGTTCATTGTGCTTGTAAGGTTGAGAGAGAAAAAAATGTGGAGGAAGCTAAACGGCGGAAAGCAAAAAAAAAGAAGTCTGAACGAGAGTTTGGTCATGGGAAGGCAAGGCTAATGTTAGCAATTGATAATAAAGGCAGGAAAAAGGGGGGAAAAAAGCGCATACAATTCACTTAAAAAACTCTCCAAGTTTAAAAGCTCCCCAGAGGCTTTGTAATAGAAAAGGGCTTTTAAGTGCTATTTTTTCCCCCTGTTTTTCCTTTGGGGCTGTCTCAGAGGGAAGATTTATTGTCTAACGTATTTAAAGTGACAAGGCCAATTTTTGCGCGAGTGCTGCAGCGGTGCCAGCAGCTCTCGCGGCGGTGCCGCAGGAGGCACCCCCGGCTGATGGCTCTGTGACACGGGGACACACCTCTGTGCTGTGTGACACGGCTCTGTGACACGGGGACGCACCTCTGTGTGCGAGCCAAGGCAGGACACACCCCGGCAGCGAAAACCCGGCGCGGAGCAGCATCCCCAGGCACTCCTGGCTTGGGTAGCCGAAAGGGGAGAAGTGGGTGTGACGATACAGAGAGAGGAGGGTGAGAAGCTAAGCCTGATTCCAGCGCCCAAGAAAAGTGGGGTTTGGGTGACCTTTGAAGACAAAGATCGTTCTCCATTCCCATTCCATGCTGCCTTCTGCTACAGCAGGTGGCCCATAGCTCTGCCAGAGCCTTGGCTTCTGCTGAGCTGTCTGCAGGCCAGTTTGGGCTGTTTCTAATCACTGGTGACTCATGAGATTTTGCTGCCTTCTCTGGGTCCTTCTGCGGAGACCTGCCACTGAGGCATGACTGCAGCCCTGTTCTCTTCATGCCACTACAGCTGCTGCAAGCAGTAAGCCTCACCCTCTCAAGGAGAGTTTAAAAAAAAATCAGGTCTAAGTTTGTTTGGTTTTTTGTTTGTTTTGTTGGGTTTTTTTTTTAATATTGAGCCTGTGTTTACTTTTGCTCTATTACACTTATATTTATACTCCTTAATACAATTCCTCTACTTTCTTTGTATTTACACACTTGTAGATGGTTAATCTTAGCCTTTGCCAAGCAATACATATTTAATTATTTTAATCTCTTCTCATATGTCAGTGCTTTCAGACCCTTAATCACTTTTTTTCCCTGCCGCTCTTCTCTGAATTCCCTGTGCTCATCAACATCTTCTGTAAATGCGTGTTACCCAGAACTGAGGGCAGCATTCCAGGTGCTGTCCTGCCAGATCAGTACAGAGGGCCAGTACCTCCTCACTTTCTGACATGATTTCTCTGCAGATGAAGCACAGCATTATGTTAAATTTTTGCTGCTGCTGCTGCTATGTGGCATTGCAGGTCTGTAACTTAATTTGCTATCCACTATATCCCACAGCCCTTATTTGATCATTGCCAATTTTCAAATATACCTCTCTTTTAACATCCTGGTTCCCATTTATTTTCCCTCATATGTACGAACCTGGATTATTACAAGCTGATTCTCATTTTCTCTGCTGGTCCCTACTCATAACATTTTGGCTTATGTTATATTTGTCTTTCTACAGCAGTGGGTAATGGAAGAAGCTATTCATTTTTCTGTAGCCTTTTATTCACTTTTTGATCCTCTGCTCCCCACAATTCCTTATGCTCGTTTGCTCACTCCTTCCCTGGAACTGTGCCCCTTGCTCACAAATGGTCAACAGCCAGGCAGCTGTGTCTTGTCTCTGTCAGGAGCCAGGGAGATTCTCCTTGACCCGAAAAGCAGCAGCAGCAGCTCCCTGTGCTCAGCTCAGCTGTGCGAACGCCAAGCGCGCCAGCCAGCTTTGCATGTCCTAACTACCGTGTGATGCTTCCTCTTATAATCAGTCCGAGCATCACTGCTTCTCCCAATTGCCCCCTGCACTTAATTGACCAATAGAGCTAGACATATGGAGGATCGAATCACAAACCCAAATCAGCAGTTGTCAGAGGAGATTAATTCAAACAGGAAGCTACAAAACACGTGGGGTTTTTTTCTTTTTTTTTTTTCTTTTCATTTTACCCTCAAGCTCCAATAGAAGATATTATTATTAATATCCCCAGCTGTATACTCGGGCAGATGGCAGTGACTCCAATGCACTCTCCCTACCCAACTTTCCGTGTGATTTTTGTAGCATTTAAGTGACACTGGGAAATTACTGAGGGACTGAGAGAAGAAGCTCCTCTCACACTGCCTAATTCAAAGCACCTAAGTTAGATTAGCCTGTGCCAAAAGGACAGGCTGTCTTAATTCACTGTACAGTCAATGCAGAGAGGCAGGTGCTTTCTGGAGGTACTTCTCACTGCTGACTCTGAACAGGTGAACATCATAAGTCAGGTGCACACCTCTTCCCTCTTTCAGCCACATTGTCCTCTGTTGTTCTCAGGAGTCCTCAGCTCTGAAACACACTCAAACAAGGGTGCCGTGGCTGTATCCTGCTCTGACTGCTAGTCACAGCCATGCTGAGATCAAAGCTCCCTTATGTTATCCACTGTATGCTCCTGCACGAAGCAGTGATTTTCCCCGACCCTTTGTTCTAAACAGCAGCAAGGCAGCACAGCCTAGAGGGGGATGACCCCATGGGCGCAGAAGGTGGGCAGTTAGGGAGACTGAAGATCTGCTTGGTGGAGTGAGGCAACCTACTTTATAAATTGCTCAAAAGGGACTTCGAAGAGGACCCTCATCTTTTCTCTGTCAGTCATAAAAGCAGAGCAGAGAAAAGCAACTGTCTCCACGTTTGCCCCTTGACAGCCTTCAGCTGTGGAGGGGAGATCACAGCTGAAGGCCTGATTGCCCCCACTAGGGCTGGAGGAGGAGTCCTCAGGTGGGGTAGGTTAGCCTGTGCCAAAAGGACAGGCTGTCTTAATTCACTGTACAGCCAATGCAGAGAGGCAGGACCTCGGTGTTGATACCTCTGATGAGATCCCCCTGTGCTCAGGAGGAGGTGGCAGGTGGAGGCACTCAGGGGAAAACAAAGGAATGGGAGGAAAAGGTGTGTTCCAAGTATAGCTATATAAAGCCATGGGCTGTTTGCTTTTCTTTTCTTTGCCTCTGCCTGCTGTAAGCCTGTGCTGCAGCCTGTGAGGCCTCCATTCAACCACCAAGCCTTAGCTGACAATTGACTCCTTCGTCAACAGTTGGTGCAGGAAGGTAAGAGGCTTTGCAAGGATTTTCTACCAGGTGAAGAAAACATAGTGACAAAAGTCCTTGTAGGAGCCCACGAGGGGAACAGGGCAGCTTTCAGGTGAGCAGCGGAGTGCTCTTGTGGGTCTGAAGCTGACTTGAAGGTCAGAGCACAAAGATTATGGTTAAGCCATCAGTTTTCAACCTGTCAGAACAAGGAGGAGCTCCCCAGGCACCTTGGGTCTGCCCTGTGAGAGCGAAGCAGAGAATCCACAGAATGGAGGAGCCTTGCCTGTGATGTACCCCTGGGAGGGGACATATGTGCCATGGTGTCTGTGAGGTTACAGCTTGAAGGAAACAGTTTGGACTGGTCTCTCGCTCTGCTGGCCTCTTGATTAACTGCAATCAGTAAGGGGGAAGAGGACTTTGTACTGAAACCCTCTGCTCGATACCTAGCAGCGATTTGTGCTTTTTTTCCTTTCTTCTCCCTCTCAAAAAATTAAAAAGTGTGAGGATGCATGAAGATTGGAATAGAAATCATTGACAATCTTATCATACCACTGTATAAATCAATAATATGCACTTGACTGGAATAATACTGATTGCTGCATCCTATGAAAGCTATAGTAGGTTGAGGTGGGATTTGAAACTTTGAGACCAGCCTTTTTTAAAAGATGCCCAGATAAGCTATGGGCTGCTTCAGTGAGCACTACATGAAATTCCACCACCTGTGTTATGCAGGTGGTCAGGCAAGAGCATTCAGCAGTGGGCTGAGTGTGTCAAAGTCTCCAACTGCAGCCCTGGAGTTGAAGGAAAGCCCTCCAACAGGACAATTCCAGCCTGGTGCTGCTGTATTGGAAGCACACACGAAAGGTAAGAGAAATGGTGACTGGTATACAACTGGATGAATAATTATGTGTACAGGGGGGTAACAATTATGTTAGTTTGGTTTAATGAAAAAAGCGTTGGAAATTGAAACCTGAATATGCATGTTTATGTTGGTCGAGTAAGAACCTTGGGGTGGAGTTTCCTTGCTCAGAAATGTTATTTTTGCTGGGGTGCTGTGCTGGGGATGGAAATGTGAGGATTAGGGTGGTAGCTTGCAGTGTATTCTGGTGGTAACTAACCTTCCCATGTGGAAGCTATGAGCTGAGGTCCTCCTAGATAACTTCTTTGAGCTCCCTGAAAAAAATGGCCCTAGCACAGGTGAAAGAAGTGTAATCTGGCCTCTGCTTGTTAAGATCAGCCCTCTGCTGCCCCTGCCACTCCCTTCAGAAGCATCTGGCATTCCTAAAGAAACTTGAAAGGGATCCTTCCAGTAAGTCTGAGGGTCAGAAAAGCCTTGTCTTTTTCAGGATTTGCTGTCTTGTGCACACACAGGCATCAGATAAACTCAGGCATGGAGCAGATGCTGCTGGGTTAAATGTTCTGTCCACTTTTCCCTGGCAGGCTAGTGGTTGCCTGAAATGGAGAAATACATATGCACACTCCTCCAAACTGGGGCAGCAGACGTTGGTGCCATGAGAGATCTCTCAGGTTGTCAAGTGAGCAGGATTAGGTATGGCCCAGGAATCTGAGAATAAACGCAGCTCTGTTGTGCAGGATAAAAGGAGATGGTGATCAATATATCTTAGAGCTTCAGGGCTTAAGGCAAGAAGCATCTGACAGGATTAGGAAGAAACTTTTTTTACCATGGACTAGTCATCCTATAATTGCCTGCCTGGGATGCTCACACATCCTTTTCTGATACCCTAGTGAAGCCAGCCACCTGAGAGAGTCAGCTGCTACGGCAAAACTTGTGTGAAGAAAGTGCTGGTGTCTTGCAGTTCCTGTGTACCATAATTGTTACAGAGAGGGGATGCAGTGAAGCTTGAATTCCTAGGGGCAGGGAGGCAATGGGTTTTTCACCATGAATCCCACCTAAAGAGAGTGGAAGGAAGGAGCTGAAAATCGGTAGTGCTGGTGGGGCTGTGGCTGAGGCCAGCCCTTAATGGAGAAATAGATGGATGCAGATGAAGAGCTTGTGGGTGGGTGAAGGAACTTGCCAGCTGCTTCCCAGAGTTGCACAGGTGTGGGGGGGCTCATTAGGTGATGTGGCTGTCATCATTAACACGGGGATGCAACTGTTGTAACCACGAGAGAGAGGACAAATCTAGAGCTGAGGGCTCTGGAGTTGAACCTGGCTGTAAGTGTGGTGGCACTCCAGGTGTGTGCAGAAGGCAAATGTGTGCTTCATGGGTCGTCTCTCTTTTTCTCCATGATATGATTCCTAAGCTCAGTGTTTACTATTTCTTCTACCCTGACCTCCCCTACTGTAATGTCTAAAGAGCATCTGTCCTACAAAATGTATATCTGTCAGGGACTTGTAGCTCTGAAGGTAATTTAGGCTTCTTATCCAATGTTTAACACGAGGGCTGTGAATCTTGCCTCTCTTTCCATAGGATGTAGCTCATGGCTTGGCTGGGGTTTTGAAGCTTCTGTGCATTGAAGACCTTTACTGTGGTGGGGTTTTTTTTATGCAAGGAAGAATATTCTCTGTGTTGTGGCTGTCTCTTTTGCAATGGAAATAATAATGCACAGTAGCACACTCTATAAAGGACACTGCACTTGTGTGACCTGTTTCATGCGCTGCTTTACTCTTTCTGACAATCGAGGCACCCACCATGTGCTCCTGAGGGTAAAAAAAAAAAAAGAAAAGAAAAAAAAGCCTCATAAGTACCAGGATTATCACGGCAGAAAGGCAGGGTCAGTTCTACTATAGCTTTGTCTCTCAGGATTCAGAGAAAATCCTTGGTGGGAACAGGGACTTAGCAGAGGCTACATTTCTTTGGCTGCTGAAGTCAAGACACAGAAGGAATGGAGTTGACTTGTGTAAATACACTGAGGCAAAACAGAGCAGGCAGAGAAGAGGGCTATTTAAGCTGAAGAACAATGTTGGCACAAGAAGAGCAGGGGATGAAGTAGCTTACAATTAGGTTGAGTAGTGAACTTCTGAAGAAGCATGTCTGCTAAAATTGTTTGGGATAAATGCTTTGAGTAGCTCTTAAAAAGTATATTAAATTGTAAGCTAAAGGACTTAGGTCACTGATGGCGACAACCTAGCCTCGTCTGAGTTCAGTACCCTCTAACATAGGACTAAACCAGCAAGAGACTGTTGTTAGTGTTTCTCATCTCTGGGAATAACTAGAGTCTAATAAGGATATAGGTGAAATATTCTTGCAGCTATTTTGGGCCTTCTCAGGTCTCTGACAATCAGCACTGTTGCACTTTAGAGCCTGCCTGAATGTACTCCTTCATTTGAATTCCTCTACTTAAGTATCAGCATTTCCATTTCACAGATAAAGAAATTGAGACAGAAAGGTAAAATGACTTGCTAAATGTGCTCACAGAAGAATTGGGAGCAGCATCCTGTGAATGCTCCGTGCTGGCTGTATCTGTTGGGTTATACTCCCACCCCTGTGCAGAAGGTCTGGCTAGCAAAACTGTCTGCTGAAACCTGCTGGGCTGAAGGCTTTCTGACAATTCTCTGAGACATAAGCGTGTTGCTTTATGGAAGTTTTTAAGGCTATGGAATCTGTTATTTTTGCTTTTTATGTCTTACAAAGCAGACAATAAAGGAAATGTAACAACTATTCTTTGCGACTTTAATCCCAGTATGTGTACGTTGCACTTAGCACAATAACATCTGGAAGCAGGTTTTTCTGTTCATTCTGATGTTGAAAGACCTGATGATCACTGGACTAAAGGTTAATCACACAGTTGTGCAATCTGGCAGATTGGGGAATAAGAGAAAGCAAACCCAGCCTGCTCTTCTCTGCCTAGCTAATAGTCACAGGTTCTTCTGGTGCCACTTTCTGACTACTAAACTGACCAGCTGCTGCTGTTCCCTCTTGGTGAACTGCGAGAGCATGAAGGCTGTACTTAAATGCAGATTAGTGTGCTCCTGTTTGCATAATTGGAGCAAGCAAGGCTTAGGGTGTCATCTGCAGCAGTTGTTCTTGTTGCTAATGAAACACAGCAAAGAGAGAAATGAAACCAGTTGTGGTTTTGTGCAAGCTCCTTTATATTCTTGCCCCACCCAATGCAGCTCTAGGTCCTTCCAGCTCTCAGACACTAGGGCCTTTAAGAAAAAGGAGTTTCTGGAAATAAGTATCTGAATATAGGAGATGGGAACACTTTGGTTTGACCTGAGGGAGAAATTGTAGTGTGAGGCCAGCTCTTTATTACACCTCAGAGTTCAAGCAGAAGAAAGCCCTCAGAATTGTCTCTGCCAAGTAAAGCTTCCTTTACAGCATTCACACCTTCTCAGCCGCTGAAGCTGCCCAGCCATGAGACACACAGCTGTAGGAAAAAGGTTTTCATTAGCTCTATGGCTCTCAGAGCTGCTTGTTTAATTTCACATTTGTGATTTAAGAATATGTGTGTGTATATCAAGCACTTAACATTCATCTTCTCTCACATGCACTATATTGAATCACATATTCTTTTACTGTTTGTTTTTGCATAAGTAATTGTGACATAAGATCTGAATTATTTAATATTTTGTTCCTGAATGTGTTATATGTGCTGGTCTCGCTCTTCACTTATAGAACGTAGTGGCTCCACTTTAACCTGTTTAGCTTTTGAGGGCTTCCTGCCTATCAATCTTTTTTTTTTATATGTGAAAACAGTGTTTGTTTTACATAGCTCCATATTGCACATAACATTTGGCAGTAGGGAAGTCTCTCATAAAAAGTTACTGCACACGCATGTAAAAGGTTCTGGGGAATAAAATGTGAAAGAGGGATGATGTTGCTGACTGGCTGGCTTGGTAGTAGAGATGCTCTTTTGTAGTAGTACAGATACTCTTAGTAGTAGAGGTACTTTTTTGTGAACTGAGAGGGCTGGTTAAGCAGGGATTGAAGTTCAAGGCACTGAGCTGGAACTAAAGAAAGCAATTCTAAATAGTCCCACAGACTACCTGAGTCATTGTGGATAGTTCACAGGATTTTTCTCATTCACTTTCTGAGAAGGCATGTAACACCGCATTCCCTTTTGTGTATTTATATGGTTACGTGATCTGGGCAGGAAGTGTCTGCTGTATATTTGTACAGCTGGACACAAAATCAGGCACTAATCTCAGTCAAGTTTGCTGCTACACTAAAACAAATGGTCATAGGTATTGTAATGTACCATGGAGCAATCTCACAATTTGAGGGATTGATGGGTCAATAAATGGTGCGAGACAGTCATACAGAGAGAAGAGAATAGGACAGGAATGGCTTTAAATAGATGGGATTGTTTTAATTGGGAAGAAAGACTGACAGGATTTTAAAGGGTTTGACAGACTTGTAAACCTTCTTTACAGACAGTATTTTGATTACCTAGCTGATCTTTTTATAGGGTGCAAGTGTTTGGTGGCATTGTTTGGGGATTCTACAATGTAAACCTCACTGCTCATCTCTTGTCCACCTGCAGTGCTGGCTTAAGATTCAGAGTAAGAAAACTATCTAATATTTAAGAACAGTGCTTAAAGGATAAAAGGGGTCTCCCTCCTGGATGGTGCAGCAGGATACTAATTTGTGAGAAAAGTCTGGTTTGTCACCTTGAGCCCAGGTGATGTCACTCATCATCAAGATGCTCCCTGTCAGCAGGAGGGACTCAGCAACGACAAGTGCAGCCTTCTATTTCTAGAGGATTCAAAGTTTAATTACTTTGTCGCTGTCTCGTGTAAAATTGCTTCAGGCACAAAGAGCGCCCGGGACTCCTGTGTGCCAAGGAAGTGGCGGCTCAGCCTGAAGTGCTGACATTCCGTGGAGCTGCTGGTGCTCGGTGCAGTCCCAGCAGCCTTGTGCTTGCAGTGGTTATGAGTGATCAGCACTGGCAGTCTTTTGTGTGCTTGTCAGGAGCAGCAGCTATAACTCTGCTTGAGCCTGTGCTGCTGGCTCCTTCTGGGATCTTTTTGGTAGCATGATGGGGCCTCTGTTTTCAGCATTTGGCCTCTAGTTTGAGGTGTCTCCATTCTTGCAGCTGTGCTGCTTGAGACACTTTAGGAGTTGATGCTTCTCCTATCACCCAGGCTGCTCTGAACACACGGAGAAGAAGGTGTGGGGATTGTCAGAGCTTGGTCTCAGGTGTAAAATACTATTTCAACAGCAAATGCTTGGGCAAAACCTTACATGTAAATGGTGCGTATGGGCATCTGACACACCTCTTTGGTCATAAATGTTTCTGTTTCAATGCCTCATGACCAAATGAAATGATAATTTTCTCTGGATTCCAATTCAGTCCACCCCAGGCAATATGAAGTTGTCTATGGACTCAGGCTCTCTCAAGTTACCACATGTCAGCAATTTAATAGCACCTTTTTGTCTCTGCTGCTGTACTGGCATGGCCTCCCTTTGCAGTGAGGGCTAAGCTGAGGAAAAATGCTTCCCCTAGTGCCTTCTGAATTCCCCAATGCAGGAGACTCCACAGCGTGAACTCAAACCTTAATACATGCAAGAATCCACAGGAGTGAGTTGCTATAAATGCCCAAAGGGCAGGCAAAGTTTCAGCTGGGGCTTTCTCTTCCTTATGTGCTGAAGTTAATCAATCGTGAGATACAGAAGTGTAGAAAATGAGGCTTCATTAGTCCTGCTGCTCGAAGCTCTCCCTTGGGGTTTTGTTGGTGTCTTCTCTTTTCTTTAACGTTAAATTGCATGTCTTTGAGCTGCTTTGTCTTAATGTGGTCAGGTGTGTCTAAAGGAGAAGTGTTTTAGAGGGACAACCTTCCTCCCTTCCCATCCTTTTGGAGTCCTTCTGTGAGATTTCTGCAGTTGTTATTAAAAATGGAAGGAGAGTGCTGTCCCTATGCTATTTATAAGCATTGTCTGATGGACAAGAACTTGCAACCTTGTGCAACGCTGCCGGTGACCTGGTCAAGGAAGGGAGTTGCTTTTTAATGAGATGTCCCCATGGGGATGCTTTGATCCAACTTCTTGGGGAGGCACAAGGAGAACAGATGGAAAGGAGACGATGGATGCAGGCGTCTTAACTCAGGCCTTTGCCCGCTGGCTTCAAGGGCTCTGTCAAATGAAGCAGGGTCTTTGTGAAAGACAGCGATTTGTTTTGCCAGGCTGGTAACTTGGAATGTCAAAAACCCTGAACAGCTTTTTGCAGACACTCTCTGAAGCATCAACAAGTCGTTTATGAATCAAAGAAATGCACTGTGCCAGCCAGACCTTGGAGATACTAAGCAGTAATAGGGTATCTGTAAGGAATTTTAAAGCCATTTCTGCATATGAAACCCTGTATGGAAGTTGCACAGAATATGAAATAAGCTAGAACTATGTATATTTTCCACCTACATCTACTCTTGTTTTCCTGAAATATTCTTGGTACCTAAAAGCTGGTCTGATATAAGGAGATGGTTAGTGTTTTCTTACTGGGGTGGGTTTGTTTGTTTGTTGAGGGGGTTTTTTTTCTCTTTTTGTTTGTTTGTTTTTCGTTTGGTTTGGTTTTGTTGGGGTTTTTTTGTCTTATGGAAGCAAGGGAACAGTAAGGAGGTCTTCTGAGAAAATTCATGATTTATTTTGATCTCATCTGTGTTTGGAATGTCAGCTAAATGTGACTGGAGGTCTGAGCCCTGAAACACTTAAACAGACATTCATTCATTACAGAAATGGGATGCTTCCAGTAGGAGCTAATGATTAAAATTGATGTTGAATTACTGTGTTTCTCTCCTGATAGGAACTGAATGGGAGATGAAGGGGCTTTGATTTTTAAGAAATAATAAGAATGTTTTTGGGAATCCCGAGCTGAAGGCCTTGATTGGTGTGCCTTACTCAAAAAAAGCTGGTCTGAGGCACATTTGCTTATGCCTAGCTACATATGAACATAGTGCCATGGGATGTAGTCTAATTTTTGATTTGAACATAGATAGATGGTCTATCCACCACTCTGCTGTCCCAAAATCCATCCTTTTTTTCTGAGTCTTCATTCTTAGTGGCCACTGTTACTATATCTCAGCCCAGTCCAGCTGGATACTGCCTTCTGCAGTGTCTGTCTGGCTCAGCAGGAGACTGTGATTGCAATCAGCTCCTCCCAGGCCACTTCAGCACGGCCGGATGAGAGTGAAGAGTACTTCAGGTGTGCTGCCCTCTCCCTTGCTGCCAGCTTTGCAGAAATGCTGTGAGTTATAATATGCAAGCTTCAGTCTGTGCTCCTGCTGGACAACAGGCGAAGCAGAGCAGCAGCAGCATCCCTGCCTGGCTGCTTGGTCTGTAAGTTATTCGTGTCTGCTGTGCCTGAGATATGAAGACCTATTTATGTGGCCTATTTAAATTTTGCAGGTGGCTCATATTTCAGCGTTTTCCATGGAACCAGCAAATTTCAGTGTTTTTAATCAATTTATCAGTGTGTGTTTTCCCCACTGGGGACAGCATGATATCTAGTCCCAGTGGGAATTGGCTGGTAGTGCTGCTTCTGTTCCACATGAGAAAGTGCTTGCAGTGGTAGGTGCCAGATGCTAATAGCTGTTTCAGGGCCTCTTGCTAGAGCTGCTAGATATGCCAGGTGTGCCTTCATCTGAGAGATTACTAGAAAGAGGTTCTAATGTTGGACACTACGAAGCTGCCACCTTGCTGGTTTGTTGCTCCTTGTGATTTGCTTTTTTCTCAGTACTAGAAACCTGAAGATGTCCAAAGAGACACATCATGTGCACAAGAGTGTTGTCCAAATGCTTCCTGAACTCTGTCAGGCTTGGTCTGTGACCACTTCCCTGGGGAGCCTGTTCCAGTGCCCAACCACCCTCTGGGTGAGGAATCTTTTTCTAATATCCAACCTCAACTTCCCCTGACACAATTTCAGGCCATTCCTACATAATTCTTGCCCATTTTCTCATTTATCTGTCCCTTAATTGGTATTTTGAATGCCAGAGAAAACAGGATGAACATAACAGGGTCTTTACCAAGCAAAAAGCTGATTCAGAATATGTGTTTATGAGGCTGATATCCTAGATAGCAACTGGAATATGAATGATCCCTAAACCATCAGATTATTGGAAGTACATGCCCTGTTAGAAATGAGCCAGATGCCTCTGAAACATAGAAGTGTTCAGAGCATTTCTGCTCACTTTAATATAAGCACCACCCCCAATAATGTGTCTGAGGTCCCAGTTGTTATCTTGCTCTGCTAAATTTATATTAACTGGTCAAGGAATTGTTGTCAATATACTTCTCATGTACAAGGAATTGTTCCTTGATAAGAAAAGTTTGTATTTATCTTCATTTAGAATTACTGATTGAGCTGGCTAGAAAACGTCTATTGAAAATGTGTTCCTGTTGCCCCCACTCCCAAAAAGCAGGCAGGATTCCGGGATCTTGTTTCCCAAGACACATTGTGATTTTTTTCTGGTTGAAATGATGGTGCATCGATGGTTAAATAACTATGTTACATCAGGGGACACAATCCAGAGCCAGTCAGTCTTGCATATAGAAAACAATGAGAAAGTGAAATAAACTTAACTCCCCCTTGAGAAAACAGCACCTTCTTGGAGCATGGCTGTTTTGGGGTAGAAAGAGGAAATTGGTTCAAGAACTGTAAACAAAATGCTTGATTCAAGAAGGTGTAAGCATTTAACTTCAATTTATGAAAGTGTTAAATAATTTATTGTGCTGATTCAAAGTTTCCAAAATGTTCCCTTTTACACAAGTCCAACTTCTGGATTTCCATCAAAATTGGAAAAAGGAAGTAGATACTAAAATAGTGGCATTTGATAGGGAAATATTCTTTGCGATTTATTCATGCATAGGCTTAGACTAGTTGTATTTTTTGTGAAAAAGGGCATAATTTTCCAGGTGCGCTTGTAACATCCTGAGCTGATGTGTGCAGAAACTGAGGACAGCACCAGTCCTCACCGAAGGCAGCAACTTTGCCCTACCAGTGGCAAGACTCATAAATGTTGTAAATGTGACCCATGCCAGGGGAGCAAGGCCTCGAAAGGGGGCTTCTGCAGAGGGTTGTTGCACTGCAGAGAGGGGCACACGTGCTGGCTGTGGGACCTGTTGTTAATGTGTGACACCTTCCACAGTGTAAAAGGTAGAAGGCCATGGGTGGGAGTGCCAGAGGTTGGGACCTGCGTCTTTGAGGTCATGAGCAGGCTGTGGGAAATTTGCGTCCCAAGGGGTCCAGGGAAGTAATGGTTGCTCATCACCTTCGTTCGTGCCTGCTGGTGTCTGCAGTGGGATGTACAATGTTTCCCTCTTCCTTCCCCACCTGAGATCATTTCTGAACAGATCATTTAATGTTTAGGAGGGGAGTGAAGTCACTACTGATGATAGCTGTAAAAGCAGAAAACTAACTAAGAAATGATACGCTGTAACAACTGTGTAACTACAGGATATTTATGCATTCAGTCTGATTACTCAAATGTTGCTTGGCACTTTATTCTGTGAGTGATTAGATGATAAACTTTATATGCAAAAAAAACCTGCATCTGCACCCGCTATAAAACTGCTACATCTTAGCATGGGAGGGGAGGAGGAATATGCTGGGAGGCTGTGCTGGTGAGGTAGAAGAAACAGCTCTTGATTTAGAAGATACAGGACTTGAGTTCTACATGTACAGATTGGTGGTTGTAAGCAGTTCCCCCTGGGCCTGGATTTTTTCTAGTGAAACGGGCGTTTTCCAAATGCCTTATAAGGAGTAGCTGTACCTCTGGGAGATTAATTAGTTAATATATAGGGGTGGCAGTTTCTGAATTTGTGGGTTTTCCCATGGGCAGCTCACTCTGCGAATGAGAGGCAGGTGTCCCTGGGGAAGAGAGGGGAGAACGGGGTAGCTGTTGGAGCAGGATCCAAATGGCAGCCCGTGGTGGGACACCTGTATTTCTTGCCTATATCTTCAGAGGTATGTCTCAGATATGTGTAAGTTTTTAAGTCTAGTGAGCAAAACACTGATGTGGTGTGGAAGGCAGGAACTGATAGCAATTGTTCAGCCAAAGCAAAGCAGTTGAAGACTAAAGCTTTGATGGAAAATGTCAGTCATTGATGAGCCTCCCAAGTGACATCTGTCCCATGCTGCATCAAGGATCTCAATGGCCACCTATAGATGTCTTTTCCCTTTTCATCATGTCTTTGCAGCCTGCTTCTCTGTCTAGTTCTAAAATGCAAATGTGCTTTGCCCTACCATTGCTACCTCAGCAAAGGTTACTTTCTAAGTACATGCAGATGATATTGCAGGTGCTTTCTTTAAAGGTCTTCAGATGAGATTTCAGTAATGTCTCAGTTTCAATTCTGGCTGCATAGCATGAGCCTGCCTGAAGGAGTAGTTTTTGTACTGGTCTCAGCATCTTGAATTGTTGTGGATTTCTTTGTCTTTACTTTTTCAGAGAAATTTGTGAACACTTCACCAGACGCCTACACAGCCTTGATACCAATCATGCAGGGTGAGCTGTAGGAAAATCGATGCATCACTTGTCTTGGCAGTTCCAAAAAAGAGATAGTTACTGAAGTTAGAAATATATTAGCTGTGTGTGTGTTGCTTTCTCGAGGTGCTGCTGACTTCTGGTGAAATGATGTATTTGCCTCAGGGTACAGTAGCTTTGCTACAGATCCAAGTCTAAAGAAGTGCCCTGTGCCTGAACTGCCCTCTGATACATGGCATTGTTCAAGATTTGACCCTGGCTTTGTGAATTGTCATTATAAGCATCAGGTTTTTTTTGAGGTAATCTTTCTGTCTGCCCACTTTTCAGCTGTTGGGAATGGAGACAGATACAGCAAGGTCAGTGTTCCAGCCTGATTAACAAGTCATGTCTATTCGACTTGGAAGGATGGGAAGGTAATGGGCCAAAAGAAGTTGAAAATGGCCTAGGGTTAGCTTGGCTTAGATTAAATCAGAAAAAATGGTGGGATTGTTCCAGCTTCTGCAACCTGGTAACCATCAAGGGTCATTGTGTAAGGTGAAGAATTGCTGATGGTTAGTACACTTCTCACCTCCACACCTCTGTCAATTCAGAGATGCCGACTTCAGACAGTTTGAAGTCCTTGATGCAGGTAAAGCAGTCTCTGTTTTGTTTGATTCTGCATTTGCAGTGTTGATACATGACTATTTAATATCTTTCTTTGTGCTTTGATCCTCTCCTCTGGAAAGAAGTTGAGTTCCCTATAAATGTGGGCAGGGTTGATAGATTGTTTTTTTCTCTTCAAATCTCTTCTGAAATTTTCTCCTATTGTGGTTCTTTCAAAAGCAAAGCCCCAAACCTGAATACTCAAAAGTAAGGCAACAAGTATTCTAGGCAGAAATGCAAGAAAGTTAAATATTTAATCTTTGATCTTAAAACTCATCAAAGTAACAGTTCAGATTTGATTCCTGTTTGAGAATGAGTGTAAGGTTTAATTGGGTCTTTTTTTGAGACTGGTTTAGATTGACATTTCATCCAGACCAGTGTCAAACTGCTCAAAATGTTCTTTTTCTTTCTGTGCACTTTACCACCCCGTGTCCATCTTTTACCTTTGTTTTTACAGTGGGGTCCTGCCTGTGATGGCTTCCTATGCTTTTCAGTGATGCACTCTGTTCTGTCCTTACCAAATCACAAGGCCAGCATGTCTCTGACCCTGAGTCAAATGCAAAAGGGCAGCAGCTTCTGGCAGCATCAGTGCTTGCTCAGTAAAGGTGGATATGAGCGGGACAGCTTGAAAAGAATGGATGTATGGTGTGAGGATGCGGGCATGTTTTATCTGCAAGTAGCCTTCATCTCTGCCTAGTTCAAAGGGTTGCACATTGTATATCTAAGTGTGTTTGTCCCTTCTTTTCTGCCTTTTCACTGCCATCAAGGAGTGGCAGTGGTACCTGCCGTGTTGCGCTCCCTGTGAAATGTCAACGAAAGCAATTCGACTCTTACACTGATTTGCTCCAGATAAAAAATGTCAGGAAAGCATTCCTTGCCATCAAAGCTTCCCTTTGTAAGAGGAGCTGGCTAGTGAGTAGAGAAGTCATATTACTGATATGGAGCGATCAATTGAAGAACTGTAATTCAATCAAGTGGTTCTGCTGGTATCATAAACCATGAGAGCAGAGCTCAGTCCATTTAGAGACAGTCAGGGCCCTGCGACTGAGTTAATGCAGACCCCGTGATCGATCCCTAACCTCCCTTTAACTTTCCATCTTTAGCTTTTCCATCTCTTCTGTTTCTCCTCTGCTCCACCACCCTCACGTGTATCTGCTTTCCCTCCCCTCCTCTTTTACCAGCTACCTCCTGCTCTCAGTTCCCATTCATCCTCTCACTCCTGCGAGCCCAGCCCATTCTGTACAGATGTGTAACAAGGTTGGCAGATGCTTTTTTTTTTTCAGTGAAGGGGGCTCTCTAGCATGTTGGTTCTGGCGAAATCTATTTTCTTTCCATTTTGGGACATCAAGACTTTGGGTTAGGAGGTTCAGGAATACAGATTAGGTTTTTTTTTTTTCTTTTGAGAAGGTTATGGACTCTGGGTATGTCTGTCTTTCTGTGTTATTTCATTAGAACCGTAAAGGGAATGTCTGTCCAGGTGATGGGCTCATAAACACTGTTACTGCCACTTAGATCTTCATGTATTTTTCATGAGGTGAACACATGTACATGTGATGTATACAGTGGCATAAAATTTTTAATTTACTGGTGTGTGGCATGTCTTATGACTGGCGAGGGCTGTTTGCGCTTTTTATTTTATTCTAAATCAGAACTTTTATTACTTGACATTTTGAGTTGACTAGCTGTACCTGCTTTCTGATGTGACTGTGCAGGTAGTACATGTGGTCACTGTGAAATGGCCATTTGCATGCAGGCCTCCAACTGTGCTGAGCACCTCCTTGGGGAATTCATTGGCATAAGCAGATGCCAGGGGCTACTGTAGGAGAGGGCAAGCTGAGCAATGTGTGAGAATTTGATGTTGTTACCTATTCCAATGAGTGAGTGGAGTGAGGAGGAGATAGATGCCTTTTCATGGCTGTACTTTGACATTCAGTTAAGGCTGGGGCTATAGGACCTCAACAACCTTTGGCTGTTGGCTACACAAATTAAAAAAAAAAAAAATCAGATATAAATGTTCAGTAAAATCCTAGCTGCAGCAGAATACATGTTTTCATGGGCACTGGTCCCCAAGTGCATTTTTGGGTGTGGTTACCCTGATGTGCCTTTGTCACTTGGCTTATTTGGGATTTTTTTGCTGTTATTTCTTTTTCCTCTTCCTTTTCCTTGACACGCAGCAGGAAAGCCCAGCTCTTTCTTTATCTGTGGGTGGTATGTATTCATCAGCCTAGCTCACCACATCAGAACAATCAGCAATTGACCGTATGTTGAAAACAGACACGCTCATTAATTTTAGGAGCCAACGTTCACTAACCAAAATGGCTCATAAACTACCCCAGGGGAGCATGAGGAAATTGGAATTTCAAGCTGTGGTGCAGTCACGGTGGAGGGCCTGCCGGCCTCTTTCTCATCTCAGCCCCACGGTGGTCATCTGGGAGCTGCTCTGCTGGCAGAGGAGGGCAGCTCATGCATAGCAAACATGGGCCCTCTTCCTCCTCTCTGCATCTCTTTGCTGTGCTCAGCCTAATCACAAGCAGTAGGATGTGGTTTCCTTGTCAGCAAGCTATGGCATGAAAGAACAGCTCTGCAGCCTCCTAGGAGCTGAAGTGCTTCTTGTTGGGATACAGGGAGTAGCCATCCTCTAGGTCCTCTGCCAATTAAACCACAGTCCAGTTAGATCTGCACTGTAGTCCCCTGGGCAACAAACTACAGTCACTGCCGAAGTAAGAATATCAAGCCACAGCCACCTCAGCTTGTTTAAGCTATTCTGGTAGCTTTGAGTTAGAGATCTCTTTGGTGTTCCTAACACTGAAGACTTCTCCCACCCCCACACACTTCAGAACTTCTGTTCTCTTTCAAGTTCTCTTTTTTTTCTGTTCTTTTGTTAAAATAATTTTTCTTCCTTCAAGCCTCTCAAAGCACTTCTGAGGCTTCTCAGTTGCACAAAGAAGGCTTTATGGGTTGAATTCCTAGTTGCATTCCTTGTATCTCTAGCTATTTCATGTTTCATATAATATAGGCAAGGTTTTTTGTGATTATGGGCCATTTCATGAGGCTGCTTGCCCACCCTGAGACCCCTTTCAAGAAGCTTAATTGTCAGAAGGTGATGAGACCTCATTCTTTAAAGATGAGATCCCTTTTACTTGTTTCAAGGCAGACTTTGAGAAATATGAGAGTGGGAATAGAGGAGACAAATCTCAAATGACCTGGTCATCTATAAAATTTGCATACCTACTTAGGATAGTGGGCTGTGTTTTAATCACTAGCTTAGAATGATTTGTGAGGTGTGCATTTTGATGTGCAAGATGCGTTTGTACCTCTATGGGAGACATTTACTGATAAAATGGGGAATGCACGGTCATAGTCGGGGTTTGAGTATGTACATGAGGAGGAAAGGGACATTGAGAAGTGGTATCCATGCATTTTGTAGTAGTCAGTAGGAGCTGACTAAATAATTAGTGGCAATGAAATTTCATTTGGAACAGTCACGGTATTGTGTACTCTGTCCCCGCTGTGTGTGGCCACTGAAATACTCTGCCTTCTCCCATACAGCCATTCAACCAGGACATGCATCTGAAACACTCAGAACATACGTCTGAGCAGTACCTAATGAAATCAAGTATGTGTCTGTGTGGAGGTGGAGAACTGTCAGCATTTATTGCAACAAAAGGAATTAGTCATCACAGGGCTTTGTCATGAACTTCTGTTTGTCTGTCTCGTACCCCAGAAAAAGAGGAACAGCATTTTATTAACATTTTCCCTTGGATCTCCTGCCAGTAAAAGTAGTACTTGCATAAACAAAATTTTCTCTTCTTTTCAGAAGTGAATAAGAGGTGGGGAGAAATACTCTGAGCAGATTCCTGACAAATTGGTGAAAAGAGTGCATAAAATTAAAAGTTTCCCAGAACTTTTAGATGCTCATCTGATATAAGAGCCCCCCAAAAAACCCTGAAGGCTTCAATGCATATTCAGTATCCTCTGTTGAAAATACTGTATTTTTAAAAATGACTTGAAAATGTTAGACAAAAATGGAAAGCTGAAAACTTCAAAGGCCTCCAAAAAAATGGTTGCGGAAATTCACAGGTCAGTGAATTTGTCAGAGGAAGAAGAGAAATTAAACTCAACATTTTTAAGTTGTGTGCAATCACAGTCTGTCTTGAACAAGCCATTTTCTTTTTTGGTATCATGCATTTGACTATGTTGTCAGCAGTGATAACATGCATGGAGTATTGGGTAAACAATTCATAGGTAATGGAGAGAGGAAAAAAATCATGACAGCTTTGAAAATATTCTGTCTTTATTTAAATTTAACCATATTTGAGCCTGTTGTTATTCACTCAGCTTCAAAGGTAGTCTTCAGTGCTCAGTCAAATTCACACTCTTGTTATGGTGAAGATTCAAACAACTTGTAGAAGAAGTGTGGCAAATTCAGCTTTCTGTTCATGTTTTGGAATTGCTGGTAAGCAGATCATCATCATTTCCTGCACTCTGAATTGATTGGCTATTTGGGATTATTCAAAGAAATTCTGTGAATAATTTTGGTCTGACTAGTTTGTGAACAACTTGGTTAGAGTGACATACAAGATCTGGCTGGGCACAATATACTGTGTGCTCTTCCTGCTTCTGAATTGGATAATTAGAGTGCAGTCATGGGTGTGGCACAAGATTCCAGAAATTGTAAGGACAATTCAATGTTTATCACGTTTTACTGCTGTGGGAATTTCTTTAATGGTGGCAGACTGGCTTCTGAGGATATCACTAAGCAAAAAGATGATATGATAGTGCTGAAAACAAGTGTCACACCTGGGAGGATAAAAGATCATTTTCAGTCCCAAGGAGGATGTTTTCATCGCCTCCTTTCTGAACTTAGAGGCAAGTGGAGAGGAGTAACTTTGTCCATCTGAAGAACAGGAAGAGCTTTATTTCATGGTGTGTTCAGGCTCATTTGAATGATGAACTGGCAAGCAAGGCTCAAGGATAGTGGCCCTTGGGCAGGCTCTTGATGCTCTGGTTCTGGTGTATGAAATTGTGAGCTTCTGTCTTTGCCAAAGCAGACGCCAGCAGTGTACCTTGGCCAGTGTGTGTGAAAAATACACTGGCACCTCCCACCCAGTCAACTGCCAGTGCATCCTTCACAAACTGTTTATCTCAACCAGGAAGAAGCCATCTCTCGCCTGGCTGGTTCATATGAAGGTGTGCTGGGTGTCTCAAATAGGAATTAAGATCTGCAGAGAGGCATGCTGCACCAGAGCAGTTTTCTGGGTCAGTGCAGGTTTTTGTAACAGTGGCTCACTTGTGTTTGAAGTCCTCCAAATGAATGCTGAAATCACTTGGCTTCCTTATTTCGTCATTTTTGAGTTGGAACTTAGTACTTTTTTAGGGGTGTTATGACTCAGGATTCAGCTTGCCTTTGAAGACGAGCCCTTGGGGAGTCCCTAAGTCATCTTCCATAACAAAGGCATCTGCCCCACTAGAATGAAAGTTAACTTTGTCCTTGGAAGCATCTGTGGCCTCATGCAGGCAGTAATCATATTTGTCTGTGTTTTCTATCCCTGATGGTTTAGCTGTATGGTGCCACAGGGGGGGATGGGGATTGTTGGCTGCAGCTGAATGTAGCATTGTAAATGAGAGCATACCCCTAATTTATATGGCAGTACCAGAATGTACTCGGGTACATTCGTCAACCATGCATTTCCTTTGCTTCCCCTCACCCTTCCCTACTGCCTGTGCATATTGATCAGGCTGTCATTGAGCTGTCCCCAGGTCTCTTCCCTGAGGGGTCACAGTTAATACTGGCTGCAGATATAGGTGGGGCCAGTTCAAACTGAGTTTTCTGCTCTATAGTACCTTATATTTGTTAACAGAACTGATCTATTATGCTGTGGGTGTACCCAGCTTGATCAGAGACCTTAGAAGAGTTGTCTTGTTCTACAGTTTAAAATAGATAAGTCTTTCTACTTGTGAAACTTTTTTCACCTTATTACTTGTTTTTTACAAATTGTTAGCACATACAGGAAAAAATACTCTCAAGTTATCACATACTATTCTGCACTTCAGGCATAATGGGATGTTTGGTGTTTACTGTCTTGCTGATTTCTGATTAAGTGATAGTACCTTGTGCATCTAAAATACTCCTAGATTTTGTTCTGATTGCTGTTTTAAAGACGTGAACTGGGTGATATTCTGGTCACTGGTATACACTAGTTCATCTATAATTGCCTTTATTTTAACTTGTCTGAATTAATGAAATTTTTTTTTTTTAATTCTCCTTGTACCCCAGAACTGGCAGTTTCAAGAAGCACTTAAACTAAAATTGTTTAACTTCCATCTTGCTGATCAGGTAGCTGTTACGTTAGACTTCTTTTCCCCTTTGATTGCCTTCATTGTGGAACAAACACCTTTCGTTGCAGACAAAGTGGGTCCTGTAACTTGAAAATATGTTTACAGTGTGGCATTTTTGTTAAGACATGCTAAACTAAGGCTCTGTGCCTGCAGCGATGTCAAGTCACTGGATACTGTGGGAGCTATGTCTGTTGCTATGCTAATAGTCTCTGCCTCAGAGGACTGGTGTCTTTATTGCCATAACTCTAGCGAAGTCATTGGAGCTTTTCTAGAAGAAAACTTGGCCCCAATCTATCCTACTTGAATACTTTATAGCCAGGTAATACAATATCCCATTGATTTCCCTTTTTGTCATTTCTCCGCATTTTTGCCTTCAGAAATGCCTGTTGAGTTATGATCCTATTCTTTTGCTAGGGATTCTGAGCAGCCTCTCAATTTGGTGCAATATCTAGACTTCCATACATTTTATTTTTAGCACTGTTCCTTTTAGACCCTTAACAAAACAAAACTTAGGAAACCATTTTTTCATGTGTCCATTCCTGTTTGTTTTGCCTTGTTCACTATTTGAACGCATTAGCTGTTTTCAACTAGAAGTGTCAAAATTAGGTGACTAAAAGGTTTTTTCCTCTATTTTAAGGAAATACCCAAGGAGGATAGCTATTTGAAACAATGCCACAGAGAAGCTGCAAAGTGAGCTCTATTGTTTTGGGTGCCACAGTTCTTGCAGAAGACCCAGCCTTGGTGAAAGCTTCAGTCAATACTTTTGTCCAGGACCAAACAGATTTTTGAGAAGCTGGGCTTGAGCCAGTTCTGCTGCCCGTGCTTTCAGGTTGTTAATTTATAGTCCTGTCCCTGTTCTGGAAATTACATCCATCAAGCTCACTATCTCCATCCCATACAGAGCATGACAGAAATTACATCTCTGCAGCAGGAGGAAGTGTCCTCTCTTCGTCCACAGGTCCCAGATTTGCATCTGTCATGAGTGCCTACAGCATCCCAGTGTTTCCTCAAATCGAGTAGCTGCAATAGGCTCCCTAACCCTCCTGTATCTTGTGCTGGGTGTTGGTGTTGCTTGGGTAAAAGTGGAAATGCCTCCTTTCAGTACCAACACCATCTTCCTGTGGAATCAGTCATTATCTTTCTTGTGATGGGTTTCTTATGTCTTGTCATCTGCACATTGCTACTTGAAAAGTGGTCCTTCTAGCTGTACAGTGAGGATTATCAGAGAGAATGCAATCCCAAACTTCCCTGAGCCTTGCATTAGTCCATTCTTCTTTCTTACTGTGGATTGAGAGAAACTACAAACCCACAAGTCTTGGCACTCTCACTGGTGAGTTGCCTGACTGTTGTGTAAAGTTAACAGCTCTGACACTAGGAAGTCAAAGAATCAGATGAGTTTCATGTTTGCCATAAATACAGCTTCCTACATTTCAGAAGATCAAAGATTTTGACATTCCTTTCTTTTGTCTGTTTAAGAGGGAAAATTAGCCAAATCTTGTTGTTTGAAACCAAATCCCAGCTAAAGTATTTGTCACTACTCCTGTTTTCCCCACATTTTTCATTTATTTCCACCTGGAATATTGGAGGGGCTGGCTCTGAAGTGTTGCGCTATCATCTCAATGACATCCCCATAAGCTGGCTCTATAAATAATTCTGTCTCTCTGCTGGTTCAGAAACTTGATCATTGGCAAGTAACACAGGATGTCTTAGTTTACCCTGCCAGGTGGCCCTGAAAGAAAATTTCTGGATTTTGGTTTGACTCAGCAATGGGGCAACTGCAAAGGCTAATCTCTGACCTTAATTTTCAGGGAGTGCTGATGGGAGATTGGAAGATGAGTAAAACAGGGAGCTCAAAAACTGACAAGAGATCAAAAGAGGGCCAGATAGAATGATGTGCCTGAAGAGAGAAAGGGGAAAGAGACTGGAAGAGGTAAAAAGTGTGAGGGAGCAAAGATAAATGAAAGCAGAGAGAAAGGATGTAGTGAGGAGAGCCCAGTTTTCATCTGTTTTCAGCACTGCAGCAAGTCAGAGGAGGTGTGGGTTAATGAAATGTCTGGGCAAAAGCTTGTCCTGCTCAGCAAATGGAGGACAGAAATATAAGAAATGCCATCAAAGCGAACAAGAAGAGGAAAAGAGAGGAAAGAGAGGCTGTAATTCATGGACAGGGAGACAGGAGAAGATAACGTTCTAGGAGGACTGCAATAAAGAAATGTTGGAGTGATAGAGGGAGAAGGGCAGGGCATGAATAAAATGATGGAAAATAAAAATGGGGGCAGAAGAGCTTATGACAACTTAGAACAGCTTGAAAAAGGTCATGCATGCCCCCTGGGCTCCTAGCCACACTAGAGCCAGAGAAGACTGTCATGGTAGATAAACAAGGGATGGTCGGATGGAAGACAATTTATAACTCGCTTGTCACTGGCATGGGAATGGAAATGAATATCCCATCCCTGTAGGGTTGTCAGGACACTGGGGAAACTGGCCTCTGGATTGTCTCTTGGCTGTCAAGTGAGAGGAAAGGTGCCAAATACTTGCATGCATGCTTCTGTCTAGCTGGGTGGTACTGGAAGGGTTTGTGAAGGAAGGGAACAAATGTCTTTGAGAATGCAGCTTGTTGCATTGAGATGCACACTTTTGTGCTGCCACATCCACTGGCCCGTGAAATTTGATAGAGAACAGAATATTCCTGTAACTGTATTTGGGTGATGTCTGTGGCTTGAATAATTTATTATTTCTCCGCTTTAAGGGCAAATGATTTAGGTCCTGCCCAAATTTGTCTGAACTTGAGAGCACTGCAAACTTCGATAAAGGTTTTAAGACAAAGAATTGGTCTGTGAGTTCCCTCTCCTAACAGGTCCCCTATTTGGGACTGCGAGAGCTTCACAGATGCCTCCATGGCGGAAGGTACATTAACTACCAATCTTCCTGTGTAGAACAGGAGACTTCTGAGATGCAAAGTGCTACTCTTTGTAATACCACACTGCAGCTGTCTACAGCTAGGAATATTCCTGGATAAAATAGGGGATGCAGAGGGTAGCAAACCTGCGTGACAGCATTTGCCTGCAGTTCTTGCTGCCAGGCTCTTAGCAGATTGAAAACCCACCCTAAGGAAAAAGGCTGGCTTTACCTGGTAAGAAAAGGTAATGTAGCATTTGTACAACCTGTGCTTCCTTTTCCATCACGCTCCTCCTCCCTGAAAGCTTTCTTTCAGCTTAATTAAACCTAGATTAATGGGGAATGGCACATGGCTGTGAGCAGGCATGGAGTTTTCAGAACCAGTGTGAAACTTGAAATGCAACATGCAAATGGGATTTTTGCGAACTGGAACAAATTCTCCTTTCCTTCTCGTGCTATAATCTGGAATACAGCTTTACTGCTTCCAGTTTTGGTGGAGTAGAGAAGATGATACAGTTTTGAGAGGTAAATGGATTCAGGAGTTGTTAGATATCAGTGCTGTTCCTCTTACCGAATATCTGTCTGCTTCTGGGATTCTGGCAATCCTTTTATTCTCACAGCAAGCCCTTTGTGCTGATCAGCCATATGGACACTTTGAATTTGAAAAACAGCTGAGTGAAGAATTTTTAAAAGGAGTTTTGGTTTTCAATATTGTTGGCACTTAGTTAACAATCTGTGGTTATCTGTAGGTCAGACTCTCAACCCCAGTAACTCCCTCTCAAGTGGAAATGAAGAATGGCCAGTAATTCTCTGGGGTGTGCACCCATCCTTCAGAGAGGGAAAGGAGCTCTTGCTGAGACACAAACGGGAATGGTGTTGAGCTTTGGCAGAGAAATAATTTGTGATTATTTCTCAGCCTGAGAGGGTAATGTCACAAGTATTACAGAAAATCAGTAAAGGACCACTTTGTCATGTTTTTAGGACTAATGAATATCCAGCTGAGAGATGAGGCTGTAACTCTTCCTGATGTCTTTTATTTCCAGGGATAATTTTGGGGAGGCAGGTGACTGAGTCCTGTGAGCCAGCTACAGGGTGAGGGAACTTCTACAGGACATGTGTACTCATGCCTCGTGGGATTTGTGTGGCTGTCTAGGCACAAATCTCTGCTTGCATTAAGTATAAAAAAATCTTTCCTTATGTAAAAATATCTTCTCATTTGAAAAATCCACATCTCCTTCCTCTAGAAGGGAGAAGGCAAGCAGCATCACCTGTCTGACAAGGCTACCATCACTTCTCACCAATGCCTGAGGGACTTTACAAGTGATTGCTGCCCACTTCCTTGTCTTCATGAGACTCTGTGGGAAATGGCAGGCTACCAAGTTCACATGAAGCCTTATTTCTAGAAGCATGTACTTTTTCAGCTCACTATCTGGATGCCTGGTGTGTTTTCTGATGACTACCATTCCATGAGTAAGCCTCCCACCTTACTGTCATCTCCTATGTGTGGTTCAGGGGCTTAAGCTGATCTTTTATCTCCAGAGCTAGCAGGGAGGGGAGAAAAGTGACTCCATATGAAACTTTAGGGTCAGGTTTTTTACTACCTGGAGAAAAAAAGACAAGATACCATCTCCTTGAGTGGCCAAGGGTTTGAATCTTCTCTGGTGGTCTCTCTAGTGCTCTTCATGCTTACATTCACCTGCCCTTGCTCCCTTTACCAGGTTGCCTGAGCTATGAACCTTCCTTCCTAGTTCCCTAAGATATCCTGGGCACCAAAGTGACAGGTGGTTGTCCCTGGTTCATGAACAGGGAGCCAAAGAAACAGACTAATGGCATGACTGTACCTTGGAGAGAAGAGACCTTTGCTTTTCCTATGAGTTGGCTCCCAAACCTGAAGCTCATGTCTCTTGCATTTTGTCCTGTCAGTCACAGCAGTTGGCCCATTATTCCATGCTGATTGCTGCCCACTGTATTTTGACCTGTTTCCTCCATAAAATCATAACAGTGCTCCGATAACAGGCTTGTAGTAGGTGATCCATTTCCCACTGCTGACAGTCACTTATGTCGTGTTCCTTAAAGCAGGAGGGTTATAACTGCACAGTCCCCATTCGAGCTAAAAGAAGTGGCAAAGCTACAACCAGCTCCTGCCAGCCTCGCATGAGCAGTCGACAGTTATTTAACCTTTAGTGACAGGTGACGTACTTCAAAGAGAAACAATGCTTTGTGGGTAATGGTTTATTTGTTTCTTGAGCAGCAAGCTGTAAATTCACCCATTTATGGGAGCCACATTTCTTGCCTATTGTTTGAGTGTTGCTCAGAAGTGCCATTGTGTTATCAGCTTGGATGTCACACAGTCACAGCTCTGTCAATTTGATGTCATGTCATCTATGGAAGGAACTGAGGTTGGCAGCATGTGTGTTTACATTTTGAGGGAGTGTGTTGTGAATGAGCTGGAGAAGGAAGCAGGCATGGAAGAGGCCTCAAAGTCCCACTGGTCCTTCACTTCTCCTTGACAAAACCGCAATGGGAGTTCTTCCTGCTTCTTTTGGATGCTAGTGCCTTTGTTTCATGGAGCCTGGCACCCGCTTCTACACCACCTGTGGTGTATGAGCGAAGAGACAGGTGCCAAAATCCAATAAACCCAGCAGACACAGATCTGTAGCTTCCCTGAAAATGAGTGGAGGCCCCTCCCCTTTCCTTAAACGAGGCTGCAGCATGGTGTGGTGGCTGCTTGTGTGCTGGGGCACTTGAAATGCTTCCTCCAAGTGTTTTGTTTTTCAGAACTGTCATTAATATGAAGGTATAATGTGCTTAAGGGTCTTCACTCAATCAACCACATGTGTTCATCCTCATCTTAAGAGATCATGTGAGAAACCAAGGACAGATTTTCAACTGAGTTATGTTGTCTTGTCTCTCCTTGAGACTATTCCAAGCAGAAGGAAAAATTCCAGACCCATGGAGATGCTTCTGCTAATTTTCATCTTTCAGCTATTCTCTTACATATTTTTTTATGCCTCCCATGCTTCTACCTTTCCTCCTTCCCTTTCCTGTGATGCTTTTAATGCTTTTATTCAGTACATGGAGTTTTGTATTTCATCAGTGCTCAAACAAGTCTTTAATTTTTCAGGCATATCTGGATGTGCAAATGACCATTTGCATGTGAAAAATGAGTGCACCCACAACTCTGCAGCTACCCATAAATATCGGAAAGTACAAGATTGGAGGCTGCAGTATGCAATTTAGTGCAGTGTCTTCGTGTCCTGTTCTGTTCAATTTATTGTTGGTGAAGCATGCACCTATGCATAAAGCTGAAGTTGTACATGCATTTTCACTCTAAATGCTAAATTTCAAATGGAGCTGGATAACATTTTTTGGTTGTGTACTTCATTCAACAAAAATGAGTAGTTTCTTTGACCTAAGTGATTTGGGAAGTATTTTGTCCCCACCCCTCTCCCTCAAATTGAAGGGAAAAAAATCTGCTTTAGTTTTTTTCAGAAAAGAAATTTTTTTTCCTCCAAGTATTTTGACTTTTTTACAAATGCCTCATTCTTTTAATTATTCTAAGAAAATAATGAAAGAACAAGAATAGAATGGCATTGAATTAAAGCAGTTGTGGATATCTGGTAGAACATCTTGGCAAGAAAATTCAGTGCTTCAGATAAATTGTAAATAAAAGATATTTCTCTTTGGCAAAGAAAAAAAAGAAGAAATCAATTAATGCTGAATAATTCATTTCCAGACAACACAGCCTGTAGATAAAACAGGTTGCTTGGGTGCAAGGGCAAGCCACATGGGATCTGCACAGATCAGCTTAGGTTTGCCAGAGCTTAGTACCATCAATGCCATACGAATGTAGTTAGGCTAGCTCCAGGCTTGAGCTGGTTCCAGGCATCCTTTCAGCTCTCTGCCTTGGTTAATAAACCTTTCTGGGACAGAAGACAAAAGATGCAGAAAAATCTGAGTTGTTACACATGTCAACATAGGTGTGGAAGTAGTTACACTGTCAGTGTGGACTTCTCTCCAAGATGTAGCTCCCTGGTGTCATGCCCAGCAGAGAACTGATTGCTTTTACACACTTCCCACCCCCCCGCCCCATATTGAAAAGTAGCAATCAGAGCTATGAGAACTTGTCATTTGCTGGCTATTTTGAAAATGGCTTTAGTTTCTAACTTTTTAAAGATGCACAGAAATTATAATTTGTCTGTGACTTACACTGCTGGGAACAAATGAATCTTTGAAAATCTTGGTGCAGTAATGCCAGTGTAAATGACAGTAGAACTGTGGCTATTCCCAGGTACTTGCTTATCAGAGTTCCAGCGCACCTTCTCCCAGCAGCTGTTTGTTCAGCATTTTAGTTACTTGGCTGGAAAAAAAAAATTGTAAATCTTGTATCACAGAAAGGAAAGTTTGGAAAGGACCACAATGGGTCATCTGGTCCAATATCCCTGGTAAACAGGGTCATCCTAGAGCCCATTGCACAGAACTGCAGTCAGAGAGGTCTGGAATATCTCCAGTGAGGCAGTCTTCACAACCTCTCTGGGCAGCCTATTCTAGTGCTTGGTCACCTGCACAGTAGAGAAGTTCTTTCCCATGATCAGGTGGAACTTCCTGTGCATCAGTGTCTGCATGCTGGCTCTTGTCCTGTTGCTTGGCACCACTAAGAAGAGCCAGGCTTTGTCCTTTTGACATCCTCCCTTGAGATACTGACGGGCTGATGAGGTCCCTTTGCAGTTGTCTCTTCTTGAGGCTGAACAGGCCCAGCAGCCTCAACCTTTCCTCGTGTCAGGGTTTAACCTCAGCCAGCAACCAAGTGCCACACAGCTGCTTGCTCACCCTCCCACCAGCAGGATCGGGGAGAGAATGGGAAGAGTGGAAGTTGGAAAACTTGTGGATTGACATAAAGACAGTTGAATAGGTAAAGGAAAACCCATGTGTGCAAGCAAAGCAAGGAATTCTTTTGCTGTTTCTCATGGGCAGGCAGGTGCTCAGCCATCTCCAGGAGAGCAGGGTGCTATCACACGTAATGGTTCCTTGGGAAGACAAATGCCATAACTCTGAAAGTTCTCCCCTTACAAATCCAAAACAGAGCCCCATACCAGCAATTGTCAAGAACATTAACTCTACCTCAGCCAAAATCAGCACATCTTGTAAGAGAGATGCTGCAGTGTGTACTTCTCTCATGCAGGAAGGCAAATATGTGTTTTCCTATTCTGTCAAATCTCCCTCCATGCTTAAGGTGGCTCAAACAATTGGGTAGAGGGGCATGGATGTGTTCTTTATGTCTAGGTGGGCACACAAGTGCTGTCTGTGTCTCTGAATCCATCTCAGCCTCGATCTGCCCAGAACAGCTCACAGACACTTTTCAGGCAGGGATTTCATACACGTGGAGTTGGTGGCACAACATGACCTTGGTTGTGGCTAATGGGTTATGGCAGCCTCAATAACAATATGCTGTTTGGCTCAGTAGCTGTGTGATCAGGCCCTAGTCCTGCAGAAGAGCCACCAAGCACACAGAAGAGCCACCAGGCACACATCTTGAGGGTTTGAAATTAATCTACTCCAGCTCTGCCTCACTGTGTCATTACGTGAATCCATTCCAGGGTGTGGTCTTTAGGCTGTGTTAAGTCTTTGTGAGGTGCAGCCAGGCTTGTGTATCTAGTTTATAAATAATGATGCAGAGGTCAGAGCAGAAGCAGTGGCAGAGTCTGTCTGTCCTTCGGTTTAAAGCACGAGGTGGACAACACGACCGTCCTTCCTCCCTTTCTCTGAACAGCTTTTTATGAAAATATACCTTTAGGTCAATTGATGTGATCCTAAACTCTAGTCGATGTTGTGACGGCATCTTTGGGGAAAAGTGAATGAAAAAATTTCAAGGAAGTAGAAAGATCAAAGAAAAACTTTGGGGGTTAACTAAGAAAATCAAAGGAATGAAAACTTTATTTTTGAAAATAAAAAATCCTGAAACACAGCAATCTATTTCCAATGCAACACTTCAGTTGATCTAAACAAATTAGTTTGGGGGCTTCATCTGATGGGTTTTTTTTTCTTTTTCTAACTTAGATTTATTTTGGTTTGCTTTTTAGAGCAACCAAAAAAACCAAACAACATAAAAAGGGAAAAGCAAACAAACAAAAATTAATAATAATAATAAAAAACCCAACAGAAAACAGAATAAAACCCAAACTTAGTTTGATTTGCTTGCAAAAAAAAAAAATCAATTATTTTCACAGCTCTAAATTGCCCGTTTATAAGAGACAAGGGCTTTATTGCTGTCTGTCAATGTGTAGCTTGTGAAGGAATTTCTTTGTTTATCCACTTTTCTTTTTTAAAGAGGAAGTGAAATTCAACACAAAAGACGTGGATTAAAGTAACAGTGAAATGAAATGTACAGAAGTCAGAAAATACCAGAATTACAATACAGTCTTTAAATGCTTACAGGCTGTTCTTATTGCAGGATTTCTGCCTTGTTCAATGTGAGTGGCTTAGTGTATGATAAATAAGATATAAGGCCATACAATGAATAATGAAAGGAAAAAGAAAGATTGAAGAGCCACACATTCAGCAAGTCTCAGCCATCCTATGGTGGGATCTGGGCAGGGGATGTCAAAAAGGTATAATAAAGCTACATCAAAATAGGTGTGAATGGGAAACTCTGGTTAAGAATATGAAGGGAGGTGTTACATCGACATTTTCTGACTGTGCATCACTCTGCAAATCTAACTTTTTAAAAACTAAAATCACTCTGAAATTCCTTACATTGCCATTGCTGTAAATGACTGTGAGCACTCTTGGGATTATCTGAATCAAGCCATTGTGCAAAGCATGGCCAATTGTTCCATGTGGGAAAGCCCTGGAAGTGAGGAAAGGCTCTACGGAATCACTGGTACCGGCGTACACAGAACGAATAGCATGGAATACGCTCTGTGTATCATAGGCTGCCTTCAAAACCGTCTGCCAAACTTACAGCTTTTGCAGAGCTGAACTAGGTTTCTCGATGCATTCCTTTGAAGAGTGTTATAGAGCGGTTGTATAAAGCAAGATGACAAACCTCAGAGGGCTGCTATGCTGTGCTGTGCAATGCTACTGTTTCCCAATAACATGGTTGCAGAAGGAAGAGGAGTGCAGCACTCGGCAGTGTTTCAGTAAAATGCAAGATGTATTTGCTGCTTGATCTTGGGGTGCTGTTCTGCACAGAGTTGGGGCACGCTGGAATCCCAGCCTAATGCTTTGGGATAGTGTTTCTGCAGGCTGTAAGCTGGTGGTGGTGTACATCTGAGAGTCACTGCAACAGTGTAAGGGAAATATCCTCGAGAGCGTGGCTAGCCTGCCTTCCTTCCTCTGTCTAGTCTCATACCTGTTGAGTTACACTCAACAACACAGAGTGTGTTTATTGAACTTTCCCCCTTCTCTGTTTGTCAAAGTTACCTGGCAAAGGTGGCTAACTTGGTGCTGATGTGCGGGGATCATTACCTTAGCAAACACATTTTGACCACTGTAGAATGGGATTAACAACCAAAGGAAAAAGAAATTTTGATCAGGTAAAAAAATACATCTGTGTTACACCTTTTTCATTAGATGTGTTGAACTTCCTCTTGTGGTTTTAGTCTAGAAGAACTGTCAGAACTTTTTGAAAGAACAAAATTAACCAGTAGCCATTGCTTGCCCATCCTGTGCTTTCTGTAACATCATGAATGTGTTGTCTGCCACTAATAAACAGCTTGCTTCAGAGTGTAGAGTTTGTGACCTTATGCAAGGGAAATTTGTATGAATTTCATTCATTACACAAAACTTTCCCACCTCTTCTGTCTTCCGGGATGAAAAACTGTTTTTTTTCCTATGACTTAATTAAAACCAGTTCTTTTTGTCCCTCCTCTTCCAGATACCAAAAGAATACCACTGACAAAGTAGCCAGACTTGTGACAGTGATCATTGATTGAATGCAAAGATGTTTGGTATTCACATCTCGGGGACTGGAAGCTGCACCTCAGACTCCAGTTGCCACAGCATTATATGTACCTGTGCAACTTTTTCTGTAGCGCTATTATATCATCATTTTGTTGCAGAGAGGTTTACATGCTGTTAGACCCATCAAAGACCTGTCCTTCTAATGTTGGTTACTAGAAAGGGATTTGTCCTTTTCTGTTTTAAGACTGGACTTTCCCTGCAGTGGGGCTTGAGTGCTTTACAAATTTCCAGCTTGAGGAGATTTGGAGTGAAGATGCTCCACATGGGAGAAGCACTCTGTTATCTTGCTGCCACCAGTAGACAGTGTGCTTCTTCCAGGAGCATGTTCCTGCCACTTACCTTCTACTTTGGTGCTCAGTAGGTCCCTCTCCAAGTCCTTTCAAACCTGGCAAATAAAAGCATCTAGTTTTTCAGGTTGGTTAGTGAGCCAAATTCCTTGGGTGAAATGTGGGCCCAGTGGGCACTGGAGCTGGTTCAAGGAAGGGGCAGAGCTGCACAGCTAAGAACATGAGCGAGGAAAGAATTGGGGGAGTAAGTATTCCCTCTTTGGGCTCAGTGACCTGTTGGATCTGCTTGGCTGCTTAGGAAATAATGCCTTCAGAGGAAAGGTCTTACAGAGCCATTACTGAAACTTGTACTCACATTTGTTAAAGTTTTCCCAAGTTCTTACGCTACCTGCCTGTGTAATTTAATTTAGCAGAGTTGGCAAAATGCCCTGCGTACTATTTTTACAAGGCAGTAGCTGGTTACAGAATCATTAGCCCTTCCTCCCTCCCTGAACTACATCTTAGTGGATCCTTGAGGTTTAGTGCTAATTCAGAGTCCTTGCACACTAAATGGTGTACAAGCCCTTGCTGAAAGGGACATGTTTGAAATCCCTTGGCAGATGCTTCTGGCTTTTTAACTCTCAGACCTAAACATTGTGGACTTTAAAGCTGCTTAATTCTGTCTGTCATGACTTTTGAATAATAGCGATGAATGCCATTCTAAGCACTCTGTAGTGGTTAAATCACTTCTGCCATGTTCTTTCAAAAAATAATCACTGCTGGATACTGGCCAAGCCCAGAAAATTTCAGCTCTGAAGATGAACATTTTGGCAACCTATGACTGACTGAAATCAGCAGAGAAACTCATTTGCATTCTTAACTGTAGCAGATGTTGCTGCTGTTGCCCTGCAAGCTGGACAGCAGGCTGCAGAAGTAGGGCCACTGTGCTGGCATGAGACCTGTTCCTGCCTATTGTTGCTTCTTCCTGCCCTCAGGCACAGGTTAGGAATGTTTTCTAAATTCTGCCTGCTGGTGCTGGTTTATGGGTGGCACCAAGTAGGTTTCTGAGCCCTCTTACATCATCCCGTGTAGATGTGTAGCTCCTTACACCTGCTTTGGCCTGGTGTTGGGAGCTGTAGAGTAGAAAGGAGACAAGTTGCTTGGGGGAATTAGCAGGGAGCCAGGATGGCCCTGCATCAAACCAAGCCCCAAGACTCAGGTCTGGAAGTGGCTGATCCTGAACATTGTGGGAGTGGTGAGCCCTTCAATTCAAATTGAAGTCTCTCTGGAAGGAGGTCTAGGCACAAGATAGGGTCAAGGGCTGAACTGATACTCACTAAAAGATTAAAGCAGTATCTCATCAGTCAGCTTAAAGCGTTTTGACAACCTAGGTGAAGTTCTTTCTTGTCTGGTGACAGAATTTAATGGGCAAGAACTTGCATGGGAAGACAATTTGACTGCTAGCACAGGGCAATAGGAAGCAGAGGGTCCTAGCAGAAAGTAAGTGCCAGACCTATCCCAACTGCTGCTGATGTAACAAAAGTTTAGCAGTGATAGGAAAGGCAGTGTTTCTACTGCTGCCTAGCAGCCTGCCATAGCCAGCTCCCTGATTTGTTTCTGTGGGAGAATGATCTTTACTCACTGCTGTTATCACTACACTGCCATGCAGAATTTTTGTTTCAGTATAAGCATACGCAAGAATTTGCCTTTTCTGTCTAATTAACATGTGGCAGTAGCGGCAAATGTTAACTATAGAAGAGCTATGTGCTGCTGGAAAGGCCAGCAGAAGTCTGATAAGAGAACCCAGGGGATGTAAAACAGCACTACATAGCTTAAGTGAAGTAGCTATTCCCCATCCTGTACATCTAAACTGCTTAACATGGGCTTGAACCTGTTAGTGTATGGTTGTGCCATGATCCCTTTTGGTGCTGTTTTGATTTTTTTTTAAACTTTAACAGAAAAGTGGTTCATATTGAAGTGAACCTTGTTTCTTTAGATTAAAACCTGATACTACCAGCACCAGCTCTTTTGAGTAAAGAGTGCCAAAGGGACTGACATGTGGCGTTGCTTGAGTCCTGAGCCCTCTCCCATCACTGGAGGTGCTTAGGCCACGTTAGATTAACTGAGAGAGAGCGACAGCAATGTCTGGGAGTGAATGCAAGGTGAGGCAGTGGAGCTGTGGTCATTAGGGATTCCTGTGCATCTTGGGCATTTTGACAAACAGATGTCAGGGGAGAGACCTCATCCGGTGGTGTGAGCTTGTGAGAATCCGGTTTCCATAACAACTTCAGGTCTCCTCTTTGTGTTCCAGCATTATCTTTTCGTCTTGCTCCTAGAGCTTGACTTACCACAGAAGCACGATGCATTTGAACAGCAGCAAGCTCCTCTCCAGGAGCTGGAGCACCTATTGTTACCTGAGGAGATGCCTTATTCATCACAGACATAATGCAGGAAGTGCGACACACGTCTATAATGTCTCTATCTACTCTTTCTAGCCTTTTCAGTATTTGGTATTGTTTGAGTTCCCCAAAATGGAAACCTGCTGTCATTAGCTAAAATATGTATCATCCGGGATGCTCACAGTTCCCACGTTCTCACTGCAGTTTCCTGGAGGGGGGACTGACCCCCATGGTCCTGCTGCCATGTCCTCCTTGCTTTCCAGTCCCTTCAGCACAGCAGAGTCAGGACTGAATCAATGCATATCAGTATAATCTATTAAACCATTCCCCTGTGGGCAAGCTAGGGGTTCCCAAGGCAGATAAGGAGTACTAGGCTTGCCCTTCTCTCAGCCCTTCAGAGTAGGTGAGCGTCAGAAGTTGTAAGGGTGCAGTACCTGATTGCCAGAATTTCCTTTAAAAAGTTACTAAAAGTCATCAGAAGTTGCAGTGGTCCAGAGGCCACGCTGGTTTGTTTGCATAAATGTGCACAACCTGGGAGGAGCTCAGTGGTGGTGGCAAACAACGTGAGCATCTCTGCTAGCTGGGAAAGGGAAACCTGCAGGAAGGCTGCACATATTTTCCTTTCTGCTTCTGGTGAAGTGGCACACTGCATTCAGCACAAATCCATATTCTTGGCTGCTTGCTTCCTTTCAAAATTTTGATATAGCTTGGGGAAAATATCAATTTCTTCCTTCCTCCTGTGACTCCACTCTTGTTGGGAATTGAATAGTCAGAAGTAAACAGGCTTTATTTTTCTCTCTGGCGTGTTATATAGCTGCAGACCAGTTGGCAGTACTTTGCATCAGCGTTTGGCTGTGTGCTAGAGCATACCTCTGATTTTCTAAATTTTTCAAAGTTGTTACAAGGCACAGAGGCTCTTGGAGGGAAGGCTTACAAAACACAGCAGCCTGGAAATCGTGGATGACTGTGACAACTGCCAGTACTGCAGCCCCATCACAGATGAGGGTGGCCCTGGGAGCAGCAGCACTTTGCAGCCTCTCCAGGCTTTTGCAGAAGGGTTGCTCCCCTTTTACATGAAACCCCCTTGTCCTTAAGGAAACCCCCATGGACTTAGTAAAAAGCAACACACAGAACAGAGCAAGGGCTAGAAAGGCCCCTGCATCTTCTGCTCCTACCTATTATCCCTGTATCCCATCTTTTTCAGTTCACTCTGTTTTCAATGTTTGTTCACGAGGGAGGCTTGAATGCATAAAAGGAGAGCTATGAACGAGGCTGGCACTGAAGTAATAAATTTAACTCTGAAATAAACGATACCTGTGGGTAATAGGTTTGAAATTGTTGTGTTCCTTGGTAATGGGATATAATTACAAGTACCACGCGATCTGCAGGGCAAAGGTGCAATTATACCCCTCATGTCTAAGTCAGTGAAAGCATTACCACAATGTTGCCACAATTCAGTGGTGTGGAACAGGGAGCTTATTGGGGATATAACAGTGCTTCAGGAAATGTTTCTTTGTGATTCCTCCATATTGGCCCCCCTGCCAAAATCTTGAAAATGGGCCATATGCTGGGATAAAAATCCCCACAGCAACAATGTGCCACAGTCACCGTGGGATTACCAAAAGGTTCCCTTAGTAACTATGAGGGAATGAGTCCTGAGTGATAGGTCCACTTTATACCAGTGGGCAGCTCATCATTTGTTGCTGTGTGGTTCTGCAGTAATTAAAGGCTATTGAATGATATTTCTTCCCTGTAGCTCTGAGGGGGGAGCTGTGCCTTTGTGTCCCTGCGTAGTTGCACAGTAATTACTGAGTAATGACTTATGGTGTGACGATGTTATGCCAGGCTGCTTATTGTGTTCCCCCGCACCAGGCTGTTAATCAGAGGGTAACGTCCTAATTGTTGCTACCTCTAGCAGCAGGGTTCAGTTGTGTGTAACTCCCCTGTTCCATGACAATTATGGCTGGGCAGCAGGGAAGTGGATGTGCTGAGATCTGCATGGACTAGGTGTTCTGGGTAGCTGCTGAGGCCTGGGAGGTGTTGGGCTGGGTATTCAGCTGATGAGTATGCTGGAAATTGCCTGACTCGGAAATTATCTAGGATAATACCCAGCTTAGAGGTTCATGTATGATTCTAGCGTCACGCTGTGAGTTTTTCTGTTTGGTGTTGTTTGGATGTTGACCTGGGTTTGGAAAGGGTTTTTTTGTTCATGAGCAAGATTTCCCTGAAAGGACAGTTCCTGCATTTCGTGTTCTGTTTCACCTTCACTTGCATATTTACCTATGTAGTGGCTGACAGGTCTGTGGCTGGCACAGCTGTCCAGTCTGCTAAGCTGGTGTGTCCATACAATGTGACTTGAGCCCTTGTCAGGTACTGCATGACAGTTCTGCATCTTGTTTTTCTTGAAGATGTCAGTTTGCCTACTCACGCTCTGAACTGACTGAAAGCCCTGCCTCCAGAGCAGTCTGAGTGGAGCTAGACAGCCCTTGCAGGGTGTGTGACTTGAGGCACAGCATCACCATGGTCACAGGGGGCTTTCCTCAGGGTGTGCTGCTGGCAGAGGACCTTACTGTGTAGTTGTGCTCAGAGAATACCTAGGTCTGGTCTAAAGCTAGCTGTAGCCAGACCTTCACATTGAACAGAGTCCTGAGCTCCTCTGGGGTGAAAGCCAATTGGACAACAAAAAAAAAAAAATTGTGGTATTTGTCAATATTTTTATGTTGAACTTTCTAGTACTTACTATGCAACAAAAGTAAAATTGGCTGAAATGCTGGGTCAGCCACGTACTGCCATGGTGTTTATAGGAAAGTGCTGCTTGTGACTTTCCCCTGGAGCGTCTGAGATCTGGAAGTTCTTTTAAAGAAGATAGCAGGCTGGGTAGTGCAGTGTGCTGTTTGCCATTGCTCTGGGGACTTCGTAAAACCAAAAGAAATAAGGCCATGAGCTACAGTGCAGATCTCTGTAGTCCCTGGGACCGCTGGGGTTCTTCCTCTGTGTGGGAGTATTTGAGAGAAAAAAATCTCTGGTTATAAAGCAGTGAGGAGAGCTGATTGTCACATTCAAGCCCCTGCTCTCCTTTTGGAGGCTGATGCAGTGCTGCCAGATTCTCTTTTCCTCTGTGTGAGTCTGGCTGTTTCTGTTTCTCAGAGTGATGGTGGCTTCTTTCTTTCTTTTCTTTATTTTTTTTTTTATTAAAAATTGTAACATTTGAGTCTTTGAAATTGAAATGGATTTCAGTCTTTCTTATATTAATTATTGATAAGTGGAGCTTGAGAGATGGAGATGAAGCCTGATGTGATTAAAGACAGTCAGTTTTTAATTTTATGTCTCTCACAGTGACAGAGGAATGCAGTTTAATGGGAGTCATTTATTAAAAGGGACTTAATCACAAGTAAGCAACTAATTGGGGGTGAGATAGCAGGGGGAAGAGATGTGAACTGGTGCAGGAGAGCAGCCAAGTGGGCAGGGAAAGATGCAGCAGTGGATGCACTCTTCAAGCCCCAGCACGTGTGGAGAACACACATGGAAGCCACGCAGGCTGACTGCAAAGGCAAGGGAGCTGCAGTCCAGCAAAACCAAGTAATGGCAAAGCTGCCTAAACTGGGACTGGATGATGATGGCTCTCATCTCAGCAGCATTAAAGTGGCCTTGCAATTAAAAAAAGACCCTCTGCTCTGCACCAGTGCAGAATCAGAATGATGGTTCTCCCTTCCAAAACGTTCATAGGCTAATTAAAAGGCAAGACACCAGATGAATAAAGACAGACAAGGAGATTATATTTTCCCTGGATGTGGGAGGAAAAATGTTCGGCGCCCTGTCAAGCTTGCTGAAAACTATGCAGGCAGGGTAGTGCATTTTGTATTGCCTTTGCTGTTGGTGATGTCACTGAACAACATTATTTCATGTGACCTGCACCAGTGAGGCCATGGTTTACTCTTTGCCCACTAATCTCTGGCTAGCAGATTATAAGGAAGCTTTTTTTAATATTTACTCCTCAAGATGTGCCTTTTCTCAGAGGACTGACTAAATTAGTGATCTGTAGTTTCTCTTGTGACAGCATTGTCCAGACTGTGAGATAAGGGACATCATGTATAGTGACCTCACCTAAAGACATCAGCTACTGCTCTGCTGAGCTGGAGAAACTGTGTGGTTGCACCAGAGTCCAGCAGTTCTGATAAAGAATGGATTCCTGCATTTTCATTTCAGCATCACCTTACTAATAATTTTTATATTTCATGCAAATCAGAGCCTGTTCACTTTGTTTAGCATGCTCTGGCACAGGGCTGCAGCAGTACTGTGAAACTATGGGGTAAAAAGCCCTCCCACCATGCTGGGCAGCTCCTTCTTTGGTGAAACATGGGACACCGAGGTTTAGCTGGACAGACTCAAGTGAACGATTGTGAAATTTTAGTGTGTATTCCTAGGTCATTTAGTGATCTTAGCATGAAGGCTAGCCTTTACTTCGTAGAGTTTTCTTGATATCTCTGTCCTGGGATGGGCTTGGACCTAGGAAGGAGGCTTGCAATGCTCAAAAAATACTGCAGCAGTTGCCTCCTCTCTTTGTCAATGGGATCTCAGTCTAAAAAGAATGGTGTGTGGATTAATAGAAGTGTGCTGGATACAAAGGAAGGGAGGACAAGAAACAGAGTTGATGCAACAGTTATACTCATCGATTGAAGGGAGAATTGCTTCAGAGATGTCTTCTTTCCTCACTAACTGATGTATATTAAAATTCTTCAGGGAGGAAGAGGAGAGTTTTCTGTGGAGTTGTTTATGGACATAAAAATTTGGGGGTTGCGGGCTGAGACAAGTGGTGATTTTGGATAAAAGACCATCAGTTGAGTGAAAGGAACAGTGGGGACACTCTCCTCTGGCAAAAAACTTAAGGAAGCTTACAGTTTGCAGTTTTGTGACCAGCTCTCTGTCCCTGTGTGTCTTCTGTGCTCACATGGGCTCCATATGGTTATCCATGCTTTTATTAAAATGATATGAGCTGTTTCAGGGGTCTGAGCCTTCATTGGCCTTTCTGTTTCTCTTGCTGAGGGGCTCCTTTTGTTCCACACAATTATTTATTTTTTTATTTTTATTTTTTTCTTAAGAAAGAGAGCTTTGGTTTGGACTGCTTTTTCAAATTGGAAAGAGAGATTTAGGATCAAGTAAATTTCTACTCCATTTTTGTATCTGTCATTCTCAAGGTAATGAACCTTGCTTTTTCCAGGGATGTTATAGAAGCCCGGTCCCTCCCAAACCTACCTTTCCTGGCTGCCGGTATATTCGCTCTTTCTCTTGGGGGAGGTTCTTGAACCACTCTTCCATAGCTGTTAGAATATAATTCCTCAGATCTTTTGTGGCAGTGGTGTGTCCAGGAAGCAAACACCACGTTACTTCTCAGCAGGATCGCCGTTTATACCCAAGGTAAAGGGAAGTTTCTTGCTCTGTTCTTTTCCCTTCATCATCCTTCCTCTCTCTTTGTTCCTTGATCCTTAGTTGCACGTATGTTAGAAATACTGCAAAGCAGTAGTTAGGGATGATGAAAAGTGTGGCACCTAATGATCAAATGCTTGGCCCTCAGAGCCATTCTTATAGGCAGACTCCCAACCAGGCTGCCTGAGACCTTCATGGAAGGCTGGTCTGGCTGGAAGGGTAGAGGTTTAGCATCAGTCATGCTGTCCTTTGAATGTGATAAAGATTTCAGCCATTTCCCCAGGGCACTAATGCAAAAGATTATAAAGCTGCTCTATAATTTTTGTCTATTCAGAATTTAAGCTACCATCAATCATCTCAAGTTTTTAGTGTCAAATAAGATAATGTAGGCAACTATATTATTAGGAAGAGATGTGTTTCTGAAGCAGTGAGCGTCTGTGGGTGCATCTGAATAGCACTTAACAAGATATGCAATCTCTCATTGACAGTGCTATTAAAAGAGCTTCAGTTTGTGGAGGCAGACTCTAACTCAGGGAAACTGTGCTGAGGGATACAGCCATCTACTACTTCAATTGCAGCCTGAAGTTTTTGGAGGGAATGGAGGGGAGAGAGATAAACAAGGAAGAAAGATTCAGCATCACTCAGTCTCTGAAAACATCTTTTCCACTGTCTCAGCATGAAATAGCTCCAGTGGCTGCAGAACCTCGGTTGGAAGGTGGTGTGGCAAGGATCTGGTTAGCTGGGCCTGATGGTCACTCCCAATGAAGCACATGCCTCTTTGGTTCTGGTCTTTCTAACAAGGCATTTTGTACTGATGCAAGGTCCTGGAGTGACCACCATAAAGGTGGATAGCTCTGTGCAGATAGACAGCAACTGCTTGGGTAGTTGGAGGGCAAACCTTCTGCCTGCTCCAGCATAATCCTTGATGGAAGTTTTTCCTCAATTGGAAAGTGGCCAGTCAGAGCTGTCTTCAGGGATCGTGTGGGGAGATGAGAGGGGAAAACAAACTAGAATAGGAGGAGATGTGAGGATGAGTGAGAAAGGGGTGCATAAGCAGATACAGGGGGAGGAGGCACTTGGAAGAGAACACTGTCAGAGATGGGGCTGAAGACACTTTGGTGGGGAAGGTGTTGCATCCCACGGGTGACCCACACTGGAGCAGGGATACCCAAAAGGGACTGCAGCCTGTGGAGGACCTGGGCAGGAGAAGAGCAAACAAACAGAAAGGAAGGGAGGAAGAAAACAGTAAGAAATAAGCTGCAGCAAGAAAGCATCATCTACCAACCCTGTCTCCTGAGCTGTCTGTCACCTCACCCAAGGGGCTTGCTGTGAGTAAGTGTAATGTGTGCCCATGATAAGGGAAGGGGAGACTGGCTGGCTTGTGTGTGGGAAGATGTGTTGTACTGCAGTGGACCCTGGGGAGCTGCAAAGAAAGAGGTTTACCTAAGTGTCTGTTTAATTGTTTGTCATCTCTGTTTTCCAATGCCTGAAAGAGTAAATAAAAGTTTATGTTAATTGGCAATAAATCAAATTAAATGAAATTCCCAAAGTCAAGGCTCTTTTGCCCATGATGTTTTGGAATTTACTCTTGTCAAGTGTTTCTCCCTCAAGGTTATTTATTACTCCCTTCACCTCATGATTTGCCTAAATTTTAATAAGCAATGAGGTAGGTTCTTCAGTTTCAGAAGGCTCTATAACATTATGACTCTCTAGAAAGTTGTGGAGGCTCCAAGCATGCTCTGGTTATTATTTTTTCCCTCCAATGGTATCAAAAGCAGCCTGCAAAGCTAATGCTAGGCAAGAGCTGAGAAAACATTTATTTGCCTCCCTCACTCTGGTGCTTCTTCTCTAAATTAAATACTAAGTTGATTGCCTGTGAAATCTCATAGTGCCTTTGTAAAATAGTGTCCAGAGGACAAAAAGCAGGGCTCATTATGTCATGTACTGGCAAGTGACTCAAGGATAGTGACTGCACCCATTGTGCATTATAGTATAATGAGAAGAGATACCTGTAGTGATCTCTTAAGCCATATAAGTGAAGTATGGGTTGTTTCATGTCACTGATATACAGCTGTCTCTGGTGATCTTCTGTCACAGGCATGGACTTGGGGTAACAAAGAGGTGGCACAATGACACTGCCACTGTCCTCTGGCCTCCATGCTAGACTTTTCCATATGGCATTGCTTGCTCCTGACACAAGATTTTCCATTGCATCTGAATGTGTTCAGGGCCAGGGCTGGGTTTGATATAAGGCTAAGGATGAAGGGAGGCTTATACAGATAGTTGCTCCTTTTAGTTTTGTTTCCTTCCAGCAGTGGGGAGAAAAGATATGCCAGTTTTATTTTTTAATTATTTTGCTTGCTCTCTGAGGCTTTTGTTTTAATATTGTAGATTTCTCCTATCGAGTTCAGTCTTCCTCTCCCGTTGAAGCCAGCAGCCAGACTCCTCCTGCTCCAGTGAGAACAGGGTTTGGAGGCACCATAGAAAATGCTTCTTTGTTTTGTTTTGGAGTTTTTGTTTTCTTTCTAAAAAATTTCTGAATAGACAGATTAATTCCTCGCTATTGTAGTAATAATGACCTTTACACTGAAAGAAAAAGAAATAATAATGGCTATAAAGGTCTCCAGCCAGGTCATTTTGGAACCCCTGGTGCTGGAGGCCAAGTGCCTAGCCAAAAAAATCACATCTCTAAAAATAATTGGCTCCAGCAACAAAAAGAGAGAGCAGAAAGAAGAAAAGACAAGTCAGTAGGTCAGATGGTGAAGTTGCAGGCGTTCATATCTAAATAGTCTCCTGATGTACCATTTCGTTCCTAATGGCACAGGATTAGGAGAGGAACATTATTGAGGCCTTACTGAATATGTAAGTGAACAACACAGCCCAGCCCCATCCTGTTCCCTCCTTCTTCAGCCTATATTGTAAAGGACTTTAAGGATTTGGGAAGCCGGATTTAGCAGCTGAAAGTAATTTGCTCCCTCCCTTCCTCCTCCATCCCCTTTCCCATTGCCTCTTCCATTTCCTATTTCTGTTTCATTCAGTAATTAACCTTTTGAATAATCTCCTGTGCAGAGCTGGCTAAGCTGCTCTTCTATTTTCCTATTGTTGAGTGTCCTTAAGACAGAAGCTGAACCAAGTGTCTTGACTGACGAGTAGAGCTATCTGGAAGGCAGGAGAGTTTAGTAGGAGCAGGAGGTGGTGGGAGAAAGGAGGGTTAGGTGTCCTGTGACAAGGAGGAGAAAGTGTTAAAAATTGTGCTGTAGGGTTTTTGTTCATTATATCCAGTGTTGCTTGTCATAGGTGGTTGTGCTCTTAGATTGTGTGCAATGAGGGCCAAATCTGCTGTAACCTGACTGAAGCTGGTAGGAGCTTGAGCAGTGTAAGCAGGGAAAGGATTTGTTCCCTTCATTTCCTTTTTCTGTAAGGAGGAACTGGTGTTTTTCCATCACCATTCATGTTTTGTTCTCTACTGCTGCTCATTCTCCCTCTTTTTTGTTTTTTTTTCCCCTATCCGCTAGTCCTGGTTATCGTCAGTCTACTCTATTTGTAACAGAGCAGGGTGAACTGTTGGCACGCAGCAATGTGTTACTAAAATGTGTTCTAACCCCTCTGTTTAAGTTATGTGGGAGCAGAATGGTTTTATACTAATTTGTTCATTATTCTCAGTTGTTAGATAGTTTGTGTGATTGAATTTTAGCCTCTGGTTTATTTGAGAATGTCTTTTAACTGAGTATCAACTCCTAGTTCCCCATGCCATTTGATGGATCAGTGATGCTGTATGACATTAGTCCTACTCCTATGTCAGTGAGTATAAGCACACTACAAGAGGTTTCATCCTTTTGCCTGTTCACAAATTGTCTATGAATATTTATCTGTAAGTATTCAATGACTCTGGTATGCATTGCACACTGAGGACTGTTCCAGATATCTGCAAGGCCATTTCTGAAGAGAATGTGTGCATTGAGATATGACTGGGTTTAGGGTGTTCACAAGCTTTTTAGTGTTATCTGTTTTTCCATCTCTAAATAACCATCTCCATCCTTTCTGTCTTTGCATACAATTTTCTTCAATCTTGCATACAATTCACTGAAAAAAGAATGATCCCTCTTTTTGAAAGAAACCACCTGAACATGCTCCTTCTTATTGAGACACCTTTTTTTCTCTCCATTAAATGAGTTTTATCCCATTGAGGTGTGTGGTGCTGACTGTACGGAGGGCACGCTGTAAAATGAAGTTGTGTTGATGGCTAACGGAGAAAGCACAAAGCATGCAAGAGTCCTGGGTGAATATTATTTGTGAACAGCCACCTTGTTGGCCCCACTAGTGGCAATCACATCCTCATAGCTGGAACTGTAGGCAAGACAGCTGAGCTGGTGCATTGTGGTGCAGTTCCTGTGCAAGTGAACAGGGACTTGTGTAGGCAGGAGTGCCCACGTTGGCAAGCTTGCTCAGGTGTTTTTAAGCTGAGTCAGTAGTTTGCAAGCAAGGGTCAAAGCCTGATGATGTAGGTTCATATATTCCCCAAAAGTTGTTTCCTTCCTGAATAGTCTCTTCACTGTAATGTTGCTCCTTTCTACTCTGGGCTATTAACATCAACAGTCTTTAGATCCGGCCCCCTGTAAATAAGGCTTTTTAAGCAAAATAAATTTATTATGAGTGCTTCCTCATATTGTGAGTTTTTATTTTCTACATTCTGTTCAGAAATCTCAGTGAAGCCATGATACTGTGTGAAATACCCATCCTTAACAGAGTCGTGTTACCATTTGTAAACTTTCTGTGCAGCAGCTGAAACTCCTGCTCAGCATGGCTCTTTCTGGCACACAGGCCTGACTGTGTGAAGGACAGCAGTGGCATTTCATTGAATGGGAGGGATAGGCCTGGGGAAGGAGTCAAATTCATCACATGAAAATTAAAAAGTGGGTTGCAGCAACAGGATGAGAGAGAGAGCTGGGTGGGGAGCCCAATTAATATGAGATTTTCAGCTGTGTTTGGTGCTTGTAGCTTCACCATCAAGTTTTCCCATTTGCTGGTGAAAAATCATGAAAAAAATTAATGGATGCACCCCAGCTCCTTCAAACAAAGCAGTCTTTGTTTTTCTGGATGTACCTAGCATGGATCCATGGCTTGTAACAGCAGTTCCTATGTACCACAAAGAACTGCATGGTTAATAAGGGTGATTACAAAATGGTGATAGGCGTTGCCAGCAACAACCACAGGAGATTGAAACAAGCTCAAACCAAAAGCCGCAGTCAGATGGCTGTGGCAAGTTCTGGGGGCTGTGCACTAGAACAAGTGGGACAGAGGATTCCCAGACACAAGGAAGCCCAAGTAACAACTGAGAGACCAGCCAGGATTCAGCAGCCCTTGCTGACTAGGTGAGGGCATTGCCAGGGCAGCTGCAGCAGATTTAAACGGTTCTGGGGAAGCACGAGTGCCCAGGAGCACAGGGAGCAGTGGGACACCTCAGCTGGGCACGGCAGCGTGTGCAACACGCGTGTGGGTGTGCAGGGTGCAGAAAGAGCTCCTGCCCACAGGAGGGCCAACACAGAGCAGAACCAGAGAGCAGCGGACAGGGAGCAGCAGTTAACGCTGAGTGGAAAGAAGAGGCCCCTTCTCCCCAGCCTTAGTAGTCTGAGCTCCCAACGCTGTGGTTACTAGGTGCTGTAGAACTCGTTCCCCAGTGTCTGTGGAAGCTGCTGCACCAGTGATGTCTGAGGCATCCACCCACACACCTCACAACAGTAGGTGTGGCTGTACAGTGCCCAGTGCCTGTCCAGTGCCCAGTGCCTGTCCAGGAAGCTGGGGCCGAGAGTCATCTCTGCAGAAGGTGTGTCCTTGTCAAGGAGCTGTGTGACCACATCAAGGGGTTATGCAAGGAAATGAGCAGGTTGCGCAGCATTTGTGAGGATTAGAAAGAAATGTAGAGGATAATCTCAGAGACTTTACAGACACAGGAGGTGCAGGTGGGCTCTGCACTGCAACAAGTCAGAAGCCAGTTAGAGAGGAAAACTGGAAAACAGTCACTTTCCATATAACTCCTGTTCCTCCTGATGACTTGACATTAGCAAACAGGTTTAATGCCCTCCAAGCTGAGGAGGAAGGAGATGGGTAAGGCTTTGAGTGAGGCAACTGAGTCCCTCAGACCCGAGCCACACAGGGTCACCTGGGTGAAGTGGCGAGCAGTTGTAGTGGGTGACCCCCTCCACCAGGGGAGAGAGGCACCCATGTGCCACCCTGGCCAGTTATTCAGAGAAGTTTGTTGCCTGCCTGGGGCTTGAATCAGAGATTTTATGGAAAGGCTGTCCAAGGCTTGTCAACACATGTGACTGTTATTCCCTGTCGATCTTTCACATGGGCAATAATGATACCAAGGGTAAACTGGTAACCATTAAGCTTGATTTCAAAGCTCTGTGGGTGTTTGTCAAGGATCTGGGTGCACAGGTGATTTTCTCCTTAATACTGCTAGTCTGTCAGACAGGGTAAATGGCAAGCAATGGGCAGAAACTGAAACACAGGAAGTTCCACCTGAACCCGAGGAAGAACTTTACCGTGCAGGTGACCCAGCACTGGAACAGGTTGCCCAGAGAGCCTGTGGAGTCTCCCTCACTGGAGATATTCCAGAAACACCTGGGTACAATCCTGTGCAATATGGTCTAGGATGACCCTGCTTGATTAGGGATGTTGGACCATATAACCCATTGTGGTCCCTTCCAGCCTTGCCCATTCTGTGAAGTGAAAAATCTTGGAAACTTCAACTAATTTTTTTTCTGCATGCAAAATAACACTGGGAAATAAGCCCCCTACACATTTTAGAGCCAATTCAGAACTAATTTATTATATTTATTTTTTAATTGCTCCCCTGTGACATCGACCACAAGTATTCCACATAATCCTTAAGACTTGTCTGATGCTCTCTCAGCCAAATAGGAGAGTAGTATTTTTTTCCTGCTCCCTGGGTGATCATTTTCTGATATACTCTTGAATGAGAACATAAGTTCCTTGGGGTAGGAAATTATACATTTGTTTTGAGCCTGCCTGTAAGTGTGATGAAAATAGCCATTGTTTTTAGTGTTATCTGGTAAGCTGGTCCTCTCTAATTCATAGGGCTGTCCCTGCAAGGAACTAGATCTACTTTTCTTGGTATTCTGTCAAGACCTTTGTGATATTTCTGAGCTCAAATTGTTGGAAGACCTTCTGTTCTTGCTTTTGTTCAGCCCATAATTTTGCTTCTTTTTCTTTTCTTAATAGGTAAGTCTTTGGGCTTTCTAATCCTCCCCTGATGGTCTTTAAAGTAATGGTAAGTTATTTAATTTGAGTGCTTTTTTGTAATAACATCGCTGTTTAATTTGGACTGGCAACAAAACTGCCATGTCGTATGCTTGCATGTGCTAAAGTTGGGAGGGGAAAAGAGAGATGAGTAGACATGCACAGCTTGTTCTGAGTTCTAGTCACTGTTAAACATCTTGATGCCGTTGAGTATAGCTGTGATAAATACCAGTATCTCACTGTAATTAGCATTCGTCAAGTTATGCCCAAGTATCAGAACATCCTGTCATCCAAATGGTATTGGCTACTGCTTCTATGACTACCAGAGAAGGCAGCAAGCAATATGTGTGCTGGAGCTGAAGGAGTGGTTATTTGTCTAGGAGGGTTGTATTAATAAGATCCTGGCACAGCAATGCTTTTTGTTACAGTTTTGGTAGAGTATATATGTTGCAAAACATTCAGAAACTGTTGTTGGGTGGCAAGGAAAATGATATGTTCATATAGGATAAGCTATTAGTGAAGTCACTGGGGTTTTTTGTATGTCAGAAACTTAATATGTTCCATATGGCAGCTGTCCTTTACTGTGACAGCTGAGTTCTGCTGAAGGTCTGGTAAGTCAGAGTAAAATTACAAAACCAACATTCAGTCTGGACTGGATGGCAAGCACGCACCATGCTCAGGTCAGCCTACTGACCCCAAATGGGTGGCGGATGGCAGGGCACAGGTGTCTCAGCTGGTGTTGAGATATGTGGTATAAGATGGGTAAGCAGGCATTTTCTTTAGAAGAAGCTTTCGATCCATGTCTTGAGCCTTGTTGAGACTTAAATAACCAGTGTGGGGCACTTTGAGAATTGCTTGCTGCTTCTGGGGTAAAATTCTTTGTTGTACAAGTAAACCTCATAGACTGCCTCTCAATGTCTGCCTTTTGTGATAAAATGTACTAATGGACTGGGTCTAAAATGTTAGTGACATACTCAGATTAAACAAGAAAGTTAAGTTTGCAGAATTAATAGTTTACTTTTCCGACCGCTCCATTGCATATGTACCTCACCAACAATTTCACTTGCATCAGTTGAAGTGTCTGGTTTCTGATTAGATATTCAAATTACTAACTTAGCAGTAAAGATTTGTTACCTGCCATGCTGGCAATGACAAGATGTTTGTAATCCAGGCATGATCTGAGAACATGAGTATGGCCTAAAAATAATTTTTGACAAAGCCTTATTGCAATTAAAAAACCCTCTTTTACTCAGGTAGGTATTTCATTTAGTGTTTTAAGAGACTAGGTGGGCATGTGGGTTATTCAGATCCTGTAAAAAAATATGTTGTGGTTTGGGTTTTTCACAAAGTGTGTAATTCTTATGTTAGGTGTGGTGCTGAAGTCAAGAGCAAATCTTTCTCTTTTTAATTGGTGTCTTTCTACATTGTTACAAGGTCCATGATCCTCACGTCTAGAGAAAGGAGTAGATTAAACTGAGCAAAGTTTGCCATCTATCCTACAATTTATAGCTTCATTAGAAACAAAAGGGTAGAGACAGTTTCCAATGTGGCATAGGACAAACTATGTTGTGTGACAGCAAAGGGAGAGTAAGTCAAAGTTCCTAAAATGGCACTGAAGACTAGGGACAAAACTCTTAAAAGCACCTCAGCTGCTCATGACCTTGTCTTCCTGAAAATCAAAGGACTCAGGGCTTTGAGTTATTTTTTTGAAATTGGGTCTTGTTTTCTTGAAAGCTACTTTTTGAAAGCACACCTTACACATTTAAAATAGGTCGTTCTGGACCTATTAAACAGATTTATAAAAAGAGTTGTGGTTGTTCTGTGGTTGTTCAGGGTACTGTGGTTTGTTATTATTTGTACATAACCATTATCAAGGGAAAAACTCTGAGACACTGGTACCAGGTAACTTTGCCACGTAAGTGTGTGGGATAGTTCTAATACAACATAGGATATGTGGGGACCTCTGAATTATCTGATCCAGCTTTTGTTAAATATTCTTTCATAAATTTGCACTGTGATTGGGGTGGCTTTCCCCTAATAGTGAGTTGGTGATCCCTGTCTAATTTTACTTCTCTGAAATTTTAAAAGCCCCTCTTTAATTTCCAGTCTCAGTGTATTCATGGCCGGTTAACATCCATATGTTCTTACATCAACATGATCTCTTAGTTTAAAGAGCTCTTTTTCCTCCCTGGTGCTTAACCATCTGATGAATTTGTAGTTTCTAATTGCATACCTCTCCACTTTCTTGCTACCTTTTTTCCCCCCTGACTTCCTGTGCGTTCACAGAGGAAACAGGGGACTCCAAGAGATCAGCTGAGCTGATGCAACACTGTCTTGACAAGGTCTGAGGCACCCATGACACAGCTGAACAAATCTTCACCTCAAACAGCCTGATGTACCGAGTTTATATGGGAGAACTGGGCTATAAAAACTGCAACTCTGTGCTGCTACAACAGTGCTAAAGTGGCCAGATGGATGTCAACCTAGCAATATGAGGGCTCCCAAATCTGTGCAGTGACATCTGATGGCATATTTAGTGCTGCTGCTCAGATGGACTTTGCTGCAATGTTTCTTGAACACAGCTGCTAGTCTGTGAATTTTCTTTATTAATGAATCACAAAGAGGCACTGGGACTGGATGTATAGTTATAAGTGGTTGCTCTGCAAATGTATTTTTTCTTCTTTGGCTTCTAAATTACCTGCTTAGTATTTCAGGGTTTGCAAGTTGATGGAAGGGATGTGCCTAAGGGCCATTTGCGCTTCTGGAAATCTCCCCCATAAAGAAGTTCTTTGTAAACCTTTCAGGGGTGAGTTTTGTTTGGGGGGTTTAGTAGATGCCTGTCCAGAGCCCTTCAGTCACTTTATGACCGTATGTCAGCATCTGATGTGAAGATGGATTCCAAAAAATATGCAAAGCATGGTACCTGGTTATACCTTAAAAGAGCCCATGAATCTTGAGCCTCGGTGCTCTGGTTTATTTTGTATCTTTGAACGAAGTTTTTTAGACAGGTGGTATGCAAGGCCTGAGGTAGGGTATGAGTTTCACTGAATTTCATGTGTCTTAGGTGCTGTCACACTTCTGGAAATATCACTGAGTTTTGCATAGTTACTTTTATTCAAGGCTTAAGGCAACTATTTCCTGACCGTCAACATCAACAAATGGCTCCTGTAGTATCTTTGTTTATTGCCTTATTTGCAGGCAATTTTACTAATTTTTTTTATACTGCTTTTATTTCCTTCTTAAGTTTACATATGATAATGGTATTCAAACATAGCACTGGTATCCATCCATTCCGTTTCTTATACTCTTTTCTGTGAAAGTTGTGTGAACCTATAGAAAAGTGATTGCACAAGCAGAAAAATTAATTTCAGCGCAGGGACTCAGGAAAAAATACCTATGTTCTTTCTGAAAGTTTGTGGAGTGATACAGTCCTGAACAGGAGTGTCATGGTGTGAGGTAGTAATCAAAAAGCTGCTCTGCTGGATGAATTACACCTCAGAGTTTTGCTTCTGGGAGACAATGGGATGTGTGCTGGATAATTTCCTTAAGGCTGGGAGTAAAAATGTGTTATTAGGTGTTCCAATATCAGAGTATTTCTGGGGTGAGTTGCTGAATACCCCTGGCCCTTCATTACGGGATCATCCCTGCTGCTGGTAAGCGTAGATCGGGTAGTTGGTGCTCAGTGCATCATATAAATTTACTGAGATTAATCTGCAGAGTCTTTTGCCAAGCATCTAGTGCCTGCTAAGCTGTTTCCTGCAGAAGCCAGGTGGGCACTTGGCAAGAGCTGTGCATGAACAGCAGGAAATGCCAGTTCAGATTGGATCACATGCAACCCACCAACCACCCCAGCGCCGGCAGAGATGCCGCTGCTGTTTGTACAGAGATGATGTTCCCCCACCACAGGGGCCTGAGGACTCTGAGACATTTCATTGCCACTTGAGGACACAGACTTTGGTGTTTTAGCAGCTACATACAGTAGTGAGTAAGAAAACACTGGCAATGTCAGGGGTGGTGGCTGAGGGTTCATCCTGGAGCTGATGCTTTGGCCAAAAAGTAAGAAATAGGGTTTTATTGACTTTTGTACATCTTCCACTCAGTTGAAGTACAGGAAGGTGAACTTGCATGTATTTGGGATGACACCATTACATGAATGGAATTAGGGTCTGTTTTCCCATTTATCTCCAGTTCATGCCCCGCTGTTCAAGCTGTGCATTGTCTGTAATGGTTCTCAGCTTCATGATTCTGAGCTCTCACCTGAGTGTGCCTTGGAGGGCGTACTAAACTCTGACTTGCAATCAAGGCAAACTTCAGAATCACAGAAGGCTTGGCCCACAACTGCAAAGATGGCACTGGCTGCACAAAAAAAGCTGTGTTCAGGATGCACCTCTGAGTGTCTCTTCCCAGTAAATGACCATGGGCAGAGGAAGTTATTCTAAGGCTTTCAGTGGCTGCTATTCCTTAGTACCTGGTATCAGCCAAGTAATGCTGTAGCTGTGGGTTGGAGGGCTGCTGCACAAGCCACATATCAGAGGAAAAGGAGGGAGCGAGATCAGCATCTAGCATTTTAGGGTGTGCTTCATTCTTGTTTTGTGCCATTCCTGCTTTCTCCTCTTGCCTGTTTTTTGCTTTCTCTTTCATAGCTCTAATGTCTGTTTGTTAAAATAATCTTTTTTTTCTCTGTGTGAGCTTCTGTCATTAGATGAAAGGTCATGGATATAATATGAATCTGGAACGATAAACACAGTGGAAAATGGATTGAAATGCACACAGCAAAGGGTTACCAATTAAAAACCACTTTGCCGAGCTTGCACTGAACAGACAGCCATGCAGCCTCTGATTTCTCTTTGCTTATAATTAGCTGCCATTGAAACTTAATTACTTTCAGGACTGAAAGAAGTGAAAATTAAAATAAAAAAAAGGGAACTAATCTTTTACTGGAAAGGTTTCTGCATAACACCCATTCCATGGACACTGAAGTCCAATTCAGGTTCTTCATCTCTGGAAATTAGAGATGGAAAACGGATATGTGAGTAAATGTGTTATCTTGGATGTGTTCTTGGGTTAATTTGAAAGCTCTGCCTCTGAAGTCTATATTCCAAAGGTGTATGGATATTCCTTTCCAGCTGAGGTTCCTGATGTGAAGGACAGGTACTGCAGAAAGCCAGAAGCTCTGCTCCCTGTTTAAGAGCATCTCCTCAGATCCCATTCCAGCAGACCCTTCCCACGTGGTTCAGACACCCTTCCTTCAGGGACTTCCCTCATCTGTCCTGACTGCCTTAAATGATGGTCTTAATGAACTCTCTTTTCCCATCCAGCTAGCTGAATTTTAAAATTGATTTTTTTGGTACTAGGTGTCCCAAATTAATTCCTTTCACCTTTTTTAACTTGTTCATGAGAGAGATGTGAGTTGCCATGGTGCAAGAGTGATGTGTCTACATAAAAGGGTTTCCCTCAACCATGCATTTTGCTGGGATTTCTACTCCAGTTAGAGCACACATCAGTCACAAATGTATCGTTTTGGGCTGTTGGATGTTTCTATATGCAAGTAACACTATAGTTAACTCTTCTGAAATGCAATTCTGTTGTGCTATAAGAATATGGATAAGCCATAATTCCTATGGGGGGTGGAGGAAATCATCAAAGAACTAAAGGCTGGGATTTCTAGTGCTGGTTGTTATTGATACCCCCATTTCTAGAGCCCCACACTTGAAAGTCAGGAAAGCAGCGTTTCCTCTTGGCAGTTCTTGCTGTGCTTTCTATGGATAAAGGGTTCAGTGTGTTTTCAAGTTGGGCATCTGGAAAAGCAAGCATGCTTTCAAATTTTCAAGACTTGAATCAGTTTCCATAAGGGACTGTGTGCATCTCCTCTGAGATAAGCTGCAAGAATCTTGGACAGGGAGAAATGAGTGCTATTTCTCTATAGAGGCAGTAAATTAAACTTCCAATGCAAAGAAGGCAGGCATAAGTCTCTCATTTCTCATATTCACCCAAGATCCATGAATCAAGCAAATAGATATTTTCATCTGTCACATGATTATTAATTATATCAGTAGACTATCCTCCACTGCAGGTGAAGTCTTTGTATATTTAAGAGAACATGACAGGTTGTGTTAATTCCAGGCAAAAACCATGTTCCCACTCCTTCAGCATGAGGAATAACCTTCAAAATGCAAACGAGTTTTGTGCTTCAAAAAGCACAAGCTCTTAATGGTGATTTTTGAGATAAAGGGAAGCTCTTTTGAATCCAACTGTTATACGAGGACTCTGTTTCTACAGCATCACATTTAGGATTTCCTTTCTCCTTTTGGCACCATAATTTCGAAATTCTGATAAGAATGGGAAAGAAGAGTTGAGTCAGATTTTTAAAGTAGAAAATGGGGAAATGTTCTAATAGGGCAGAGGAGCAACAGAGGAAAGCTTAGGAAAAATGCAATAGGCTTGTTACATAACTGAAACAACCCAACTGGTATGAATGGTTACCACCACTCAAAGCTGAAACCAAGATCTGCACTGCAGACTCGTGGGAAATACTTATTCAGTGAGAGCACTATAGGTAATGGGTTTTGGGAAGAGGTTGCTCCATGTGAGAGATGGACACTGATAGCTTGTGGTATTTTTGTCTGGGGAAAGAAGCAGGGTTTGTAGTCTTAGCTACTAGCTACTGTTTTTTTTCCTTGGCATGGCTTTGCAGGAGAAGAATGTGCAAGTAGCTGGACTACATATCCATCCTCTGACCTCTGCTGCCAGTGTTATTAACTACTGAGGGACAAAAGTGTAGTGACTTTTGCCACTACAGGTTCATTCTCCCTGGTAACAGTTCTGGCACTACTTCTACCAAGTTTTGGATGGGTGCCTTAAGACCTCCTTGTAGGCTGCTTCCAGCTTTTTTTGTGGACAGAGAGCTAAGTGAGATATCCTTAATTCTCCCGAACAATAGAAAAAGGGCAGTCTGCCATTGGAGGAGCCAGGCTCCCTTTGAGCCAGAGATGCATGGGCATTCCTACAGCAGATGAGTAGTGTTCTTGGGGAAGGTGGCTAGAGGAAGCTTTCAGAGGGCCAGGAGGGAAGTACAGCAATTTCATTTCACTTGGAGTCACCATGGCAGCAAATTACTTCTCCTTCCTTCCTCCACCTTGTTTAAAAAGAAAATGGGGAGTAACAATGGCAAGCACGGCCTTCAGCTAGAGTGAGCAGTAGAAACTCATTTACAGCTGAAAAATATATAGAAAATAGGTCAGGAAACCATTGAATGATTTGTAAAAGGAGCATGGTTTTCTTGTTTGCTGCTCCATTCACTGTCTTCTCTGTTAATCTCTGAGAAGAGAGACAGGCCATTTTCTCAGCCAAGAACAATTTACCTGTGTGCTGGCACGCAGTTAAGAGCAATTTAGAAAAAAAAAAAGAAAAAAAACCCCCACATTCCAAATTAACATTTAGCTGGTGACATTAGGGGATTTTTTTTTTCTCCTTTTCCCTCCCATTCAGAAGTTAAAAAGCAGGATCCTTCTTGTTCCCACAATGGATTAGAGGAGCATGCTGCCTAGAGAGGTGGGGTGTGAGGTGCCCTGAAGGGATGAAGAAGCTGACCCCTGCAAGGTATTTATGGGTGCTGAGTCCCATGGGTGCATGTTGGGGGCAGGTTGTTAGCACAGAGCATCTGGCCCTCTTGGCATGTCAGTACCTCAGGTGTCCCAGTACAGGTGCTTCTGTGGGGAGATGCTGCTGCACATGAGGAAAGTGCAGGGCATGTTTGAACTCTCTCCTGCTATCTTGATCCTTGTGCATTTCCATTCAGGCACAGGCATTACTCTGAAATATTGGAATCCCCCATCCTGGAGTTTTTTGCACCAGTGCTGATATTGTGACTGACGTTGCAGCATCTTTTCACATCGTTATAAGTATTGATATTACTAAAAAATTAGTGCCAGTAAGGCTAGGCCTTATGCTTTTTAAGCCCTGAGTTTTTGCCAGCAGGATTGTTAGCTGTTTTATGGAGAAGGAGGATTATAACCAGAGTTACTCCTCAATATTAAGCAACAGTCTTGGATCAGTGGGTGAGAAAGTTGTTCCTCCCCTCCCATCCACCTCTGGTACCCCCATACGCATAGCAGTGGCCAAGGAATCATGTGAGCACATAATTTCCAGCTGCTGATGCATTCACCTTTCTTCTGGCCTCTCTTCAGCAATTCCATAAAGTGTATGTGGCTGCAAGCTGTACTGCAGGTAACAGATTCTGCTGATTCTGCAAACTGCTCTTCAAAATCGTGACACTGTCAGGAGGTGGAAAACTCATCCCCTAAATCTCACAACCTTATGGGGAAATGAAGCTACATGGGAGTCTCCCAATCCAATGACCATAGCACCTCTCTGAAGGTCTGCTTGGGGCAGGATTGGGCCTGCTGCCAGCTGCAGCATCCATTTGGCTTATGTGGCCACGATCTGACAGAACACGTGTCCCAGCCTCTGCAGAGAAGTTTGGTGTGATGGTCTCAGGAGTCACAGGTTGGCCACCTTGAAAGAATGGTGTGACCTTTGCCATCAGCGCTTTCTTGGTTTACTGAACAAGAGAAAATATCTTCCCAACATATAATCATCTAGTAGGAATGCTTAGAACAAGTCAGGACAACCTACTGATCTCTCCTGGGGGAGAAAGCATATGCCATGTGATTCCCCATGCACCATCTTGTCCCTGGGTAAGAAGGGGATCCCCTTCTGCCTGCCAGCACTGAACTCCCTCAAACCCTCAGGAAGGTCAATACCTGACACGAGTCAACCAGTGACATGGAGCTCGGTGAAGGTGGCAGAAAGGGAAAAAGCCAAGCTGTTTAGATGGAGCATGGTCTCTTCATGGGGCAGGGACAGTCTCACCAACATCCAAGGGGATGCTTGTGCAAAAGTGTTAGGAACTAGGAATGAGAGTGATCCTAAAGCTGTTCTGCTGTGCTCGCCACAACACTGGGGACCAGGAAAGCAGGCCAGATGGTTTTCTCTCTTTTCTTACAGGCCTAAAGGACTTGTAGGCATGTGGGTGGCAGTACTTTTTCCTTGTCTTGGAAGGGGATTTGAGTTTTTGGTTTTTCACTTGTGCAGATCTGGCATGAGCACTCAGGCAACCTTGCATTTGATGGAAATGACAGGCCAGTGTCATGGCTCATACCCTGTCCACCAGAGAAAGATTTTAGGAGATCCAAAAACATCGTTTGGTGTGTAAAGGTGTAGAGAGAGTATTGGGAAGGGTGAAGGTGCGACAGGATGCTACACAAATAGAAAACTTGATGCAAGAGAGAGAGTTCTTTTCAGCACCTAACACAGAATGGGTCAGCATGTTGTCAGCTGGGAGAAGATATTATTTTCAAAGAATTCCTCCCTCATCCCTCTCCTGTGTGATCCAGAAAGGTTCCCACTCAGAAGATCAATCTAGAGGCAGTGTCCTTGGCTTACCCTTATCTGTTCACATGGATGCAGCCCAGCTGCGTTTTTGCTGAGGTGGATGCTGTGGGCCAGGTGGAAATGCCTTGTGCATGGCCAGCTGGACCACCCCAGTCTCATACATGCCTGCCCTGCTCCACAGTGCCCTGGCTGACCTGGATTATTAGAAAGGAACTGGATTCTTCACCTGTTCATTTGCTGCAGGATAAAGCCCTCCTATATGTGCGTGTACTCATCTTTCAGCCCCCAGCTTCCTGCAGAACATCACTTTAAGATGTGAATGGATCTAGAAGTAATCCTCCTGCTAGTTGTGTATAGTGCATATTCCCTCTCATCCTACTGCTTCCTTCTCTGTTAGACAGCACCTATTCCCACTTCCCTGGAGCAGTCCATGCCATCATCTATTCTGCTGCTGTACATGCCATGTCTCCTTTTTTTTTGTTAATTTAATTTAATAAAATGAGTGCGTGGGTTGATTTGCATATTCATGGATCACTTGATTAATAATTGATGAGAGGGCCTGGGGCAGGTGGTTGAGAATAAAAAACATTTAGCAGAGAATGGAGTGAAAGGAACAGATCCCTTGCTGGCACATGTCCACAGGGGGAAGAACTGCTGGGGGCTGGCAGGGAAGGAAGGGGAGAGGCAGAGGCAGAGTAGACGTAGGGCTGAATGTCACCAGTGGAATGTAATTTTGTCGATTTAAATAATTAATCATGTCCTCAGAATCTGTGACATTTCAGTTCCAGGGGCTTTCTCCTTTGCCAGAAGAGTGGGAGCAGGGAGGTTGCTCTCCTTGGGATGGGAGATGAGGACAGGGCAGAGGTTGCGGGGAGTCATTTGATGGGCTGATATCTTTAGCAGTGAGAATGTTGAGAATCTAGAGGAAGCTAAATTGGGTACCCTAAATGCAAGACTCATTCACAGACCCTGCTGCAGTGCTATGGGTCTCTGATATGACCAGTGGGACTGCACTGTGGTGAAGTGGGAGATGGCATATTGGTTAGACTGGATTATTGTCCCACGGAGAGGGGAGTCTGGAAAATCCTGTTCCCAGCCTGCATCTGTGCTCAGCAGTCAAAGCCAGCTTCCCCAACAATGCCTGCACGTGTGACTTATGGGTGGAGAAATAGGAAGAAGCTCCATACCGTAATCTGAGGGAAGTGGAAGTGCTTTAAAGGCATTTTAATGACAAGGTGCAGCTGCTGGTTTCAGATGTTGCAAGACCTTATTTCTAGGACTGTCCTGGTAGGAGGGATCAGCCGTGTGAGAAAAAAGAGGAACAAAAGAAATCCAGGGACACAACTGCTTCCTGGGATCTCATTCAAAGAAGCAGGAATATTGGCTGCCCATCTCGCCTCCCCAAATCCCTACCCTTCATCCCTCGAAGACTTTGCAGAGTTGACATGCCAAATGTAAATACTGCCAGGCTTAGGCTTAATGAACCTCCAGGGTTTAAGGGCAAGAGAGTAAGGTATGGCTTCAGTGATCTGAATATGCACATCCGTTCTGAATACAGATGTCCTGTAGTGTTCATCTCGGGGTTGTTGTTCCTTTTCTACTAAATGTGCTGCATTTTGTGTGTCTTGGGAAAAAGACTTTCAGTTTGCTCCCTAGAAATTGTCGTCAGTAGCATGAAGAATTACTGGGAGTAATGACTAAATCAATGCCAGCATGGCAGAGGTAGGGAGACCTGGCTAAGCTGGGAACATTGGCAGAAGCTCCAGTGTTGCTTGCAGTTGTGAAATTAATGGTTTTAGTTCTCAGCTTTGTTACTAAAGCTGTGAAAGCCACTGGGATAGGCACCCCCAAGCCAGGAGCTTTTTCTCTGATTGTGTATGCACAAGCAGAGCAAGCTGGTGAAGTAATACTGCTGTTGTCTCAAAGGCTGGGGCTACTCTGAATCTATTAGCAAAAAAACCCCCATATCTGGAGAGATTCTCACCTGGGACTGATCCTCTCTCCATTCCTATTCCTGGTGACAGCACACAAGATTAGCTGGGGAAATTTGGATCCATAACAGATTTTTCATCTTCCAGTAGGGGTTTTGATGGTATATTTATGAATAATCTTCACAGTTAAAAATGAAAGCAGCCTTTAACGATAGCCCAAGGGAGGCACTGACCATTCACTTCTCTTAAAATGAGGCTCTCTTTTAATAAATAGTAATGCAATATGTTGTGGAACTGAGATAAGTAAGTAGGTAATTCATAAGTAGTTAATATTAAATTATTTTGTAGAATTTAATGAACAACTCTTCTCATACCATTACACTGTTTCCAGCTGGAGAAAGCTCCAGCTCTTTGCACCCTCTGTGCCTAGCTGGGTGCTGCTTTTCCCAGAATTCCCAGCTAGGAGAGTTGGGATCTAGACTAGCTCTGAATTTCTCCCATACCTGCACCTCTGCCACCTCCACTGGTTTTCTGCATCTCTTTGGTATTTTAAGCTATACAGGAATCTTTCAACTGTTTTTTCTTGACCATCTTACATTTAAAATCAAATTATCTTCCTTCTGAGATGCTGCCTCACTTCCTTACATAAAAGTAGTCTCTTCTAAGCACTGGGCCCCACCATGCTTTTGAGGGCACTGTTTTCTTGAGGGCACCATCTTGAAGTTTGCCTGTGTGCGTAGCATGGGGATGTGGGGTCAGAATTTCCACTGGCACAGGGAGCGTACTGGGAAAGCAAAGCATTGTTTCATGAGCTGGCATTTGGGCATTGCAGAGATTTCCCTGACAAGAGCCTTGCCATGCTGCCTTTTTGGAAACGTATGAGGAAAAGCTTCAAAGACATGTTCAGTGTTTTGCTTGCTTTGATCTGTCCAGGGCAAAAGAGAGAAGATGAAGCTTCAGTAACTTGGAAAAATTCTGGTATCCTACAGCTCTGCCTTATCATTTCAGGACTTTGTACACACTTGGGTGATTTCATACCTTCTTCCACTTCCTGAAAATCCTTCAAGAACATGTAGGGCTGGTTTGAATCAGCGTGCAAAATACAGAAGCTTCTCCAGACTTTGCAAGCAAATATTTTGAGCCAGGAAAAAACCAAAAAAGAACATATGTAATGATGTAGTGGGATACTCGTGTATCTTTTACACATTGGAGGTAGAATGCTTCTAATAGCAAATACCAAATTAGTAAGAGTCCTTTGCAAACTTTTTTTGCTTAATACCAAAGATATTGGAGGGAAGGTGCTGGGTTTAATTTTATTCAGAATTTTAGGTCAATCTTTATTTCAACAGGATTTTCAGTCATTATTCTATGGGGACACCATGATTCCAGAGAACTGACTGTGAAAACAGACAGAAAACAGACCTGGGATGAGTGTAGCCAGACAACTTCACTCTGTATTTCTGTGTACCTGCACACACTGGTGGTAATTTTAAAGTAAATGTCCATATCTAAACTTAAATAGAAGACATGGTAAGCATTGGGCATGACTTCTGCATGTATGTTTTTCTGCAGCAGAGTATTGCATCCTTGCCTTTTCAGGGGCTTGAAATTTGCTCCTGGACACCAAGTCAGGCACATCACTTACTTTAGCTAGATCAATTTTCTCCTTTTGCAGCAAGTAGTTCAGTCTTCCTCAGCCTCCCCAGTACTTTTGCCCCTATTATCACTGTGTCTAATCACAACTGTTGAGATGATTATCTGCATATGTCCCTGGTGGAAAGGCAGGGTTACTCTTCCCATTTCACAGAAGGGGAGAGAGATGCCACGCAACTATGTGACTAATGCGAGGTCCCAAGGGAATTAATTGAAAGCAGTGTCTAGAGAAAACTGCAGGAAGCACGAGTTTGGTACTGCATGCTGCCTTACTGAGTGGCTGATTTTATAACATGAATCCTGCTCCCTGGGATCTCATCTGAGATTTGTCAGTTCGTTTTCCACTTGCAATCTGGTGATAAACACCAGCCTCTGCCAGACTAGTCATTTAACATAAGTGCATCTCTGCAAAGTCGCTGATTTGATTGACTGGAGATTGTCCACATCTGGGTAATTGTAGTCAGAGTCAACTTTTATTCACGATTTTCTTGATTTTTATTGACATTTGAGGCTTTGGCCCATGGCTGCAGGAAGGAAAATCTGTATTCAGAATTCAGGCCTGCAAACAAGTTATTGCAAAGTCTGAAGGTGGAGATGGTGTCTTGTAATTCAGGCCTGTTTCATTGCTAATCTCTTTGCTATGTAGTTAACCTCAACAGTGATTTTAGGCATATTGTACTTATCTTACAACTGTCCTGCTGGTAACATGCACAATTAATATGACACCTGGGAATGTAATACATGCTTCATGTCACAGAATTCAATTCATTTAGCCATTTTCTTCCCTGGATATATCTTGGATAAGGTCAGTGAATTTGCACTGAAATTTCATTTGTCTGTGCACATACTGCTGCATTATCGCAAGATCCCAATTAACAATGTCAGACACATTTGTCTCCTTTTCTTCTAATAGGAGAAGAAAATGCACAATAAGCTGAACTTTCACAATGCTTTTCAGCACACAAGCCTTGGCACAACCTAGGGAATACCCTTCTATTGCTAAAAATAATAGCTCTAAAGTCTTTGCCTAACTGTTAACTAAAATTTGTATAGCATGGTGGATAAATCATCTGCTTAGTACGTCTGAAGCATTATGTTCCAATCCTGTTAAAGTTGTAGTTATTCAATATTTCAATTAACTCTTTTCTGCTGATATGATTATATATAAATTAAATCTTGCTAATATTTCCAAAGCAGTGATAGAGGAATATATTTGATCAGATATTTCTTTTCATGTGCATGAAAGGCCTGCTAGGGAAGAGAACTGCAGAACTGTAAAGAGATCTGCTATCTCTAAACAGAAATTACTTTAAGGAAAGGGTTGGCTGTGGGAGATGCTTGGAAGAATCTCACTCTGTTGTGTGATCCCATTTTTTTCCACTGTGCACGCACTGTTGGGCCTCAGCAGAGGCAAACTGTAAGAAAAGACAGAATCGCAAAGAAGTGGTGATACAGCAGGTTGCACTTCTTGTTAGCTAGTCCTGTAGTAATATTCCTGTGTAGCAAAAAGATTTCATACGTGTTGGGAGCATTTTCCCATACAGGCCCATTTAAAACCTTAAATTTCAGTTGATGTGATGCTTGCAGTAAATACAGGTTACTTGAAGTCACCAGGCTTTCCAAAGTCTAAACGAGGCAATTCAATTTTCATGGTGCAGAGCTGAATTCTGCCTCTGCTTTCTGTTGGAGGACAGTTTTCCCTTCCAGCCCTTCTCCTGTGCTGTTCAAGGGAGTTCCTGCATCTCTTTGAGAGTAAGCCAAGTGGGTCCCATTTCCATATTTTGAAACCAGACTTTCTGTAAAGCAGGGAATCAAGCTTTGTTTTCTGTGAGCAGCGCAGAACAGAATTGTGGTAGACTCAGCCCCTGCTTTCTCCCTGTGTGTAAGCCTGTGCAGCCTTCTAGGACTGGGCAAGCTGGCCTTAATTTTGCTTGTTTCATTCAACCATGCGAACAGCTCACTTGTGTGTAGCCGGGTTGCTTTAATCTCTTGCTCTTTTCCTTTCCTTACTTTGCTTACTGCCTGCGTGCAGTGACTTGAATCCGCTCCACAAATCCTGTATGAAAACACCAGCTTCCTCTTAACTTATTTTGTGTTCCTTGCTGTCTTCCCCCTCGTGCCACGGTCCCTTTCAGCCGGTGGAGGGAGGGCCGGGAGCAGAGGAAACTGTGCTGTAATGGATGGGGCTGGAGCCCCCGAGGTGCGGGAGGTGGCAGTGCTGACTGATGGGAGGCCACCGTGGCGGCACCCCGCACTAGTCCCTGCCCTGCCCGCTAGGGCAAGCGGCGGTGGAGAGCTGACATCTATTGTGTTTGGGGTGGCCAAGGGGGCAGGTGGTGCCCCCCGACAGGCACAGGCACTTGCTGCATGACCCGATGTTTGCTTTTAGGCATTTGGATACAGATGTCTGCAGTCTGCAGTGTTGCTGCTGAGTGAACAAAAGCACTGTGGCTTTTAAAATCAAATCCGTTAGGGATCTGTCTTTCCCCTCTGATTATCCTAGCTCTCTCTTCTGCCTTGTGAAAATTTCCTTCCCTTTGCTCTCTCTTTACCTTCCTTATGCTCTTCCCCTTCTTTTTCCTCTCTTCTCATTTATTCCCTCTTGATGAGGGGAGAGTGGGATTTCCCTTTTCAGATGAGATCCCTTTGGCCCATCTATCCCTCACAGCAGTGCATGCTGCACCCCACCCTGTGCGTTTCAAAGGAGAATGTGTGCATATGCCCAGTTGTAATGACACCATACGAGAACAGGGAAAGCAATTCTTTGCTTCCCTTTCCAGGCCCTGGTGCCCTGAATTCCCCTTCACAGTTGTTCAGCATAACTTTCAGTGTTATTATTTTTCCTAAAATTACCCAGTCACAGTATCTGAGCTGACAGCTTCCTGCAGCTGTGGATCCCACAGGTTCCCCATCACAACGGGAGGGAGAATTGCTTTTTTTTTTTTTTTTCCCAAATCAGCTGCCTCCTAATTTAATCACCTCTTGGTCCCCTCAGGTTTGACTCCTGCACTTCTGTTGGTGGCTGTAGCGTGCCTTTTGTCATGCATTTTTGTGAATCAATACAGTTATGGCTTTTCAGAAGAGCTGCTTTCACAAAGCTCTCGCCTTCCTTGGGTTCTCTCCCTACTCAGCAGCCTGTGCATTCAATGCCAGAGATGCCTATCCTAGCACAGACCCTGGATTTGCTGTCTGTAGTTGTGAGTACTGCCCCAAATTTCCAGTGTGATCTTTTCATGCCTTGTTTCCCTGTCTATAAAGTAGGGAATTATATTTTATTCTTTTTCTACTTCCTGGCAGCTTTGCCCATCTAAGCCACTCTTGTTTCAGACAGTCTGTATCTTACCATATGTAGGGAAGTGCAACAGGAAGTTTTTACAAGGAGCCTCCTGGGTACTAACAGAAAAGGAAAAATAAGTTATATGTGTTCTCCATGTTTCAGGACTCATAAAAGTTCTGCCTTGAGGTTTTGTAAAGAAAACATCAACATCCGAGTTGATATCCAGGATGTGGATCACTGAAAACATTGCATCTTTTTAAGTGGGTTGCCTGCTTCTGTGCCAGAGAGCCACCTTCACTAAAGAGCATCAACTACCAGCCATGCTCCTCTCCAAAGGATCACTGAATTTGGCTTCTTTTGTCTGTTTTTTGTGACTTGATGAAAGATCTTTATTAAACCATAATTTGCATTGACAAATTTATAGTAGTGTGTCCATAATGGGCTGTTTATTTTGGGATTTTTCAAACTTTCTCTTCCTGTGATTCCTGACAAAGTGACAATTTGGATGATGTGAGCTTTAGAAAAGAGTTTTTTAACAGGTAGTATCTTGTTAAGGCTACCCATTTTCAGGTGATACTGTTTTGACTTAAGCCCAATCAAGCATATATGGACATGGCCCTGAACTCATGCTAAACATGACGTAAGTCACTGAAATTGGAGGCTTTGTAAGATAACTATTTTTAGGTACTGCATAGGTGAACCCAGTAGTAAAAACACAGGTTATTTTTCAGAAACTCAATTCTCTGCTTTCTCCCCACCCTTTATTGCTGAATTATCCCTTTAATTTGTCCACATCTTGGATTCTGAATTGTCCCTGGAAGTATAGGATGGTGTTCAGCACCCCAGGCTCCAGCCCAACATATTTTAAAGCACAGTTGAATTTTAAGTTCACCCTTGCTGCTTCCATCTCCTGCAGCTATTCTTCCTCTGAGCAAATTCATGCTGGAGATGGAGTTGCAAAGTCCCACTCGTGCAGTGGGATGCTGAGCACTGAATGGATGTGTGAGGGTGGGATCCTTCATCGTGTGGCCCCAGCAAGAGTCAGTCAAGCATTTAGGCTGAATCTATAAGACTGATCATTTAGGTGTTTGGCAACATGGAGTTTAGTTTCTGTGGGGCTCATTTAAATAAATGTCTTGCGTTAGAGCCGAGCAACCCAGTTGATTCATGCATGATGGATATGTTTCTCCTGCTCTAGGATCGTGACCTCCATCTGGGTTACTGAGTCATATTTTGAGGTGACCATGGCATTTTCTGGAAATTGAAATTCTTTCAGTACATAAAAATAAATGTTGCCCTTTGTGGGGCTGAGGGAAGCCTTCTGAATGTAAACAGCTTCAGCAGTTAATATTGCTGAATATATAGCACCGTGCAATGCATAGTTCATGAAAATTTCATTGAGAGGGTATGAATTTTGCTTTGTTCAATATTAAACTCATAACCAAAAAAAAGGAGGCATTGGACCCAAGAACCAAATTTAGCCTTCTGTGGAACAATGAAAATAAACTAAGCTTTATAGCATTTTTATTTCGTTGTCTAAAATGAAGCAGAGTATTGAGGTGTGAAGTTATAGATGCAAACAAAACTGAGTGCTAAGAAATGGACAAACTTAGATCAGAGGACTGTGATGATGACCATGTCCTGTGTCGGGGATAAGAATTTGGAATGACATGCATAAGGGGAGCCCTAGACTGGGAGATCACGGGATGCTGTAGGGTGGAGGAAAGCGTTGGGGGAGCTTTGTTGTATATTCAAGCCTTTAATGAAAAGTTGTAGATATTTTAAAGCACAGAAATTTCAATGACAGATATTTTCTAACACTTACATGGGAACTGCCAAAAAATGAACAAAAAATAAATTCTGCAGTTTTGAAACTCTGGAGAAAACACAGTGATTTTTTCTACCATTGTTTAAACTTGCAGCAGCAGACAATAACCATGCAGGTGTGATACTGTGTGGGAACAACGAGTCTCAGAGATTGCCATTATCTCATTTTACTACTTTGGACCAAAACATCTGAAGTTGGGCGATGTGCGAAGGTTGATGGGGAGACCTGTGTGCTTGGGTCTTAGTTGTAAGGGAGAATTTATATTGTGAAGTGTCTTGGGGATGCGACAAACCTTGTCCACAGTCCTTACCTGTTGGGCATGTGGGATATTGGATCAGGTCCAGAACAAGGCGGCAAGAACTGGTGAACCAGACTATCCTATTGGTTCTGTTAGCATCTGGTATCAGTTTTTCATTTAAAATATTGCAGCCTTTCATTACAGGGAGTGTTAGGGGTGGAAGAGAGAAGTTGCGCGACTCAGGAAGTTATCTGAATTAAAAACAAGAGCAAAAATGAAAGCCAACTGCAGTCATTAAAAATGAATTTCCAGGAAGGCTGGGAAAGGGAGATTAAAAAATATTATGATTTCTGTCACGACCGTGCTTAAGCTGGGCCATTAAAGATGCTATTGTCTGGCCCAGCTGTTTTAGAACAATTAACTGTTTGACAACAGGCAGAAGGATAAGTTGGCTACCGCCCCCTTTCTCCAAGACCTTGTACAAAGGCACAGGCGTGTCTGCGTGTGCCTCAGTGCTCCCTCCCAACTCAGGCCATGGGAAAAAATCCAGATCCTCTTCATTGAGAGAGGCAAAGGAGCCCGAAATACCACCCCCGACGAAGCACATGCTGTAAAGATCCTGGCGTGTCTGTCTTGATTTTTCCTTCCCCCTTCTCTGTGGGAGTTTTGTGCCACACAAGTCTGGCAAGATCAGAATGTGAGTTTGACACGTGGACGTATGTGTTTTAACACCTGCCTCCGCAACCACGCAGCAGCTTCTTGGAATTGCCTCCTGCATTACTCTTTCTCTGTGTGAACTAGGCTGGTGTTCTGAGCTGAGGAAATCTCAGGGAACATACTCCTGGAGATAAGAAAAAGTGATACATTTTGGGAAGTCTTTTTCTTCTGTCCCCAGTGCTGTTTCTGGTCATGCTCCCTATATATAATTCCAGTCTTTACCTGTCCAGCTTCAGTTCCCAAGGATAGTCATGAGGCTTCTTGAAAACAAAATGTAGTTGCAGATGTTTTTAAATATAATTTAGTTTTGCATAGAGTCTAAGTATGCAGAGTCCCTGGGACTGGTTGCTTGGACCTGACTTACTTTAGGAAAGTCAGTTTGCATATCTAGAAGATAGAGGAGTTTTGGGGCTTTTTCTTCCCGCTGGACTTCCAGATCAACAGTGTATCTTAGGACCCAGAAGCCAAGCTTCCTCCTTTGCAAATCATATGTACACAAAAGGGAAGACACAGAAAAATGGTCATAGTTGAAAAAACAGACAGTGTGTCTTTAAGCTTTGCTAAAATGTAGTGAATGGTCATGTTAATCTGATGAGTAGACAGGATGGATGAAGAGAAGAACAAACTCTGAGAAAAGGTATTCTACAGCTTTTACACTTTTCAGAGAAGACTTCTGTGGCTGAACTTCTCTACGTAATTTCAGTCAACTAAGTTGGAGAATAACCGTAATCTATTTCTTAAGGTAAACAAGAAGTTCACTCTATGGTTTCTGTTTTCTACCCAAGATTACTTCAATAACAGGCCCAGGCCTGCAAGTGTTCCATCTCGTGTATTGTGTGCTGATTTCAGAGTCCACACTCATTCTTGGAGGAAACACTGCAATTTTCCCTGAAGGTTTTCTCTTTGCTATCCTCATTCTGGTCTGTCAGACAGATGATCTCTTTTCTCTCAGACAGACCGTAGTTGTTGGGAGAGGGACCTGCCTACTCCCTATTTTCCTCCCCTCCCTCCCCTCAGCAAAGCCCCCCAAGCTAAAACAGGGTTGCACAGGTTATTTGGAGCTGTGTTGTTGCCCACACTCCTGGGCAGGGTTTACATTATGTCTGGGATGCTCTGCTTCATCTCCTCATTGGTAGTGGATTATTTCTGACTGCTTTTGCATGTGCATAATGTACATGATGGTTTCAAAATTTTCCACAGTGCTAAGTCTGTTAAGTTTAATAAAGCTGCATTTCAATGTGGTCTTGCCAAGGGGTCAGTAGCCATGCTGGCAGTTTGGTCACTGGTACCACTGTTTTATGTTGTGGTTGCCTGGCAGCTAGGAGGGGAATTTCTCCTTTGACAAAGCTTGTGCCACTGTCACTTGTGTTAAATCAATCTCCCTGCTAACAGCTGACAGTATGGAGCCCCTGACACATGGCTCTGCTCCTAATTCCACTTACTAGAAAGCAGTAGTGATGCACAGTAGCCAGCCAACTCATTACTGACTGTAACCATTGCAGAGGATGATTGTTGTTCCTTCCCTTTCACTTTGGATTTCTCTGCTGCTGTTTGCTCTCCCCTTTCCTATCAACTCAGATGACCTGACTGCAACAAAATCCTGTCCTGTTAATGTCTAATGAGCAGTTATAATGGCTATGGAGATGCAGCAGCACATCCAGGCTAGACATTGACGGGCAGTAAATAAATATCATGCTTTGTGCTTCTGTCAGAGTGCTCATTGTGCTGTAGTCTTTGCTCTGCTTTCTGCAGCTGCTGGCATGTGTATCAAGTTAGTCCTCTCTCTTGGCTCGTGCCTAGGGGAGGGAGGAGAGGGCCACCTTGGCTGTACAATGTTAAAGCATGGAACTTGCAATCCCTTTGTCTCGTGGGGCAACTTGAGTGTGTTGTGTCCTTGCAATGTTTGTAGGGTGGGTTTTTCCTGCGCGTGGATCTTGTTTAAGCATCTCTTTCTTCTTGCCTTTGAAAGGTTTGCACTTGGCTGTCTCCTTGAGTTTAAAAATGTGCTCCCCTCTCTGATGTGTAGAACTCAGTAAAAATTCCACCTCTTCTTGCCCAGCATGACTGAACAGCATTGGCTGAGGAACATGGTTTAGAAATCTTCATTGCAAAACAGGAAATATGTTCAAGAGCAAGGAGACATGTTTAACTTTTTCAGTTCTTTAAAAGCATCTCTCTATTAGGATAAAGTTTCTTCCTCACAGCAGCTCTCACCTTTGCTGGGATTTTATAAGCAAGGGATGTGGACAGTGCAGGGAGATTTTTTGAGATAAGAGCACAAAATCTTCTGCAGATGACTGATAATGAAGGACCGTTTCAGAAATGCAGCATCAGATAAGAGCAGAGGAGCATGATTTTCTCCCACAGGCAAATTTGGGAAGTTGCCAGATGCCCCTGTTACTGTGCTCGTGTGCACATTCCCAGCAGAGTGCTGCCTCAACTGGGAGGCCTCAGTCAAACCTTAGGGCACTCAGCCCTGAGATTTGCAGGGAGTTGTTGGTACCCAAGGTGCAGGAGATATTGTCCTGCCAGTTTTGAAGGATTTATCCCCCCTGGACGGCACTTACTTTGACCTCTGTCCATGGAAAAAATTGCCAACACTTTGGGAAGAGTTTGAATCTAGAAAGGTTTGAACCAGATGATAGAATAGNGCTGTCCTTTCCCAACCTCCCAGCTACCTGCTGTGTCTGATATAAGCCTCTGCAAAGTTAAAAAGTGGTATTGGGATGAGATGACTCCTTTTTGTAATAGAGATGGATGAGTTTTCAAATATGCATGTTTACTCCTTGCCCTACTTGTGAGCATCTGTGGGCACAGCTATTCATCCACCTGCACAAACATTTATGGTGCGTGGCCTCCCCTGACCTGTGCAGAGGCATGCTTCATTTCCCATTCTCTCAGCTGTTCAGGGAAACACCTCCAGGTAAGCCAGGACACATCACTCAAGCAGCTGGAACAGCTGCTGGGTCTGTAGCACCCTCACCTGGTGCAAGTGGTTATCTCCATTAATGTCTGTTCCTTCATGTAATAGACAACTTTGTGGGAATACAGATGCCCAAAACAGTTGGACTCCATCTTGAACCTTAATGATTCTATGCAGAGCAACCTAGCCCAGCCCTGAGTGTTTTGTCAGTTGTGAACCTGAAGCAGCTCTTCTACTTGCTTGAGACATGGATCATCTCACCTCCTGGCTTGTAGTTAGAGCTACCTGGATCTCTGCACATCCAGCTGTTCAGCGGTTCTTTGGATCAACTGATGTTTTGGTGTAAAAATGCCATGACTCAAAGCAAATGGGCTTCTGGGCATCCTCTCAAAGATGTCCCATAAAACAGGCTTCTCAAAATCCAGCAAAGCCAGATCCTTGCAGCTTGTGGGCCTTGGCAAAATCTGTGTGATCTGGCCATGTGGCGTGCTGAGTCACACAAACCCTCTGAACCCTTCTGTACATATGTAATTACCTAGCATAGCCATGTGTATAGTAAGTTCTCTGGGTTTTCATTCTCTGTCTTGCTCTGCAGCAGCTATTTTTCCAAATTGCAACTTTCAGTATTTCCGTCCCGTTCCCTGCTTCAGTTTTGACCCGCTGCATCCCTTGCATTTTCAGACACCTTCCTGAGTAAAGTTTGCTGTGCCAGACCTTTCAGTGACTTGCATAAGAACAGCCTTGACCCTGTGTCTCAACTTGTGTGCCCAGATTTCTTTGTTGAGGGGAACCCAAGCTTTCAGAAGGGAAAGGTTGCTTCCCTAATGTCCTGTATGGGTTCCCCAGGTTGTGCCTTGCTCTCTGCCACTTATGCACAGAACAGGAGGATGTACATCACTTGCAATATATATTTTGAGAGGCTTGAGTGTTTCAAACTGCTTGTGACTCTGAAAACAGCTTTATTTCAATACTGCATGCAAGCTGGTGTTTCAAAAAAAGAGAATAATTAAGATGAGGGGAAAGAAAGGGAGGGAGAATATAAAATATTCATGTACTTCAAAGAAAATACAATCATCTTAGGTGTTCTGTGGCTACAGGATATTCAGGGAGCAAAATGTGCCATGGCAGTTCAGTGAACTTTTCTGCGTGCAAGTTCTGCTCTGAGAGCTTGGTCCGGCAACTGTGATGGCATTTGGGAACAGGCAGATGATTGCAGGGAAAAATAGGGAAAAAGAGTAGGACGCAGAAAAAATGTCAGCAAGAGTGCTATTTTACCTCCCTAAGCACGTCCGGGGAGGGCTTGCACTCTTTGTGCGTCATGCTTAGTTTTGGGGAGGGAAAAAGGGAGAAATTATTTGGAGAAGATGAGCCATTTCTGATTTTGCAGTGAGTTTTGTTTTGGAAAATTTTTGTAATAGGAAAAAAAAAAAGAGGAAGTTTGTAAGGAAAAGGCTTTTTTTTTTTTTTCCATATAGGTCAAATAAAATGTTTCAGCCAATCTGGAAAGAGTGTTTTCTAAAATAAAACAAACAAGCAAGCAAAAATTAAATGATAGGTCTTGAGTCTTCCCGGAAAGAAATACTTCCAATTTATCATTTTGACCAGCGGACAGAAAAATTGTGCCTAGTGCTGAAGAAAAGGTGTGTCAGAGGCAGATGAGAAAGAAGAAAAATGCGGCTGAGATTGATAGAAAGAAAGGCTGGAGCTGGTGCTATGCAGACACGGAGAGGAGGAGGGGGCTTGTCGCCCTCGCAGTGCTGCTGGGGTGCTGAATGAGAGCTGGCCCTGCAGGGGGACAGGGGCTGGGGAGCGCTGCCAGCCCCGGGAGCGGTGTGCGGAGGGCTCGGCTCACTGCTCCGCTTGGAATGGCCCTGCTCCACCGTGCTCTCGGCAGCCAGCGGCATCGCTGAGGGCATCCGTGCCCGCCAGGGCTGGAGCAGCAGCTAGAGGAATAATTGTTTGGCTGCAGCCATCTCCATGCCCACTGATCTGTGGGGAGCGGAGCCATCCAAGAGGTACAGCCAGATGGTGAGCTCTAATGTGCCCATATTTATAGATGTCTTCATTAGGTGACGTCCACGTGAGAGTTGAAAGATCTGTGCCTTTCGGGGCTTGTCTGGGATCAGCATGGCGTGATGATGAAGGTGGCTTTGAATTAAGGGAGTGAGGCACAGGTGTGGGGTTGTAGCACTGTTTACCATGCAGTTTGAGGAGATGTGCAAGGTGAAAGCAGAAAAAGCAGTAAGAAAAAGGGGAAAAGAACAACGATGGGGGTGAAGCTAAAATGAAACAAGCTGCAACCTTCTCCCTGTGTTCAATATTACCTTTGCACCATTTTTTGTCACCCTAACCTGCTTGCAGATCCCCTGTGCTGTGCTAGCTCGTGCTAGACTCATGCTCACCATCCTGTCCTCCTCTCGCTGCCACTCCTTGGACTCAAAGCCTAGTGCTGCCTCTGGCCACTTCTTAGCATGTCCCAGTGCCAGCCCATGCATGAACACACACGTGTGCATGTGAAAACCTTCATGCTGCTGACTCCAGGATATCTGACTTATGTAGGAAACCTGGCTGGTGGAAGCCCTGTGGGCATATTCTGTTTAGGGAGGCAGAGCTGAGAACAAGAGTGTTTGTGCTTGGACCCCATCCTTGCTTGTATTTCCACACCTACCATGACTCCTGCTGCAGCTCCTTCCATGCTCTTTGACCCCCACCTGTGTGCCATATTCACTCTGCAAAATCCTCTAGTTCTGCTTCCTGGAAAAAGTGTGTGAGAGATGGCAATTTTAGCCTGCAAATTGTTGTTCTGATTATTGCCAGGACCATCTTTCTCTAGTGTAGTGTTTCCCTGGGGTTAAATGCTGTCATTATTACTGCAGGAGAAGTAGGAAGCATTCTCTCCTTTTATCAGCTGTTCCTATGGCAGGGTCAGATACTTTTCCAACACAGATTAATTTCCAGAACACCGTCACGTGTGTTAGGGCAAAGCACACGGAGGCTTTTGAACCCCATATTCTACAGGTAGATTTTGCGTAATAAAAAGGGCAATTGTGTCAACAAAGGTGTCTCCAAAGGGCCATAAGGGCTAACTCAAATGAACGGCGTGTTTTGGATAATAACGATCAGGTCAAAAACCCCCAAAGTAGAGCACTTAAGGAATGGGTGGAAGGGCTGCTAGCCAGGATTTTAGGAGGCCTGGTCTGATGATACTTTGGCGGTGCTGGGTAGATTAGATGGGCGCTTCAGGAGCCAGCAAGCCCTGCAGAGTTCATCTGCATCTGACAGCCTCAGTAAAAAATTGCCTTTCACCTGATTAGATCTCTTGGACCACTTTTCATTTCCAAAAGACGTATTACATGCCTGTGGAGCTTTTTGCGCTTATATTAAGTCTGGGTTTGTGTTAGAAGCCCTTGAAAGTTGTTTCTAAGAAAAGAACAGGTGGATCTATCACAGGGCAGCTGCAGAGACAGACTTTGACTGGGGTCATAGAATGGCTTGGGTTGGAAGGAACCTTCAAGATCATCTCATCCATCGTTCCAACCCACCCACCATGGGCAGGGATGCCACCCCACTAGGTCAGTTTGCTCAATGCCCCATCCACCCCTGAATGCGAGCAGGTTTTGCCCTGACCTTGTGAGGTCTGACAGCATGGTGTGCTTTCTGTGTACCTACCTTATTGTTCTCTGTACGCCTTGGGTGGCTGCCAAAATAGAAGTGTACTGCAGTTCTAGGAGTGTGATGGCTCATCTGGAAGGGACGTGCACAACTTTTTGTGCTGGAAGTATCCAACAGGCTGCCATTAGTCCTGGTCTGCTGTACTGCAGCCCTGGGAGAGGTCCCTGTGTACCACCGTCATACCTGAACAAGCTGGCTTGCAGCTGAGATGAGTAGCTATCAGCTTTACTCAGACACTGAAGGTTGTGGTACAGAGAGGTTTCTTTACTGAAATAGCTGAGTGGCCCTGGGGCTAATGCAAGTGAGAAGCCTGTGAAGGACCAGTCTGAGAGTCATGAGGGGTGGTCAGGGAAGGCGGAGAAGAAAACTGTACTATTCCCATTTGTGGGAGAAGGAACAGGGGATCTAATGCTGTTGATCTACCACTGTAGATTTTATCTTTTAATAATAAAGAGTCTTTTCATCTCTTCATAGACTCAGGAGAGCAAAGCCCTCCCCTGTCATTTCTCTCCCTCTCCTACCTGCTGGCCAGGGCAGTCAGGAATTTTCCTGTTTTCCTCAGCCCCCTGCAGAGATGAGATCCTAGAAGTACACCTAAAAATTCTGAGATTTCTCTGCTATTGAGCAAGCCCCAGAAGTCCCTCTGTAGTAACCTGAAACAAGTGCAAAGATAAAATCCCCCTTGTACCGGGTTGTGGCTGAGACAAGGTGCCAAGATGGATTGAAATGGGTCAGCGCTGGTTTTTGCAAACGCTTAATAGTAATTGTAGGTCTGCTGCATGCTAAGATAATACATTTCCAGTGAAGGCTGATTGAATGCATGGGCTCAAAAAGGCAGAGTTTTTCCCTCTCCAGCCTCCTGCAGGGTGTTACACGCTGGCCAGAGAAGCATTGCAGTACTGTTTTCCACTTATATTTGAAGCATCAGCACCGTCTGCTGCTGCAGACTAGAAATTGTAAAGCGGGACCAATCTCTGGTCACTCGTTAAGAGAAACTCATTGATTTAATTGTGCAATCTCATAAATGCCAATAGTTTCTCTCTTCCAGGACCTGTAGATATGCTCCATGTTAGGTCCTGCAGTCCTACTAATGAAGTGGTATTAAACTTGTACCTGCATGTAGGTGCATTGACCTAGATTTATCAAGCTGTTACACGTAATGCTTAAATTGCACTTGATTGGCCCAGTGGTCTGATCTGGTCTGGCAAATACAATATTCTCTACAAGGCTCCTAAAAGGAATTCCCTAGCTGATCACACATTTCTTTGCACTATTATAGATCTTCCCCTATCCATTTCTTCTCACTCATTTCTACTTATTATCTAGGGAAGCTATCTGCAGCAGCTTGTTCACAGGAACATGTGAAATTACCTTGTTCCTCTCTGCTCCAAGTCTCCACTGTTAAAAGAACAAACATTAATTTTTTTTCCTCTAGCTGGAAATGTCTTTTTACATACAAAACCATTAGTTGTTTTTCTGTTTTTTTTTTTCCCCATTTCTTTTGCCAGAGAGAGGAGCAGCTGGGACTGTTCTACTGATTCAGGTTCTCATTAGCAAATATCATTTTGTTGAAATCAAAACACTTTGCAGAAACTTACTGGTTTCAGCAGACTTATGATCCTCCACCACACAAGGGCTGTTAGAAGCCAGCTCATGGGGTGAGCTGTTCAGAAGTACATTTTTTGGATCACCATGGGCCCTGAAGATGCTGCTCCACAATAGTTTTAACTGATGTAAGCCAGAGCTAATCAATTCCTGCCCAGGAATGGGTTGGAGAAGGGGGCAGAGAAGCCTGTCTGTCTAGAGCTGGAACAAAGGCAGTGCTGCAGCAATGATAAACCCATAGTGGAACTGCAGCCCGAAGAGGCCTCGCTGTGTGTTCATGTTGCACATCCTTCTTATGTGGTAATAAATTCCCCACGTTCCTCAGTAGGCAATTTCTGCAAAACTTCCTGAGGCAGATATTCCCACAAAACAGAAACCCTCTGGTTTGGTCAAGGCTCTGCTCATATTTGTTTTTTTTTCTCTAAAGCATTAAATAATTGTGTGCTCCTGAGGGCAAACTCTTAAGCGACAAACCCTGCTTCATTGTTGGTGTGACCATGGATACCATCTAGCATCTGTTTTATTCAGAAGCCCCTCACAATCCTGGGTTAACATTTACAAATCCTTTATACAGATCTGAGATTTTGCTAATGGAGCTCAAGAATGTTATGTTATCCCTAAGGACACGGCACTGACAGGATTTGCTCTCGTACAAAAATAACCTGTGCAATGATGCATTCCCCCTCACCAGTTTGGGAACAGGAGTCATGCACAACTCTCGGTAGCAAAAGAATTTGTCTCCAGCACCTGAGTTAAGGCAGCAGGAGGGACAATAGGCTACTCTCTGCCATGCAGACTGGGCAGGAAAGAGAGTTATTTCATATTTAGCCAGCCTCCAAAATGCAGAAAGCTGAGTGCCGTGTAAAAAACTGATCTCTGCTCTTTGTCTCAATCAGATAAATGTACCCAGTGGTGTTTCCTGTACGTGACTAGGAAAGACTTTAAAACAAAATGGGGGGTTTGTGCTCCAGTTGGGACAAATTTTCAGGGCCTTGTCCATCCTCCTGTGGCAAAGGTCCACCTGGCTAGGTTAAAATTACTTACATATTTGCGATTTTCCTCCCCAGGCTGTCTTACTGACCCCCTGGGACTTCTGAAGGGCTAGATCTCTTGCTGGGAACAGCCTTTGTACTTCAGAGATGGAGGAAACTCAAGTTCAGGGCACCTGCCTGTGGGTCAGGTAGAGCAGGCCGATGTCCTATCATCTACTATCGCACAGGACACTTGGCATATGGCAAGTGGTGAGAACTTGGGGCTTGCAGACCTTCCCCTGAAATTGATCTCATCAGATTTTAAAGGAAAAACTCCATAGCTGAAAGGGGACAGAAACCTGCTATATTCCAGTGGCAATATACTCTGCAACTCCTTGCTTTTTCTTTTTTCTTCTTATCAGGCATAGGCAGGATATATGCCAGTTCTCTTACACACAGAGACACTCAGATATTTTTCAAACCAACTGAATGTGACTGAGAAAAAAAACAAACTATGGTTCCATTTTTAAACCTATGAGATTCTGTTTTAAAACAAGGAGAGAGGCAGAAAGTTGAGGAAGAGAGAATCAAATATTTATGTATTTCAAAAGAAAAGCAATATAATTTCAGTGACACTGTTGCTAAACGACTGTTCATCCCCCATCCTGACTGACAGATAAAACAGGTTTGTGTCATTCTGAAGTGGCTCCTCATCCATGTAACATCTCCCTTGCAGTCAGGGCTCTGTCAGCTCCCTTCAGAGGCCTCTGTGGGGAAGGAGTGAGGAAGATTACAGGGATGCAAAAATATCAGCCATTAATTCAATTGTTTCCTTTGCTTGTTCTCCTGTTTTTGCTGATGGTATTTGTTATATATTCTGCTGCTGGAATGGCTATGTATGAGTTCTGTTAGCTCAGTTCAAAGAAACCCAAATTCTGGTTGCTTACAAACAGGGAGATGGTAGGGAGCCTTAAGAAGGTGGGAACGTGGGGGTTCTTAATGTAAACATTAGTTTGTGATAGTCCTTTTCAAGTTGTCTGCTCCCCTGTAATCCTGGAAGTGCTATCAGCAGTCGATTTAGCTGGGTGCGAGGTAGCAGCCCCATGGGGACTCTGGCTAATGCAGTTGGGTCTGCATCCTGATTGCAGTGCTGTGCTGAAGGGAGACGGGGATGGGGGGGAAAAAAGGTGGTCTTCTCCATGGGGTACCGCCTGCAAGAGCTCACTATCAGTCTGGGAAGGTTGAAGGAACATCTGCTATTACTACCATTTTCTGCATAAGCTGTCAGCTGAGGGGATGCATTGATTTAAGGGTAATACACTTAAGGCTTTCCACAGAGGTGTTATTGGCCCTTCTGCCTACAGAAATGGATTGTGTTGGAGCGATCCCAGCAGTGGCTGTGCATGTGCAGAGCTGGGAGTGTCAAAGAAAAAGGAGGAGAATAAATTAAGCTGAGGAGAGTCACTAGTCATATTTGATAAATACTTTAAAATATAACTAAGTGGGAAGACAGGACCTTACCCTAGGTGTCTGGGGGGAAGGCAGCCTTTAACAGTTCCAAACGATATAAGTTTAAATTTTTTTCTGGATATGTTAGGCATTATGTACCAGCTGGCAGAATCTAACCTGACATCCCAAATGGCTCAGTCCCAACATTTTACCATCTTTCTTGTCAAATCTGATTGGGTAACGCAGGGAGGGATCTTTCCACCACATTATACATGATGTATCTAAGTCATACCTGGTGCAAGCAGCTTTGTTTCTTCTACTTCATTTGCCTGAAACACATTCACCGTTTCCTTTCGTTTCAGCTTGGCTACTGCAAACTGCTCTTCTCCTCAGCATTATCCTTCATTCTGTTTCCTCTGCTCTCCCTGGGAGGAGAGGGATGGCTGTGCCTGCAGCAGCACCAGGGTTAATTAGTGTGGTGTTAGTATGGGTAACGAGCAACCCGGAGAGCAGAGCAGCCTGGGCTCTAGAGTAAATGTGGCATCTCTGCTAGATTAAATCCAGGGTTGGTAAGCCTCCTTGCATGCACTTGCATTTATTACCAACTCTGTTGATGTACCCCTGCAGCTTTCCTCTTTCCCTTGGGGCCAGGAGGAGTGTGGCTCTGCTGCCTCATTCCCAGGCTGCCCCTCTTGAGGCTGCATTTCCATGGGTAATGAGATTATGGTGGCCCTGTACGCAGAGCTGTGGCTGCAGCAGACCTGAGTGCCCCACAGATTTTGCTGCAGTGATGTCAGAGTAAAGGTGGACAGTGAAGAAGTCAGCAGCTCTTGGGGAAATTCGCACAGCCATTCCTTGAGATCCTAGTTGCAAGGTCCTTCTTCACTGCAGGGGAATACCCCAAATTAACGCTCCCGTGATTGTCTTCTAGTACTGCATCTATTGTTTGAATGTCTCAGCCAGTTCTGTGGCCCTCATGCTGTCCTATTCCCTTTTTCCTCAGTATTCTCCATTTTTTTTTTCCCATTGTGATGGGGTTTGCAGAACAGCTATTAACATTAGAGCTTTTAAGTGACAGCTCTGTTTTCTTTAGCTGCAGACTCCGTCTCTGCATTGTTCTGCTGAACTGTTGGATGAATGTGCCAGAGCACTCTGTCACAGAAAGCTTTCCTACTTATTATATCTCTTTTGGAAGGACTGCAGTGGAAACTCTGTAATGCTGTGAATAAGGGTAAATATATACACACTGAATGGAACTGAACCTCTCAGTCCTTTGTGGAGCTTAGAGTTTGTGAGCATCTCTACAAGCTCAGAACTGAGCATTAAGCATCTTTAGAGGCGTATTTTCCTTCTTATCTCTCCAAGTCTGCTCAGCTCTTTAAGACTGTCTGGAGATACCTTTAAAAAAAAAAAAACGAGTCTTTTAAATCAGCAATGGCATCTCTGGAGAGGAGAGTGATTAATACGTAGTAATACAAAATGTTGGAATATTCATGGGGTTCTCATTTCTATAGCTTTTCTTTCTACATAAATCACCAGAAAAAAAAAAAAAGAAAAAAATCATATCTTGAAACAACACTGATGGTAAACTGCCTCCTCTGGGATAGATGGATGGATGGCAGCAGTTTCCAGAACAGAGCAAGCTGGATAGTGCTGTGAGAATGGAAGATGTTTGGGGCAGGATTTGCAAGATACTGACCAAATCCTTCAGAGGCCATCATGCAGTAAGAACCTGTTTCCACCAAAGACAGACACAAGCTCTGTCCTTTTCTAAGGTTAGCAGCACAGAGCATGTTGTGGATTTAAGCCTCGTGTTAAGGCTCTCTCAGCATACTCTGAGTATGTAGAAGGACATCTCTCATCTTCAGAGAGAGGGAGAAAAGTATTACAGCCTTACAGTAGTAAAAATTCAACCCCCCTATTTTTCCATTCACCTTCAACTCCAAACTAGAGGGTATGATTAGAAAATATCAGTAGAAAATTTTCCTGTTGGGAGACACCGTATCAGCAAAATCAAGGACTTTTGAAGTCAAGTTGATGTTGACAAAATTCAGATTGAAACAGAATGGAAAATTGTGATATTTTCACAATGGAGGGGGGAGGGTCTTGGTTGTTTGTTTTCATCTGTGAAGATGGAACACTCAAACTAGCCCAAATAAGTGTTTGTTTTGGTTTTTTTTTTTCCCTTCTTTTTTATCATAGTGCCTTAGGGAAGATTTTGCAATTTTAAATACAGCATAAGAAAAAACAAAACAAAGCCTTTCCCTACTTGAATGCACTTAGATTCCTGTGCCAACTGGTTCATCTATAGGTGTTTTAGCTAAGCTGTTATCAGCTGAATCTCTTTAATAGCCTTCTGCTCTGCTGTCTGCTTGGTTTTCGAATGCTGGCACAGACTCCTCTTTAACACATACTTGCTGAAAGCTTGGCATGGATTTCTCTTCTCCCTTCCTTGTCAGTGGTCTTTTGGTCTTTTTTCCCCATGACCATGGCATGGTGCTTACTTACATAAAACTTACTGGTCAGCGTTTTTCTGCCTGAGGATTGTTTTACACTTGGCAAACATCAATTAAATTAGTCCTCATGCAGTCATTGACATAGGTGTTACAATCTGAGTTTCACAGCAGTGGATGTGGGAATGTGCTTAGAGGGGAAGAAGGAAGAACAAAATACCAAGAGGTGTGCAATCTGTCCGGGGTCATGCGATGGCAGTTGGAAATTGCTTTAATTTTGTATTTTCTTCCATCTGCGCAGGCTTTTCCTTCTATTTTGGAAAGTACAGAGGGCATGAGTTTTGAGGGGTCAGTCTTCCCACTTGTAAGATTTGGGTCCAGCAAAGCAACTGAGGCCACACTTTATCTTTGAAGAGCACATAGCTCCATGTGGGACGGCTGCACTTGGAGATGAGTGTGTGACTGCACGGTGCTGGTCCAGCAGCAGTGAGAGTGAAAGGTTTCTCTTGTGCATCAGGCACAGAGGGAGGGGTCTGCTTTAGGAGGACATTACGGAGAGAGGCTGGTGCTTGCTTCCCAAGAAAGGCAGTGTCTTGATTGTTTGGGCTCATTGGTGAACCCCACAGGGTGATCTCAAACTTAGTCACGCTGTTTGAAACATCCTGACTTCTCTCATTTCTTTGCTAGAGGGTCTCATTGCTGCAGTGCGAGGACTGCTCTTTTTTCTCTTCCCCAGTTGGTTTGTGCATTCTCCTGGTAAAACTGGTCAGAGCAGAGGGGAAGAGGCTGTATTGTAATGATTTCTATACCTGGCTGGCAGAGGGTGATTCAGAGAATGGAGCAGGACATGGTGCTCATGGTTAATGTGGCTTGAGATAAGAAGAAGAGGTATGTGATGTGGTGGATTTCCAATACCTGCTGCAAGATTTGCCAGCACCTATTGCTTTGCCCTCGAGCAGGATAGCAGATCTTGCACTCCTCATAAAGCAGGAGAGGAGAATGAACTGTGCTTGTTCAAGCACTTTTTGATTTCATTAAGGACAGAGTGGAGAACTTTGTTAATCAATACCCTACCACCATCCTTCTCCAATCCAGTTTCCAGGGAAAAAGAATTTGTTTTTCCCCCACTCAGCCATGATTTCAAATGACTGTTTCCCGTTTCTCTGTTGCAAGTGTATCAGAAAAAAATTCAGGGACCCCCCCTGCTGCCACTCAGTGATTCTCAACTTCAGAGGTCAATCTCCTCTGTTTTGAAGGATGGTGTTGGCTCTGGAGTGGGCAGAAATTCAGTGTCTAGCCTCCCTGTTGACACATTTAAAGATTTCACTCACACGTCTCTCCTCCTGAAACACTTTCAACAAACCCTTTTGAAAAAGCTGAAGTCATGAAGCAGTGCCCCTGCTGCTCTCTGCTTCAGCTTGTTACCAAACCAACACGCTTTATTAGCACACAGTGCCCTGTAACCTTGCAGTGCTCTTAAGAATTGCACCTTTTTCCTCTGCACTTTGAAGATCTTTAATCTTTTCTAGCAAATAAGGAGATCTGATGATGGAAATAGATTTGTTAAAATAATAAACCTGAGGCTGAAAAAATAAATAAAGAACCTACCTTATCCAAACTCCAAGAGACACCACCCTCTGAGTTTGCTGATGGTTGCATCTATACAAAAGATATGTTATCTGAAGTTGACCAAAGATGGTTTTGTTCTTGTCACTGTTCATGGATTTCTGTAGTTTTCAATTTGTTTTGTTTTCCAAAGAGTTACTAAAAAAAAAAAAAAAAACCAAAAAACCCCCAAAAACAAACAAACAAACAAAATAATAGAGACTTCCCTCTTTCCAAAATACTTTGTTTGGAAGTGAAGAGTGGAAGTTACCTCATACAGATGGTACAGTAGATTATGTAAGTTGGGGTATGATTTGATACTTCCAGGTGTTTGATTTTTTCAATTTAAATACCAATATTTTCTGTGGAACACATCTTATGAGTCAATCTCAAAATTTCATTGAAAAACAGCTTTTACCAAAAAAAACGTTTTAAAGGAAAAAAAAAATGAGCTGCATTTACTTTTTTTATCCACGATCCTTTAAAAACATAATTATTTCAATATAAGCAGAGGAAAAAGGATGACTTCGCAGCCATGAATATAAATTTAAAATGGGTATGAATTTTTTTTGTCTTGAAAAATTACCAGATGAGTTTGAGAAGTTTGCTTCCTTTAACCCAGCTCAAAGCATGATGTGTTCTAAGTTAACAGGAACTTTGATGTCATACCCAGTAACTGACCTGGGGAGCTGCAGAGCATGGAAGGTGGAAAGAAGACAAAAATGCCTCAGATCTAAACGAAAACCTGGAAAAATTATTCATGTGTTGGAGAGAATACTGCTTTTAGTTCCTTTCTGCTTCAGTTTTCCTGCCTGTAAAATAGAGTTGATAACTGAAACCAGTGGAATAATTTGGGTTTTAAAATTAATTTAAAAATTGTAGCTTCTTTTGGTTGCAAAACACCTCCAGGAGAATTTTGTATTTTTCGAATGTATTTGCTACTTGCAGTTATTCAAGTCAAATGAATCAAACCAGGGCCATTTCTGCAAAAAATTCTTGGGCTGTAAGTTTGCTTCCGAGATATTCTTTCTGAGCTTCCTGGACTTATGTAAGAGGAAAATTCAGGTAGATCTCTATATGACCCAGGTACAACCTCATGCTACCTCCTGTTCCTGTGGAGTTTTGACTTTTGGGATTTTGATTGGGTTTTTCTTCTCCCTGCCCTCCCTGGTCTTTTTTTTTTTTTTCCAAGATGTGTATTTTTGAGTTCCTTGGAGCAACATTTTTCTTCCATCTTGCTTTTTACGTGGTTACATGTCCGCTTTGTACATTTTTGCATGAAGACATTCTGAATTAAAATTAGGTGCTAAGGTATTTATTCCTGTCTCTATGACTGTTCCTGCCAGGAAATGAATTGTCTTGGACACCAAACAGAAAGCACTGCTTTGTGAGTTGTCAGCAGCCTTTTGTCTGATCTACAACTGTCAAGTCCATCTTTTACTCTGTGTGTCCTCGACACACAGGTCAGCATGCCCACAGAAGGGGATTACTTATTGGTGGAAAGCAAACTGGCTTACATCCTGAGAGTGGACCTACTTGCTAGAGGTTTCCCTGTTTCATTTAGCTGCTTAATTAAAATATACAAATAGATTAAAAATGCATAAGTCAGGCTCATGCTGACAACATGTAGCTTAATATTTGGATTATTGCCCCAAACACAGAGAGTTGCAGTTTTAGCTGCTGCTCTGGTTCTTTGCTTGGATCTGCTCGTGTGCTGTTCATAAGCAAATTCTCTTGTGTACAACTTTGCAGTTCATTTCCTGCAAGCCCTTTGTGGCAGTAAAATTTGATTGCTTGAAACTCAGTGGGAAATGACAGCACAAGGATGCCACTGAAATGAATCAATTCATACAGTCAGTCAGAGGAGTATTTGTGGAGAGTTTTGTCTTACTCGCTCACCTATCATGAAGGTATTTACTGCACTGATGTCCCAAGGGTGTGATGAGACTTAATTTAATAAAAGCTTGTGAAGTACTTTGGAGAGGAAAAGAAGTAAGTGTTGTATGTTGCTATTTCATTTTAATGTGCCTTTGAGCTTCAGTGTTCTATCTGGGCTCTGGGATAGAAGAGCTTACACAGTTTGTCCTCTGCGTTTCCAGATCTGAAGGAGTAGTTTATTTTCAGTGTAACAAACATTTCCAGGCTATTATCTAAGCATGGCCTACAGCTTCCTTTAACCAGCTTGATTCTGTTTAAAAAAAAACCTCCAAACCAACAAAAAAGCAGGAACACAAGACCATCAAAGCCTCACCAAACACTGAAGGAGGAGCTCCAAAACTAGTCAGCTTTCTCAACCAGCGTTTTACAGGCACGGCTATGTTGCACAGTAGTCCAACATGACACAAAGATGCCATTGTGCAGGGAAGGGTTTGCTCAGTCTTGGAAACCAGATAATGCTGTGATAGCAAGGTACTGTCTATGAGCTGACAAACTCTGCCTCTCAGCAGGGCTTGCTTGAGCACAGGCCTGTGCTAACTCCATAACTCTATTTGCACATCACAGCTCAGGAGGTGCTGGGAATGCCATTTGTACCAGTCACTGTGTTTGTGTCCTTGATGCTCTGCAAGGAGGAGAATTGTTCTGCCAGGTATCATGGTTTGACAGCTTCTAGGTGTGCTGCATCCCCTTTTCTGTGATAGCCCACCATTATGTGGCCACAACTTTTGCTGAGTTCTTCTGTGGTGTTACGTATTTCTTGGCACACACAATATGTGTAAACTCAGTCCCGTTTCACAAAAAGAGAATCTGAGGCATAAATCTCTTCTTTGCGTTCACAGGGAAGCTGGAAATGAGCAAAAGATTTTCTTGACTTCTAGAAGTAGGAGATTCAGCTCCAGATTAAAATGTCTAAATTTAGGAGTCTTCCTGTAAGTACCTAGATGTGAGTTGGTGTCTAAACACTCATTACAGCTGATAGAGATTCAGTGCAGTCAGTTGAGGCTAGGAACTTAATTCAGCTCATCCTAGAGCAGACATCTCCTGATGATCTGAATTAACCTTTTGACTTCACTGCCTGTAAGGACCAAGTCTTCATTAACTGTGGTGGGAAGTTAGACCACGCAGCATTTACCCGAGGGAGATTCAATCTCAGACTGAATTCAACCTCAGCCAGCATCCCCCTCCCAGGGTGGTTATGTCTACAACTTTGCTAAATGCTCTGCAGAGGGAATTTAAGGAGACAGGAGATCATTCCAAAGCGGAGCTTCAAGCCAGGGCATCAGACAGGCGACCGAGGAGTCTTGGAGGACCACCTCTCGTATGAGTTACAGAGGACATACTGTCCTCTACAGAATAGGATTATGCATGTGTCTCATGCTGCAGCAAAGCAGGATAAACCCCCGATTTACATTTGACACCCACAAAGAGAAAAAATGGGAGGGAGGAAGGGAAGAAAATGAAAAAAGGAAGCAAATACACACATGCAGGCATTAGAGGATTCGTGGTTGAGTCATAACAGAGTTTGTCCCTTCTTTTTCGCCCACCCTTCTCTCTACCCTCTTCTGGCACTAACTGGAGAAATAACAGCTTGTTTAATGTTATTGACAGACTCTTGTCTTCTGCTTTGTAAACTTGTTTTCTATACTAATGTATGGGGGCTGTAGGGCACAGAAAGGAGAAGATTGAAGTGTCATTACTATATCCCCATGAGCAAGCATTTGGAACGATGAGCTCACCCAGCTGTCTGGATACCCTCTGGGTGAGAATGCCAGGGCAAGAATTCTAGTGGCCAGCTCACTTGGAAAAAAGGAGGGAAAGCAAGGAAAGTAGAGACAAGGGAGAGGGCAAGGCAAACCAGATATTTTTCATGTATTTATCTCCTGTGCTTCATCTAATTTTTGCAATATAAAAAATGCATATAGAAGGTTACAGAATTGCAGAATTTTGTGTGCAATAGATATATAGTGAGATATGTTGCTTTTTAAACAGGTTTCAAAATGCTGTGCTAAAGTATTTTGCTTTCAGGCTGCATTTGTATTGCAGGGGTCTGTAGCTTGGTCAGTGATGGTCCTACATGGCTTTCTCAGTCCTTCTGTTGTGAAAGTGCCACGTGATCCCTTTATCTCAGGAGGGATTCCAGACCTCACCTGCCTACTGAATACCCTTCTCCATGTTTCTCCAGGGTCATCACAGCCTCTTTCTTTCTGCAACAATTTTTTTAAGGACACTCATGATCTGCAGTTGTTTACAGTGACTTCAAGAGCTGTAAGCTCTAGCTAAGGAGATCTGGAATGGAAGAGAGGGAACAGAATTCCCAGCAGCTCTCATAAGCAGCACAGGCAAGAGGCTTAGACATGAAAGCAGGAAAGGAGATGGTGAAAGAGTTGGGGTGGTAAGCAAGGAGCAGTAGAACAGAATGATTTGTCTTTAGGTATTGCTTCAGTCTCCCTTGAAAACTCAAGCACTGGTATGTCAAATATGTCTGCTACACATTTTCTTTCTAAATGAAAGCAAAAAGCTGCAATACTTCCATCAAAAATATATTAAAAAGGAAAATCTGAACACAATAAGCAAGCGAATACCAAGCTCAATTCCAGCTTGTAACTTTCTCAGACAGTTCCCTCTGGGCTGACATTTTCCATGCTTGAAGTAAAGAAACATGTATATAAAATACACATGCACAGTGCTGCTCTAAATGGGAAGTTTTGTCAGAATTTCAGCAATAGAGTTTTATGTAGTTTTGGTGGTGCTAGTTTTTCCTTGCTTGAACCAGGCGAATAGTTTTCAGTTGCTTCTGTTGTACTGAGATGACATGAAATTCTCATTTAATTGTCAGTGTGCTTCTGAACATATGCTCTTGCTGAGTCTTGCTTGGAGGGATTTGGGGTCTGTTTCTGGCTAACCATGAATACAGACACTTTTAAAGAATACAGTTGGTGCCAGCATATGCAGAGCAGGGTTCCCCCGGCTCGTGCGTCTGTTGCGCACACACACTCACACAAACACACGTCCTCTAACTAGGGGCCTTTGGAAGCCAGGACAGGGTGCAGCTGCCTGGAAATGTGTTACTAGAAAAATCAAGGGCTTGAAACCAGGCATTTTGGAGCACCTCTACTACCTGAGTAGGAATCAATGACTCTGCACAGTGACCTCTGAGCAATTTTGAAACCTTTGTGGAAATAAGTGCGTCCCCAAGAGAAGGGGTGGAGGGCAGGTCTCTGAGGTTGAACATTTTTATTGGTGGCAATCTTATAACTAGAACAGAGGGGTAGAGGTAAAGGGGCTGAGCATTCCATGTTCTCAGGGTCAGAAGGAATATGCAGTAATATAGCACAGTTTTCCTGCTGTCTCTATCTTTCCTCCTAAGTACGCCGCTTAAGGCTTTCATGCTACATGGCCCCTGCATTCTTATGGCTACCGAGATGACTGAGTTTCTGATTGTGCTTCCTTGCAATTTTAATATATTGTTTTATTCTTTAATCCCCTCTAAGACTCTTTAAGCTCTTTGAGCCATTGAAATAATCTTTCTTTCTGGCATTCCTCTTTCTCTCTTGCCTCCCCATTAGTCTTCCATGCTTTGCACTCCATTTGCCCAACCAGGAGTTGCAGTCCGATAGCCTTGTTTATTTTCCCTATATTGCAGCAAAGGATTTGATTGATTGCACTAAGGTAGGTTTTGAAATGGATATTTCAACTACTCTGATGTTGGTTGTCACAACACTAAAGTACGAATGTGTGTACTTTGTACCTGTCTCCCAAGTGTAACTGGGAAAAGAAAATATATATTGAATAATGAAATCAAACAGAAATGCATTTAAAGTAATAACAAAACCAGAGTAAACATCCTCAGTGTGTCATTTTCCTTAAAGGAAGGCTTTTCCAATTTAACTACATGAACATGTACATAAATAATAGTATGAGAAGAGACAGTATTATTTTCTTTTGGTTAATGCACACTATCTGGTCTGCTGTTAGCAATCTGCATCCATTCATACCTCCATAGCCACTGTGATTTTGTGTATACCACCACGTTATACACTTACATTTTAAGATTCCTTTGTCTATTGCTGGCATCCTAGATTTTACAAAGTAAAAGTACTGTGTAAATCCTCAGTATTTTCTCTGGTTAATGCTCTTGGTGGGAAGGTTTACAACGTGCATTTTGCAGGGTGTGCACCATAAAGCAAGACACAGTGCTTCCACTTTTCACTCCCTTGAAGCAGAATTCAGGATAGTCACACTTAAGCTTTATAGCTGGCTGTGCTGTGGTATGCTTCCTGTACTTCTCTCGTTGGCACCTCTGATGGTTCTTGTCTTAATTCCAAGACTGGTCCTTTCCACAAGCAGGCTGCGTTTCCTGACAGTTTGAACAATAGCAAGCCCTGCTTTCCCAGTCTGCTTGAGCTGGGGTCTTTCGAAGCTTTTTAAGGGAAAAAAAATAATGGCGTATTCTAGACCCCCAAAGCAGATTTAAAAGAAAAAATCAGCAGTTCCTAAACCACGCACAGAGAAGAGTGCTGGAACTGCCTTCTTCCCAGGAGCCAGTGCCAAAAGGAGGGTGGATGCTGATTGTGCCTTCACCAGGGAGGCAGCCTGGGCTGGGAAAGGAGCCTTCCCTGGATTAACCAGCTGCCTGAACCTCACTGCAGCCCCAGGTTTTGCAGATGCTGCACCAGGGCGGTGCTAGGGCTGCTCACTGCTGGGGCTGAGTGCTGCAAAATGTCAAGAGTCCCTGGCTGTTGTGTCTGCGGGCTCCTTATCCCTATTTTTTTCCCTACTGCTATTTAGCTTTCCATCTATTTCCTGTTTTGTTTATGTTCAGGCACACCTGTAGTTTCCATGCAAGCAGTAAGGGAACAACTGGGACTGCTGTATTAGAGTTGCAAACACTGCAGGGAAATAATGGATTTCAAACCACAACAATTATTTTTCCACTGCAATAATAAGAACAAAAAAAAAATCCAGGGAATTTTCTAACCCTGATATATCTTTCCATTCTCTGTCTTGTCTTCTTCAGTGTGGAGCTGATGTAACAATGTTAGTTAAAGATTTAAAGCCTGTGACACCCCTGGTTTTGCTAGGGGAGTTGGCCCTTATTTCAGAAGACAGGGCTGCACGGTAGCCTGCTGTGCTTCCTGGCATTGACAAAGCCATGCAGAGCTCTGGAATTTTTTTTGCTTCTCTTTGAAGCACCAGTCCCATGGTACATGTATCTATCTAGTTTTAGATAGTCCTTCTTTCTATAGGACTACCTATCATGCTTAATGCATGGTAAGGGTCTGAGGGAATTGCCAACTGCAGCAGTTCAGAGCTGGAATGAGAAGGGATCTGCTGCCATATTAGATGCATGTGTTCGCAATTGGGTGATTTAGTAATTAGCATAGCTGCTGTAAATATAACTGGATACTTAAAATCATGAGTTTGCCAGCATCCTCAATGTGCTCTGCTACCCACTGTTATTCAGAGGGAGAGGGTTGCTTTGAAACTTCCTCTGCATCACCAGATTGTCAAAATCCAGCTTCCTTTTGAATTTTGAACTATGTACAATTTCTTTTTCTGACCCTAATTTATTTCTTTAGAAAGAGGAAAGTGGGTTCATCACTCATTCTTCTTTGTAATTTGATGCTGTTTGTTTATTGACTTATTTATAAAGCATGTGTGGCACTTCACAGGCAAATAGTATTGACAGGTCTTTCTTTACTGTAGGCTCCGTTGTGCCTATTTTGTACTGGCCTGCAGTGCTGCAGCACCATTACGTAGCTGGGACATTGCCTCAGGGAGGCACAATGGATTTGGGAATCTCTCTTAGTACAGGTGTATGAGTAGGCAGCCAGGAAAGATTGATCTGCTTCTGTACCCTCAGGGGTCAGCACTGAAAGGAACAGCAGAGCCCTTCAGCTTCTCAGATTTAGGAGTGCTTCAGCCAGCTCTACCATTCAAATGACACTACTCTGAAGAGAAGCTGATGGTGTGGTTGTGGACTCCAGCTCCTCGACCTGTGCTACTTTTGGAAAGTCTGGAAGCTGGTTATGGTGTGCTGGGGACACAGCTGAGAGCAGATCCCCACTGCATGCTTAATGTATCCAGTTTACCTGCCCCTCCTACCTCTTTACTTGCCCTTCTCACAGGGTTACCTGGCACATAACCTCACTGTTGTTCTTGTCATCCTCACAACTAAAAGTGAGCTTTCCTCAGGCCAAAGAAGTCAAATGTAAAGGTTTTAATGCCATGATGTTTCATTTTGGAGAATGTCTTTAGTTTTCCATTGATAACAGGCCAAGCCACCATCAGTGTGTAACGGCGTTCAGCAAAGGAGACGGAAAGAAGAGCAAAAAAAATGCTGGCTTAATGGGGTTGGGAGCCACTGACTATCTCCAGAGTCTAATGTCTTAGATCCACACCTCATCACTTCCCAAAAAAACAGAGAAAGGAAGAGAAGGGCTGTGGAGCCAAGAAAAGTCTTTACTAGCTTGTCTTCGCTTTCCTCCCCCCCTTTCCAATCTGCCTTCAATCTTTAATGGAGAAACTTACAGCTCCAGAACTAATACTTTCCCACATTGCATTAATCCTAATTGACTTGGATATAAGTTCCCCCTTCTACTATCTTCAGCATGGCATTACCATTTGCCCCTTGGGAACCGCAGCCACCTCTGCTCGCTGACTCTTGCTGGCAGCTTTTGTACAGGAGAGCACAGTTTGCCAGTGGGATGCATGGAGTGGAGCTGCAAGGACACAGCCAGTGACCTTGCTGGAGAGCTCAGGATACAAACTATGAGAAGTTGCTGTGTTAGAGTTTAGGTTAGGTATGTGCTCTTGGAGGTTCTGGGATTGCGAATTGCTTGGTTCAGCATCCCCTTCCATCCGGGAATAGGTGATGATCACAAGGCACTACCGTGTTTTTTGCATGGATGGGTGTTAATCAGGGTTTAAAAGGGAGGGGGAATGTTCAGTACAGAAATGAGCTTGTATGTTGAGACTGAACCAGCCAGAGCTGCAGCACAAAACTGGCAAGAATTGTTGTGGCTTATTTCCATCATGTCTTCATCACGACTTCAGTTAGCCCAGGCATCTTGCCTTCCTCCTGTCTGTCTGCCTGGTTTTTTTTTCAGTCAACTTCTGACTTCTTTCTAATTCCCACTATCCCACTTTTTGTCTGTATCTGTGGATGTCTGCACTCCATTCTTTTCCATCTCATTTTCTATCATTAGTGTAGCTGCTATTAATCTCTTTTTGCAAATGGGGAAACTGAGGCAAAAATCAATTGATTCAGAATCACTGAGGAAGCTGGAACTCCTGCAACCCATGTCCTAAGCCCCAGGTCCGGCAGCAAACCTGATCAATGCTGTTCTTCCACATCATTGCAGGGGTTAATCTCTGCAAGACAGTGATCTTACCTTCGTTACCTTTCCATTCCATCGAGTCTTTTGAAGTCACAATGGTACCTGTCACACACGCACCAGATCCTGTGAGGAGCAGAGAGAGCTTGCATGGAGAGAACAGGAAATTACACAAAGGAGATGGATACATGGAAAGGATCAAAGATAGCTGTGTAATGAAACAGAAAAAAAGCAGTGCGGGGGGTGAGTGGGAGGAGGTGTGGGGTGGGAAGAGGGGTGCACAGCCTATGGCAGCAGCAGCTCACGGTGGGGAAAGGGCACTGCAGCCACGTACTTCGGTGTCATTTGTGCAGCGAGGGGGAGGATGCGGTGTCTGTGTGTGTGTGTTGAGGGGGATTGTATCTGCAGGGAGATTATGTGCAGCCTAAGTTTCTTAAGATACTGGTGAAGCCAGTCCCTGTGTGCTCTTTTCTATATCTGCAGATCTACGCTTTTTTTTTTTTTTTT